>CM065397.1:1007500-1195000 GCA_033060915.1 Euryodendron excelsum | reverse complement strand
GGCTGAAACCTTACTATACAGATGCAGGGTAACTTTCTCCTGTCTTTGCCCTTGGTACTTCTGGATGACCTTCATATTTTACAAATCCTTGAAAAAAATGGGTGGCGAGTGATGAAATAGGACAACACATGTCCATGTTGTACAAAAGATGTCATATTTTTTCTTGCCATGTTTGGATTGACTTGGAGCCGTATTTTGAAGAGAACTTCTGGCCATGCCCCCTTTTCTCCCTCCACAGATTAGACGAGCTTAGAAAACTAACTGGACAATAAATTGATGTAAACGTTCTGATTTGTGTCAGGTATTATGTTAAAACATTTTTAGTTGTTTCTGATTGAAACCAGAATTTTCTGTTCAGACTCCATTTTTTATTGTGGAAGTAGCAGTTGGATTAGATGCATCAAAAAACCTCCTCTAGTTTAAGTCGTGCTTGTGCATGCGTCTGTGTTGTATTACATTTTTGGGAACAAAAACAACATATTATTAAATGCCATTTTCTTGGAGCTAATTATTACTTGTTCTTCATGGATGTATTAATTTGAATTAGCTACTCGTAATTGTGGACATGGAGAAAGAACTGCACTGAATGTGGCACTCAGTAAACAGTAACTTATCTAGACAATTGGACATAATTGAATAAAGTAACTCTGTGCCTAGTATAATGGGAATGTCTGTGTATGCTCTGGCCTGTTCTGATCCACGAGTTGAAATGTGCCACTTTGAGAAAGTGCTCAACCAGCTAACAATAGATAGGTAAAACCATCCTACCGCATTATTTCCATAATTATAAACAAATATTAATTAAGGAAGGCAATTAAGGCCGGCGTGCTTATTGTTGATCTCTATCTGGTTCGAATAACTTACTTGCTACTTATATGTTGGTGCCAACAGTTCTCTTATATTACTTGTTCACCTTTTGAATTTAAAATGTAATATTCATGACATTATTTTTTCTTTTTGATGGAGCAGTGGTCGTCTTCCACCATCCCCTCAGGAGTATCCCATCTTAGGTCTCAACCTTTTAAGACTCCTTGTGCAGAATAAAATCGCTGAATTCCACACTGAATTGGAATTACTTTCAGCCACTGCTCTGGAGAATCCTTGTGTCAAGCATGCAGTAGAATTGGAGCAATAGTTCATGGAAGGGGCTTACAACCGTGTCTTGAGTGCGAGGCAGACTGTTCCCCATGAAACTTACGTTTATTTCATGGATCTTCTGGCAAAGATAGCCAGGTTAACTGTGTGACTTAACTTCTGGAATTGATTAAATGGATAGGATAAGAGAGGAAATAATAATTGACACTGTACAGATGCAATAGCTGCTTTTTTAAGGAGTTGATTTGACTTTTAGTCATTTATTCCTTAGTGTGGGAGTTTCATAGTAGCAGTTATTAAGTAGTGGAAAAAATGTTGCATTCATTAGAGGCTGCTAGTGGACAGTTGCGGCCACTAGTTAAATTTTGTTTGGGGTTTTATGCGACAGTGATACAAATCAAATGCATTTTTGTGGGTATTGCTGCCTTTTCATATGCATATCATCTACATTTGTTCTTAGTATCCAGTTGACCTGAGAGGGATGTTATGCATAAATTTATCTAGGTATTACACAGGCATTGTGGAGAAAGCACTTACTCTCGTCCTTGTAGCATCTCTAGCTTTAATCAAATTACTTTTCTTTATTGCCAAACAAAGCATATTGGTCTTCACCCTATGTTTTACTTGATGATGTTTGTGTCTGTGCACACTATAATTCCATGCTTTGGGTTGGATATATAGCACTTTCTCTAAAAGTGTGCGGTGAAGATGTGTGGAACACTGAAAATCTGTTTCATTTATTACACTAACATAAACTACTTCTTATGAAAGTAGTCATGAAATGATGTGCCTTTAACTCCTGCGTAGATGGTTGTCAGTTGAAAGGAGCACCTTTTTCTCGTTGTTCATCCCAACTCTATTTGCATGTGCACTTTGGAAAATGTCGTTAGTTTTGTGTGCTTAGTAGTTCATTGTCTCTTGCAGAGATGACATAGCTGGATGCAGTGAAAAGGCCTATGATTCACTTACAATTAATGATGCCTGAAGAATCTTGCTGTTCTCTTCTGACCAAGACCTTTTTGAATATATCAAGGAGGTAAACTTCCTGCTGCTTCTCTCATTTTCATTCTTATTGTTAATCAATGGATAGAATAACTATATTAGTGTTCGGATCTACTTTGACGGTATGTAGTTCAAAGGCAGTACTAGCCATCTAATTTAAAGGCATTCTTGTTTGCTTTCTTCTTTAAGTGCTTATTTGTTGTACATCATTCTTACTTTACACCACCACTAACCCCACCAAGAGCAGTATTGAGCAGAATCTTGTTGGGTTTTCTTGAAATGAAGTTTTACTCGGCACACAAAAGCTGCTTATGCATCCTGTTTAATTGTTGGAGTCTATTTATCTTCTTCTCAAAACAATGAGGTCCCTCCTTTAGGGTTTTTTAACTTTAGGAATCCTAAACTTTAGAACTTCCAATTTGTCTAAGAATACTGCCTTTTAAAACAGATATTAAGAAGAAGAGGATTCACACTTCTTTTCCAATATATAAAATGTAGAAAATCGTAATATATATAGATAAATGTATTTGACATTTGTAATGTAAAAAATGATTTAAGTTATTATTTTCACCTTTTTACATTTTATATATTATCTGTTGCCGGATCGACATGACCATATCTTGTCGTATTTGTGTCCTGTGTTTTTGTGCTTCTTAGTGTACAAGTATTCAATTATGTAAACTTGAAAAATGAGAATATGTTTAGGGAGGGGACAGACCATAGTAAATGAATGTGCCTATGTGAGAGAGAGGGTTGTGGTAATGGCAACCTGCCCAAGAAATAGTAAAGAAGGCTAACATTTTAGGGTATGAAAGTCCCCTCCCCATCCTTCTTCCCCCCTGTTCCTTAATAACCATTCATGTTTTATCTGCAATTTATAGGAGCAACCTGAGTGGGAGAAAAAGAATGGGTTTGTGATTTTCCAAAGGGCAAAAGAATCTGCACCTTGCAAGGAGATACGTGTCTGCAACTCATCAATCAGACACTCAGTTACACGAGGGAGTTGGAGCGGGTAGTGTGAAACACCTCCCCACCACACACACACACACACACACGGTGGTTTGTTCTCCTCTATTCAATGGTCCAACTTCCCGATGCTAAATCTATTGACTTGCAGAAAATTTTCCCCCATAATTTTATTACAAGTGCTGTGTTGCTAGGGTCCTTTTTGTTTTTCAATTTGTTCACTGTTGGAAGTGCACATTTAGAGCTGTCGTCATCACTGAGGGTCTTTCTTTCTTGCTGGATCACTGAGTGTTTTCTTCTGAATCGAATTTGGTCTCCACTTCTTTTCTTATTGTCATGGATTTATATACAGGATCAAACAATCTCAGTTGATAAGAATTAATGAAATGGTCCACATTTCAGCTGTATATGTTTGAAGGGTTGGAGTGAGATTGGCGCTACGAATACAGAAGAACCGACCTTGCAAAGCTTTGTGATCAACTCGTCTCATACGCCAAAAGGACCTTATTTTGTACCTATTTTCTAACTAGCAACATGGATTGATTTCAGTCGCAAATTAATTGTATTATGCCATCTCAACCATCGGATGAGGAATTCTCAACTAGTCTATTATTGCATTTCTGGTTAATCATTGTCCCTTTTCACATATATGCACGTGTAGATAGCCCTAAATTGGAGAGATGAATGCAGTGTTTTTTTTTTTTTAACCTTTACATAATGACAATTGGGAGCGGTAAAATAGCTAAAGTAGTGTCTTAGAGTGCAGCATCCAAATCCTTTGGTTGGAAATGATTGCACATAGAAACCAATAGTAGGTCTGGAAGTTGAATTAGGGATAGCAACGGGATGGGGTTGGTGTGGGTTTGGATAAATCATATCCCGTCTCCATTAGGAAAACTCTACCTCGCACCCTGTTCTAAACCCGTGACTGATTGAACTTCTTTACTCTACTCTCATTCCACTTAAGTTGATTGGAATTCGGGTTAAAATGGGTTTTCCTTGTATAAAGTTTGAAAAGAAAAATAAATCTCTAAAAATAAAAAATAATGTAAATTATACTAAATCTAACACGATATAAAATTAAGAAAGAAAGAGACTTAAATCTAAGAATACATGTAATAACATTATAATCTTAATGTTTACTTATATACTAAGAATATTTTGTATAATTAAATATAATATAATTTTTTAGGGCTTTCATAATATAATTTGAGCAATTCGGGATGGGGTGACGTAAAACCTATTCCTTCCCAAACCCGCATCAAGTTTTATTTTCTTCTCCATACCTCACTTCTAATTGGTTTATTCATACGTTGAATTCTTTCTATTAAGGGCAAGATGAAACGGAGTTGGGACTTTTCAGATCCAATTGCCATTCCTAAGTTGAATCAACTGTGATGGAGTCAACAATCAAAGGGGCCCTAAAATAGAACACAAAGGGGTCCAAAATTCACACAAACTGGGAATATTAACAGTAGAATAAATAACCAAGTTGTATTGGGTTTGGGCTCGCTTCAGATTAACATTTGAACCTTGAGACTCTTCTTGGGCCTCTGAGTCTTCTACAAAATGAGGAGAGCAGAGTCAGCAATACAAAGCAAATTACCTTCTTGGGCTTGAAACTTTAAATCGAAAAACGGATGCTTAAATGGGTCTGGTGGAACGTGTAGGCAGAACTTTCCAAAAGAAAGAAAGAGAAAAGAACGTGTAGACAGAGTGGAGTGAGAGACTATTTGATTGGTTTTTTTTGATAAATTTTAAAGAGAAGAATTAGCTTCCATTCATGCCCATCGTTAAGGGTTAAGTTACAAGTTCGCAGATGTAAGAATGAGTACGCAAGAGTGTTCGTTGCGAAAAGCATTTGGAGTAATAACGTCTCGTTTTGAATTTTACAGTTTGCTGAATAGATGAGGGCTCGCGAGTCCGCGAATTTGACTTAATTCACCCAGGGTGTTTGGGCGAATTGTGTGACCATCTTCCTTTCCAAACTTTCGCCAATGAAAAAAACATAATTGGTCAAACTTTTTCTTTCCTTTTATTTTTCACCTAATAACAATTTCATATTTTTAATTTAAGTACCTTTAATCTCTAAATTTTTTAGTTTCATTGTCGACAACCGCGTCATACGTCTCTCCCTCTCTCTCTCTTTTTTTTTTTCGTAACCGCGTGACACACCTCCTTCGAGGGCTATTTGGTGATTTCGTAATGGGAATGAACCTTTGAACCCTTTAAGACTTTGAAGAAGTCTGAATAATAGTGGTCGAAAATAAGTGTATCAATGGCCCAGTATATGTATAGGAAAATGCTATATCTATCTATCTATATGATTAAAAAACGGAGGAAAGGAAGGCAGCGTGTTTGACCGACTTTACTCAATCGGCGTTGCAGGTTTCTCAGAAACGTGCCCGAAGTTATGCCCGTGATATTCGACGGCATCGCCGTGAGTGACAGTGCTGCTGCTGCTGCTGATTATGTTAGCCATGGAGAAGGAAAAGGAGAAGGAGAAGATTTGCTTGGTAATTTCAAGAAATATTGGAAGACAGAAATGTCCCGGCGGCCAGGGAATCACGGGGTCGTAAGTGAAAATCGGGCTGCTGCTGAAGCTAATGACGATGATTTCCCTGTCGATTTCAAGGAGTATATGAAGACGGAACTATCCCATTGGCGAGTGGACGATGACGGGCGATTTTCTGGCTGGGTTTTCTGGAGCCGAGTCGACGACGAACCCGCACCTCCTCCTCCTCCGAATTTCCCTTTCCGTGAGTGACTTTCTCTCTCTTTCTGCCTCCATTTGTCTCCCTTCAATTCTTTATGCTTCCTTTTTAACTCAATTTTATCAACGCATTTCCCTTTGTTCAATCTGATTCGGAGATTATTAGGACAAGAAAACTTGAACGTTGTTGGAAATATTATTGAAGTTTTGTTAATGTATGGTCCAAAAAATGCAAAGAGACTTTCTATCGAATGTCGGTTGCTCCATTTTTTGTACTCTTGAGGTGGAGTGGCTGATTGGCACTTTTTGTTTATTTGTTTTTGACATGTTCATTATCAATTTAATACCAGATAATTCAGACTTCGTTCCCGAGACTCCTACGGCCAGTGCGAAGTTGAAAGAGAAGATCAGAACTGTGCTTCGAGAATTATTGCCCAATACCCAAGATTATTCATTACTGATTCAGTTTTGGGCACCCATAGTTATTGAGGGCCGGCTTTTGCTTACAACTCAGAATCAACCTTTTGCTCTAAAAATAGTGAATAATAAATTTGATAAAAGACTTTGTGGGTATAGGATTATCTCTAAGGAGTGCAAATTTTATATGGATGGGGAGGGTGAAGAAGACCTTGGGCTTCTTGGCCGTGTGTTCCGGCATAAATTGCCTGAATCTACTCCAAATGTTGAGTATTACTTAGGCAAAGAGTATCCACAGCTCGACAGTGCTTTGCGTTGCCATGTTAGACAATCTTTGGCTTTACCGGTGTTTGAATCTTCTGGCCAGAGTTGTGTTGGTGTACTTGAGCTGGCAACCACTACACAAGATGCATTTATATTTCTGGAACAATTTTTTGCATTGATTTCTTTGAAGGTATGCCGCCAGCCACAAATTAGCTTATTCAATGTTTTCTTAACATTGATTCTCTCTCTTGTTTTCTCTTTCTTATTTTGTATGCCGCCAGCCACAAATTAGCTTATTCAATGTTTTCTTAACATTGATTCTCTCTCTTGTTTTCTCTTTCTTATTTTTTTCCTTTTTGAGCATAGACAATGTTTTTTCTCTTCTTCAGGAAAATGGAGCGTGCTCATTTATTTGTTTTGTCACGTTGGACTGATTAAGTGAATGGACTAAGGATGGCATTAAATCCACATTCCTCCCTGAAATTATCAAAATCTTTAATTGTTTGTTTCTCTAGTTATTTCTCTTTCTCTACTTTTATCATCTTAGGACTTAGTGGGGAGTGAACACTTGTTGTCATGGGCATGCTAGAACTATTGATTTTGATCCCAAACCCCCCTTATGCGAATGGTTAGCTAAATTAACAGTGTGCACAATATTTTTACTTCCGCCAATTCCTTATAAAGGTAGTCAAGCACCAAATACGTTGCAAAGTTGGTGAAGAAAGTTGATAAAATATCTTGTTTGTCGGTGTCTGTAGTTATGTAGTGACTTGAAAATACTATATTCAGTTAATGAAAAGTTAAGTGGAAAAGATTTTTCCTGATCAAAATGACAAGTTGAGTATATCCATATAAAAAAACTATGCATGAACCTATATTCATTTTGTGCTTAATTGTGTGGCTCTAAAATTTCTCATTTGGGAGTTCCCTATGTATACTCTTCTCGTGTCAAATATTCATCATCTCAATGTTTTCCCAATTGCTCAGTTTTCATCTCCGGCCGTAGGTCTGAAATGTTCAGATGTACATGAACACTCTTCTATGCAAGTAAGTATTGAACTGTTAGGCAAATCTCGTATTCTATGCTTGTTTCTTAAATATGGTAAGGAATATGTTGTCACTAATATCTTGACATGACAATATTTTTTTTAAACCAGGATAACAACAAGAATAGAGCTATTGCATTAGATGTCTTCCGTGAAATCCGGAGAGCATTGGAACGGGTGTGTAAAGCAAAAGTGTGTACAGCTAATCAATTAAGTTTGGCACAGGTATGGGTCCCGTGCAGTCTTTGCAGGGATGTTGGCACCTCCGGCGTAAGCTGCATGGGAGAAGTCTTGTCCACAATTCAATCAGTCTCCCATGGCAACGGATTAAAAGCTGGCTTTTTTCGGGCCATCTGTCGGTCATCTCACTTGCGAAAGGGACAAGGGATTGTTGGGAGGGCGCTTTTGTCCCACAATATGTTATTCTGCACGGATGTAACCCAGTTCAGCATAGCTGAGTACCCTTTGGCACACTATGCACGACATTTGGGATTAAGTGGCTGTTTTGCAATTTGCTTGCAGAGCAGTTACATTAGAAAGGACATTTATGTACTAGAGTTCTTTCTCCCTACAAGGAATAAAACCATTGGAAACATGCTAACTTCATTGGGCAGGATACTGAAAATAATAAAGAAATTTTTCACCAATTTTAAGCTTGCTTCTGGAGAAGACTTTGGCGAAGAGTTACCAATTGAAGTGATTGAGTGTCACAATGGTGAGAAAAATTGGTCTGTTCAAATACCCCAACCTACTAGATCTTTGTCTAGTGTCCAACAAACTGACATTGCTCGTACTTACTCACAAGAAAATTCACCGGGAAGACCAAAAAGAAAATTTAGGCTTGGGGGTAAGTTTACATGCTTAGAAAAATATAGTTGTTGTTTGTGATCTTGCTATGGGTTGTTTTCAACTAGTATATAGTTTCTTATTTAGTTTCTTCCATCTGCAGATAGCGAATTTCTATATCCTATCCCAAGGTGGCCACCTTGCGAGAGAAAAAAGGATAATCGCTCTCTCATTGTTGAATCTGTCCAAGGTGCTGATCAGGAAACAATCCCACAGACAAGTTCGCATGCCTCAAATACTATTACAAGTTCGCAGGCCTCAAATACTGTTGCTCACACAAAGCCACATGATACAACCATGCAAAATGTGAATTCTGTGACCGTGAAGGCAAGATACGGAAATGTTATTGCAATAAAGTTTCGAATGTCATTGTCATCTGGATTGGTAGAGTTGCAACAGCAAGTAGGCAAATGGCTGGATGTAGAGGTTGGAAGGTATTATATCAAGTATAAAGATGAGGAGGATGAGTTGATTTTAATAGCTTGCGATGAGGACTTACAGGATTATATAGACAATTCCAGATGGCTGGGCAGAACTTGGATCGAGATATTTCTTGTACCCAAGTAGAGAATTAACTATTTGACCTTCTTTGAATCCTGTTATTCAGCATTCACCTCCTTGAATCTTGTTGATTAATCATCTAATTTGTGAAAATTTTTTTTTACCAAACTTCAAGAATTTACTTTATAATAGCGTGCGTGGAACTGAAAAACAAGAACGAGAGGACAATCAAATGATGCAAGTTACCACAAAAAAAAATCAAAAAGTCGTGTCCTTTTCAGACCTCATGGGGGCAAGGTACAAAACCAATTAGAGGAGACATGGCACTAACTATACGTACACTGCCGATGTGGACTGGTCATGAATGTATCAGGCGAGACGACACCGTTTATCATGTCAATCGCCTCGATAACGTTGCTCGGCATCATCGACCCCCCATATGGAGGCATCGCCACGTGGAATCTCTGATGACATGTACCGATGAAGACCACTGAACCAAGCTTGCAGATCGCCCGCAGAGGAAAAAGTTAACCCATCAAGAGCCAAAACGCTTTTACCCATGTCATGTGGACCCCACCTTAATGGTAGTCTACGTAATTACCATTTAACCTGCAGGTCAAATTTCAAAACCACAAGACTCCACAAAATTGGAAATAGTAAAACAGTTGCAAGGGATAAATAAAGATTTCTCTGCCGGGTTTACTCGAGCCAACCCTGTTGCCTGCCGCGAAGCAGACAACAGAAGAGACGGCAACTAACGGTAACGGCAACAGCACCCTTACGTTTGCGCCGTCGGTCACGTTGCCTGTAATAATAATCAGCCTTGGAATGCTGTCGCCGTTAATACACGACCAGTCGTGTACCACCTCGCTTTCCCGTCAATCTGTCGTCAGCATAACCGTCTACCTCCGTTTAAGAACTCTTAACCATGGTTAGTTAGGTTAGCGTTACGGACAGCACACTCACTACAGAGAAAGGAGACAAGTAGAGAGACTCAAAGGAACAAATCAAGGCGTATATTAAGCTGGTTTCGGGATTCTGTAACGGTGTTTCTCATTCCTTGATTCTGGAGAGAGAAACTAGACAGAGAAGAGCAGAAGCGGTATTCCGACGTTGAACGGCTGTTTAGTAATAGACTCAGAGCGGTTTGGTAGCGGTTTCAGTTTCAGTTGGAGTGGGAATTGAAAAGACGGAGATTTTATATCAGTGAACCGTTTTAACGGTTGTGTGGTGTGGATATTAGTTGCCTGTATATTATTGTGATCGTAAATATATGCGTAAATATACTCAAGCGAATTTGAGCACGGAAAGAGGTATTTGAGCTTTGATGATTTGAAGGGGCTCTTATTTTTTTGACTTTGTGCTTTAATCATGGCGAATCGAGGGTCGTTTTCGCACCCTAATTTCTCAGCTGAAGGTCAATTATGAAATGACCGTTTGGATTCCAGTTTCTTTTTTTTTTGTTAATTTTTATGTTTTTCTCTTTTCAAAATTTAATGGCGTGTTTTTTTTTGTGGTGATGTGTATGTATAGGTTATGGAGCCGATGATCTGTATATGGAGCTATGGAAGGTATGTGCGGGTCCACTGGTGGATGTTCCACGGAGTGGGGAGAGAGTGTTCTATTTTCCACAAGGTCATCTGGAACAAGTGAGTCTGCTTTTGCATCAAATTCAGATCGATTCCTTTGACTGTTTGGAGAATCTAAATTTTCAGTTTCTTGTTATAGGAATTTTTTTTTTTTTGGTTTTGTGTGTTTGAAATTTTTGCAATTTTTGGGGTTTGACAGTTAGAGGCATCAACAAATGAGGAACTGAATCAGAGGATTCCACTGTTCAATCTTCCCTCCAAGATCCTTTGTCGTGTTGTTGACATACAGCTTCGGGTATGCTCTGCTTGGTTATTTTGCTAATTTAGTTTCTGTTTGGCTGCTGAGAAAGAGCTGGAAATTTGGGTGCTATTATGGGTTCTGTTAGTTAAACCACGAGTCATTTTATGCTGGTCATGTTTAAATATTCTCTGCTCCTAATATACGAGGACTCTAAACGATAAAATATTTAGTTTCTTTTTTCTCACTTGTATTTACTCAGCAACAAAACACAGTTCTAAATTTAATTGTTGAGTGGTTGATTCAGTAAGAGTTTGTTTGTTTGTTGTAGGCCGAGCAAGACACCGATGAGGTTTATGCGCAAATTACTTTATTTCCAGAATCGGATGTAAGAACCTATACATTTTTTTTCTTGTTATAACATCTTTTGCAATAAATCGATGAAGTTAATTTTCTTTTGTTCAGATGAAGCTTTTAAGTTTTTAACCATTTTTAATTATATATTCAGCAAACTGAGCCAGAAAGTCCTGATTCATGCCCTCCTGAATCTCCGAGGCCTACAGTTCATTCTTTTTGCAAGGTTTTAACTGCCTCTGATACAAGCACTCACGGTGGTTTTTCGGTGCTTCGGAAGCACGCTAATGAATGCCTCCCTTCACTGGTAATTTTTCTTCATGTGGAACTTGCATCAGCCTTTTTGCAGTCGATTCCAATATCATCATTTTTATTGATTGAAATCCTTGTTTGGAGTACCGTTATCTTTGTTCAGGACATGAGTCAGCTGACAACCAACCCAGGAATTAATAGCCAGGGATCTTCACGGTTTGGAATGGCGATTCAAGCATATTTTTCGAGGTAATGGTTTTTGGTTCTTATGCTGCAGTTTGTGATTTAGGAAGAGATAGGAAGGGGGCAGATTTTTTCTGAGTCATTGTGAAATATAAAGTTACCCTTCAATGATCAGATATTTGCGAGTAAAGAAATCAAAATTCTTACTCTGCTATTGTGTGCCTACTTCATTTTGCTTCGTCTAAAAATGTGCAGGCCAACCCAGGAGGCATTTGCTTACAACAGGATGGAGTACATTCATTACTTCCAAGAGATTAGTTGCCGGAGATACTTTTGTATTCCTGAGGTATTTGTTTTTTTCTTATTTGTCTATTTTCATCCCAATCCCACACTGTCCTATGCTATCGACAATCTCTATATTGTTTAGAGACATCTTGACTTACAAGAATCGGTTTCTTAGGGGGGAGAATGGGGAATTACGTGTTGGTGTTAGGCGTGTTGCTCGTCAACAGAGCACTATGCCATCATCAGTGATTTCGAGTCAGAGCATGCACCTAGGAGTGCTTGCAACTGCATCTCATGCTGTAGCTACCCAAACCCTATTTGTTGTATACTACAAGCCAAGGTATAGTATATTACTGTCCTTTGTTTAACTGGAAGATCTTTCTGTTGAAGAACCACACTACTTAATTTAGTTTGTTACTGCATTTGTTTGTGATGGTAAAAATTATCAGGACAAGTCAGTTCATCATAGGTTTGAACAAATATCTAGAAGCTGTCAACAATGGGTTTGCGGTTGGCATGAAATTCAAGATGAGATTTGAGTGGGAGGATTCACCCGAGAGAAGGTAGTTCAATATCATGCACAGGTTATATGCGTTTCTTCTTGTGAAGTAGGTCACTGATTAAAATTATGTGTTTTAATTGATCAGGTTTACAGGCACCATAGTGGGTGTTCAGGATCTTTCTCCCCAGTGGGAAAATTCGATATGGCGTCCACTGAAGGTAAATAAATTTGACTTATTTACTTTCTATAATTTTATTAGTCTGGCACAAGTTTGAGATACTTCTTTTTTATTTTTTTTTTCCCAGGTTCAATGGGATGAACCTGCATCCATTGGGAGACCCGAGAGGGTTTCTCCTTGGGAGATTGAACGTTTTGTGCCTCCGATTCCTTCAAGCTTGGTTCCACCAGTTGTAATGAAGACTAAAAGGCCCCGACCACCAATTGAAATCCCAGTTCTTGGTGACAGATTTCTCCTACCTCTTTTTTGGTTTTTCTGGCATCACATTTCCTTTATTTCGCCCCCTTTCTGATCACATCTTTGTTGTAGAAACTGCATCATCAACTGCATCAGCTGTCTGGAATCCTTCCCATGGTCCAACCCAACTGAGAGGTAATCCTGAAGGCCAAATGAGTGAAAATAATGTTACCTGGCATCCTAAGCAAATAAAAATTAGGGGTACCCTTATGAATAGCAGTGCCAACTGTATCTCAAGGACTCATGCTGATGGGGGATGTCTATCTTCTTCTTATGTAAATGTTTCTCAGAATCTGTTTGTTGATGAAACAGAAGATATTAAGAGTGCCTCAGCGTGGTCTGTTCTTTCAGGCTATTCAAATCCGCCTTCAGCACTGCCGAGCAATAACCCATTGCCTGACTTAATCGATGGGAAGAAATTCAAGACAGTTGCGAGTTGCCGATTGTTTGGTGTCGATTTGAAATGTCCCTCAATGGGTGCCCTTCTTGCTGAGAAGGCACCAGTGCTACCAGGGAGTGTATCCAATGGGGGCATTGAAGAACACGGACCAAGTACACTCTCAGGTGCTGATTCAGATCAGAAGTCTGACCTTTCTAAGGTTTCCAAAGAACAGAGACAAGGACAGTTGCAGATATCACCAAAGGAGGTTCAAAGCAAGCAGAGTTGCTCTACCAGAAGTCGTACCAAGGTATATGATAATAAGCTAGAAGGCTGAATGTAACACTAATTTTCTGAATGAAAAAATTCAATTATTTGAGACTTTATATCACTTTCACAAGTTATTGAAATAAAATTTGCTGTTGGTGTGCAAAACCGAAAAGGTTCAAATGCAGGGGATTGCAGTGGGTCGGGCAGTGGACTTGATGGCTTTGGCAGGGTATTCTGAACTCATAGATGAACTGGAAAAGATGTTTGAAATCAAGGGAGAGCTGTGCCCTCGTAATAAATGGGAAATTGTATTTACTGATGATGAAGGGGATATGATGCTCATGGGAGACGATCCATGGCCGTAAGTTTTCTCAAACTATTAGTCATCTATAACTGGGGTGCCATTGACTTCCCCTCTCCTCACCCTCACCCTACTTCCCAACCCAAAAGAGAAATTTCTGGATACGGCCGTCTACAACCAATGTTTTACTTGACGAGAATAATTTCTGACCTCCCTTGATATCATTTTATTGAGACAATGCTTTATCATCGTCTTGCAGGGAATTTTGTACCATGGTAAGAAGGATCTTCATTTGTTCAAGCCAAGATGTGAAGAAAATGAGTGCAGGAATCAAACTTCCTCTGACTGAAATCTGTAGCGAAGGGACTGTTTTTAGCTTGGATGCTGCTGAAAACTGAAACATGGATTCCTTTTGTCCTTGTTTATGTTAGTTTCATTTTGTTGATTTGGGTTTTGCGTCGGCTATTCAGCATGGTTGCTTGAAGGTGGAGAGAGAAAGGAGAGAATGGCTGACTGGGAGCTCAAAGAATGGAAAGACACTATTAGGGGGAATTAGTGAATGGGTAGGGTTAGAATCTGTATATTTTGAGGATACTTCTGGAGGATGTTGTTGAGAAGTTTTTGTTTTCTGCACTTGTAAATATGTATTTGTCTGCTTGACAATGTAGTCTTTGGTCTCTAGTGAGTGGAAGTTTGCAAGCCTCTGTCACTTGTATGTTCTTGATTTATTTGATATACTTGTGGTTTCCCCATTTCTCCTACCTCTCCATCATGCATGTTTACATTTCTGGATATCTATGCTATCAATGGTAAAAAAAAAAAAATTTTTTGCCTGCAATTTAGTGTTGTCACAGCAAAAGACCTAATGTAGAATGAATTTTTGGAACATGTGATATACTAAAGTTGCTGATGTGATGTTAACCCAGCAATATCCAGAGGGCAAAATTTAAGATTCTATGCTTTTAGAGGTAGATACCAAGTGGGGTGACTCTCCTGGGAAGAGTCAACCTCATAGTTATCAACTTTGTTTCCTGGATGTTCCTCTGTGCCTGGAGAAATTGGGTGAAGATGGTGACATCTATGAAAGGTGTCTGTGTCACTTCAAAATTACACTTCCTGCTCGGCAAAGGATGTTAAATGGACCTAAAAATTAATGGGTACTCTTACCATGTCAATTCTCCTCCTCCTCCAACAATACAGGAGTCTTTGTTATATATGAGAAATTATTCAGTAGGTCTGGAACATGATGATGTGATATGTCCAATTAATTAAAAATAAATATATATTTTTATTTTAAATAATTGACCTAATTTTTAGGTTAATTGGATTAAACTTTAAAATAATAGAAATAATAATTTTTCTAATATGTTCATATTTATTACTCATGTAGTTGAGTTGACAAAAAATACATGATGGTTTATTTTTAATTAGTTGGGTACACCACATTATCATGCTGATGTTCTGGACCAATTGAATAATTTTTCTTTATGTAGGCATCTACCGGACCCACTTAATTGGACTCAAATTAGACAGAAAATAAAAAAAATTACCAAAAATAATAAATTTAAGTTAAACCCAAATTGAAACACTAGAGACTAGAAAAAAAACTAAAATAATCTAAATTTTTTTATCAAGATATTGGGAAAACAAAAGTTTCCTAAATGATGGAAAAACACTAAAACATGAATTTGACACTTGAAAGTCCAAACCAGGGAATTTGGTTAAACTTTTATGTAGGGTTTGTTCAAAAATTCATCCGACCTGTCAACCTGGCCGACCAAAGCTGAACCCGAGCACAACTCAAACCAAAATCGGTTTCAAGCTTCGTGAACCTGACTTTAATGGTTTGGTTGGTGGGACACTACCTTAAGTCACTTAGCCCGACCCAACTCGGCTCCACCTACCACTTATATAGCAAATCATCAGGCCAAATCCAAACACAAACTGAGTTGAAATCGATTCTATTGTTTTTTAACCTGAGTTTGACAGTTTGGTCGGTGGATCACTACCTAATCCGATCCGTGAACACTCTTACTTTTAGGGATTGATAATCCATTTTGCTCAAGACTTGTTTTCCATCAATTTATTAAATTTTGCACGATTTCAAGATGGTATTTTGTTTTTAGGGCCCGCTTGCCCTTGCCCAAGTTCAATTTCAATTTCTCCAACAAATTCGAAGCTATGCAATCTCGATGGCATTTGTAGTTAAAATAGACCTTGACCATTCAAGTTCATGCGGATAAACTATCCCCAGAAAATTGATTTTTTTTACCGTTCTTCTATTTTTGGGTTCTAAAGAAAACTCGAAATGAGGTTAGAAAAAAACCTGGTGTTCCGGCTATTAATACATACATATTTACTGTACTGCTGACCCCAGTTGATCACCTACAAAGCATACTCTGGAAATTGGAAAAGCAAAATAATCCAAATTTGGTTTCAATCCTATCAATCACTATTATGGGTTTGAATACTAAGAACTACTGAATCTTGATGATGAGGATGGCCCATCTCATTCTCCATGCAAGTAGATGCACTACCGCTCGTACTGGACGATCCTTCCATTGGTACATGTTCTCTAAGATTATTAGATATATCTGCGCTATCTCTAACTATTTGTTCTTGTTCCTCCTGGGAAACGATCTGTAAGTTGGGTCCCACAGGTGGCTGTGAATGGCCATGGCCACCGGTGGTGACAATGAAGCATCTACATAGTGGACAAGTTGGATTTGAATGGAGCCAGTAACGTATACAATCAACGTGAAACACGTGTTTGCAGGATGGGATCTGTTGCAGCTGCTCCTTCATCTCAAATTCTCCCAAACAAACACAACACCTGTGAGATTTTTCATAAATTTGATTAGGTTTGAATCATCGTACATAGAACATACATATACTTTATTTGAATCCCTCATGTTTTTACCTGTCAGTTATAATTACCATAATGAAGCCGAATCAACTAATATACATTTCCAATGATGAGGATTACTTGGTGAAATGAAACAAATTTACATGTAATTTGGATGCGAAAAAGAAAAATGTAATCTTGCCGAATGAAGGTGGTTAGATCACAACACAAATAGGCCCTATCATGATGAGTAATGCTATAGAACCAAAAAAATCATACAGAATTTATCACCAAAATGATGTGGCTAAATTGTATACCTATCATTTTAAAATAAAAAAACTCACCTAAATGCTTATTATTTACAAAATTATCATTGCTACATTATTTTGGTGCAGATTTCTATATACAAATTCTGGAAGAATATCATTTTCCTATCTTGATTTATGCATGTCTCATAAAAATATGAGGCCCAACTCATTTTTCGCAAAACAAAATCAATTAATGAAAACCCGCCAAATAAATAATTCTAACAGAGAAGAGATAAATTGAATTAAGGTACAAGTATACATTATGTTTGGAGTCTTTTGTGAACTTCTTGACTGTGTTAAAAGACCATAGCTACACATGTATACAAAGGGATGACTGATTGCAGGGACTTTACAAAATTGACGGGTAATTTACAAAACTTACATTGAATCCCTCATCCTTAAATCTTCATCAAACAAGATCACTGGAAGCTTGTCTTTGAGGTTACCCTTCAAACCCATCTCACCCTACATATATAAACAGAGCAAAGAAAATGTAAAATTAGACCAATTCAAACAAGCTCATATGCAACTCCATGCATGACTTCCTTGTGTGTGTGTGTGTGTGTGTGTGTGTGTGTGTGTGTGTGTGAGAGAGAGAGAGAGAGAGAGAGAGAGAGAGAGAGAGAGAGAGAGAGAGAGAGAGAGAGAGAGAGAGAGAGAGAGAAGTCTTACTGAAGAGGTGAACGGAGCTTCATGTAAGCTCCTTGGAAGATTTGGTTGGGAGGAGGAGACAGGGGAAGCCCTCTTCTTGAGGTAGAACAAGTAAAACAAGAGAAGAAGAATTATGGAGAAGAGAATTGGGATGGAGAATATGAACGCCTGGTAAAGTTTAAGTTGAAGTGATTGAGGATACAAGTGAGGAGAGATTGGAGCTTGAGGTGAACCCATTGGTATTAATCTGTTAGGGTCCTTCGAGATTAAAGAGACAACATAGCAAGGAACAAAGGCCTTCTTGAGATTATATATATATAGAAACAAAAAAATCTTATGGTCTAGACTATTACCCAATACCCAGAGAGAGAGAGATGGTAGTTGAGGGAGAGAAATGGCTATCAAGGATTTTGGAAAAAAGTACATCAATAATTAATAGAGTTAATAAAATGTGGAAGACTGCAAAGAGCTTTTGACATCAATTGATCAACAACACATGATGACTTATTCTCTTTCTTTTTTTTCGTGGTGGGACAAGCCCATGACTTGCCACTAAGATTTGGGCCCCAACACCAATCACTGAGGCCCATTTGTCTTAATCTTCTAAGCAAGAACTCAAACATCATTGGGCATTCTTTAAATGCTAAGGGGTGACCTCAAACTTTTAACTGCTTGATAGATAACAAGAAAGTTAAAATGATTGGTTTGGTAAATGGTTTACCATTTACCAAAATCATCATAAACCATGAAGGGTGACCAGTTAGCTGCTTTTCATACATAAGGTCTCAAATTCGATTCTTGAAGTTTACATGATTTGTATAGAGTCTACGGATGGTGACTTTATCCAAGCTTCAGGAACTAACCAATTGAAGGCCTAGACATCTGACACCTTATAACAAAAAAGGGAAGCTTATGAACTTCTAGTTAGGCAGATATTGCTGAAGTAAATATGAGGAGAATGGCAAGGTGGGCTCAGATCATCTTCCATTATTTCACACATTTCTGCCTTGTAGGTGTACCAAAAAAAAGCAGTACTAGAGCCCACTAGTTTTTATTGCTGATTAGGAATGTCCAACACCCAATGGATTTGGGGTTTGTTGGTGTAATGGACGTTGAACCTAACCGCACAAATGCTTCTAATGCATTAAAAGGCAGTCAAGTAGATTAACTTCAGGGACAGCGAGAAATTTTTAGCATATTTTATGCCTTTATTTTGCTTTTGGTGTGCCCCGCACAGTTCGTGGCTTTGCGGACTTAAAAACTTTTCTTCATATATTAATGAAGTGTAGAATTTGTTCTTGCTTGTATTTATAGTATGAATTCTTCTGTTGATTACCAAAAAGTTATGCCTCTTAAGTACTTTTTCATCATCTCTAAAGCATCAGTAGCGCGTACGATCCTAGATTTTAATTGAAAGCACCACTCAACTTGTTTGCCCACTAAACTCCCCCAAACTATTCTTGAAACTCTCTCTCTCTCTCTCTCTCTCAAAATGGGTGAGTAACACCTCAAACTGCACCACTAAATCGGATTCTGAAGATAAAGCTTGAGTTCTATATGACACTTGTTTGAGTAGAACAAAGTGCTTCCACTTCTATTCCAAATAATCCTCGGACATGGTTTAGCTTGTAGGATTTTTACAAATGCCCACCAAAATCTGGTGACGTTTAAGATCCTATCTAGACATGCTTTTAGTATAAAAGTGGCATAAATCTCATTGGCAGAGGCCGACAATGGAGACTTTTTTTACTCACAGATCATAGTTAGAATATAATTAGTTTATGATTAGTGCTCTATGAGAAAGACTATAGTCCATGAACCCTTATCGTGGATGCAGAATTTTCGTACTGGATGAAGATCACAGCAACAATTACACATAATAAGTGAGCCTACAGCATATCCAACTGCCAGAAAACTGATTATGTTACACAGAAAAATTAATTTCCAACTTCGGAGCAGGCAAGAGAAAAGAGGTCTATAATATATGAGCTCGAAAAACATGGGGTTTCCAATATTGTCTTCCTCTCTGAGCTACAGAACTAATCAGAGTACCTGCATCAGTACTTCCTCTTCCTAATTTTAAAACTAGATGAGCGAATAGTGTCATCATCTGCTTTTAGTGTTGCCTCAAGAACTGCCATGGACTTGGTTTTGGTGAAATAAGTGAAGAGGAGATAGATACCATCCAAGTGTTACTCTCTCCTGCTTTGTTTTTCTTCTTGATGCTGTAGGCGAGTAGAATAACCCCCCTATTGAAAGAAAAAAAAAAAAAAAAGACAAAAAGGGAAAAAGTCGTAATTCACATTTAACATTATCATTTTCAAAGATGGATCATAGGATGCATTTGTGCCTTCAAATGTAAAAGAAACAAAGAGGAATAAGATAAGTTGTACGGGATAGTAATTGGCACCCAAAGGGCGAGACAATACAGTTCTATATGGGATCTTATGAAACTGAATAAACGAACTCTCATGGAAGAAGCAACAGATAGTATATGACAAATGCCCATCTTAAATTCTAAACGTTAGGTGGTGAAATAGAATCTTTGTATCTCAAATTGAACGATATTCCACACTGGAGTTTATTTGTTTCCACAAGCAGCAAACTTAAGATAAAATACATCAACAAGACAAGATCTTGAAAAGTCAATATCACCAAAGCTTTCTCCACCAAGCATGCCCATCACTCTGTTACTTCCATAATGACTCATCTCTAGCAATTCATCAAAGCTTGAATGGACTGTATGTTTGGGACCCTTAAATAAAAAGTGACTTAAATATGCAGTGATGATTCTAGAAAAGTAAGAAAGAGATTGTGATATCTTTATGCGTCAGGTAAATCTTTCCAAATCCAAAAAGTGATACCACCACCCCTTACAAGGGTAATCAAATGATTAAAAGCAACCTAAGTTACAATTTAGCTTAACTTTATATCACTAAATAGGAGTTTGTGTCTAGCCACTGAATCAGGTTTCTCGCCTAACTTCATATCACTAAGTAGGAGTTTGTGTCTTCCTACAGTAAACCAAACCAGTGCATTCGTTCTAGATTCCCTTCTTTCCTTCGACTTGCTGACTACAGTAAAGCAAGTGATTTGTACAACATTAGTAGATTAATTTGACTTGTAGAAGTTAGTTAACAACTTTTGAATGCCCGTTTGAATTGTCCCCTAGAATTTCCTCTCACGTAGAATATCTCAATCCAAAAGTATTCGAGTTTTTTGTTTTTTTTGATAGATGAAAGTATTTGAGCTATTTACATCTTTTATATAGGAACTAATCCTTTCAGAGGTCCTTTTAGCTGTTTAGGCACAAGTCTGTTTACTCTCACTACCTCTCAAATCCTCCCTTGACAGGCTTCTGAGCAAGACCACCTTTTCTCTGTCGACTATCCGTCAGTGTTTAATTTTATTCTCAATAAGTAACTTTTTTTTTTTTTTTCTTTTCCTCTTTATTGGTCACCACAATCTTATTTGTAAAAGAACACTCCAATGAAACGCAGGACAAGATATCAAATGCTGGAAACAGCCACAGAAACATGACCTGCATGCAGCACCATATGCATTTCCCGACACAAAGGAAAGGATGGGAGGATGACAATCCCTTATATGTTACCGAGTTAACACAAGCATTCACATGTGTGAGGCAGAAAAGCTGCTATTTATCTATCTTCTTCTTCCTTTTTAAGCTGCATTGTATTTTTTTTATTTTTATCATTATTGAAACTTTTTGAATTAAATATAACTTCTGCATTGTCTTCCCTATCTTTTGACATTTTCTCCACAACCAAAACAAGATATATAGTGCATATACGTTTTGAAGTCTGATGTTTAAGATGTACGTGAATATGCAACTTCAAAATCAATTCCAAAGTGAATCATTTCGGCCAAATCTCGTGAGATTATCATCTTCGAAGCACAAAAGCCAAGATTTTGAAAAACCTAACGTTCAACTTTTGGACACAAATATTTATGAGCTTGTATTAATTACTCGAATTCGAGTTTAGATTAATCAGTTAAAAACAGCTCTAAACTTTTGCACGAGCTCTAAATTAATCTAATTTCAAAACATTCACCTAAAATTGACACAAGTGAATAAAACATACCTGCCTACGTAAATACATATATGCATGCAAGGACAGAGGGAAGTTAGAGGCTCTCTGGGCTATAGCCTAGGGGACTTTAGCCCAACTCTCATTTTTAATGTCTAAAAGTTTTTAATATTTAAGTTTAACCCACCTCAATATTGTTCAGCCTACTCCTTTTTACTGTTCAACCCAACACATTTTATTGTAGCCTAATTACCTAACACAACCCACTTTAATATTAATTTTTGAATCTAATAAAAATTAAATTAATTACTTAACCATTAAAAAAGTGTCCTAGAAGAGAGGTAGAGATGATGATTTTTAATTCATGTATTCATACCCTGGAGCCCACTGCTACTCAAAAAAGAAAGTCATTCCTGAGCTACAAAAAAAAAAAAAAAAAGGAGACGATGGGTTGAAGACGAAAAAAGTGCATAACTGGAAGTTGTCTGTACATTCTTCAAATAAGGTAAGTGCAAAACATGTATTTTGTTTACAAATTCAACATATGTTTGAATGTTTGATTTTTTTTTTTTGATCAATAAAAATTTTTTATGATTGAAGTTGAACAACAGGGGCATAAAAGGATAAGATTCAATTTAATATAATTTAGCAAGACATTAAGTTCAACAATTGACAGACTAACTTTCTAATCTTCCATGAACAAAGAGAGTTTATTTTCCTTTCTAAAGCATAGAAAAAAATAAGTAAATAAATTTCTGTTTAGTTCACCAACATTGGTAATCCTATATCATTCCAAGAGGGTCGAGGAATTTTTTTATCCATAGGTGACATTTTTCTTTACTCAAGATTGATCCCCATGTTGATTTTGATGATAACAAAACCATGTGGTTATTATCTAATGATTTCAATTAAATGTACAGGTTAGATTATAATCATTTAATAATAAGAAAATAATTGAGTTGATCGGTTGAGTATCAAACAAGAAGATTACTTAAACAATCTTATTCTTGAAGAGATTGAAGATGCTCAAGGAGTTCAACAAGTATTCAAAAGAAGGATGCAAGTGACTGAAGATCTTATGATGATTCAAGAAGTTATTCAAAGAAGCAAAGCACTCAAGAAAGATTATTTGAAGAGTATTCAAGTTGACATAAAATCAATTCTTGAAGACTAAAGTACAAATAGAAGTGCAAATATAACAAAAGATTTCAAGTAGACTTGAAGACCGAATAACTGACACCATACAAATATGGTTTACACTTCACTATGAAAATCCTCGATCCTCATGGCCATATCAAGTCCACTAGATTATCATGCATGCTATGATCTTCTAAATGTCTTGATTGTTCTGCTCTAAATCTAGAAAATGCATTGAGGCATAAAGCATAAAAGAAAGGGGGAGCAACAAGTTGAAGTTTGTCAAGTAACAATGGAGAACTTGTCACATTGAAGATATTGAAGAACTTGTGGTGAGAAGCTTGTCAAGAAACAATGGAGACAATGAGTATGATGAGTTGACACATTTAGCAATCTCATAGTTGCAACCTCATTTAGATGACTCTTACAAGACATGGAAGCTCGTATTAAAGATTTGAAGATGTCTTGTAAGAATGGAAGAAGAAGAGACTCATTTAAAGACATGGAAGCTTTCTTAGAAGTTTTGAACATGTCTTGAAAGTATTGATAAGAAATCACAAGAGTTGAAAGCTTCATTGAAGATTATGTTGAAGTCTTGAATAGATGGAAGAAGTTATAGAATAAATCAAATTGATGAAGATCAAGCAAAGAAATTGAAGAAGTTCAAATAAGCATGAAAGATCAATTGAAGAAAAGAGATCTTAAGTCTTGGAAGCTCTCTTGAAGATTTTGAAAAAGACTTAGATCAATGGAAGAAGTGATGTTGATTGAAGAACTCTAAATGTAATCAAAAGTGAATTGATTTCATCTTGAAGAGTTGAAGGTGTTCTTGAAGTCAACATGCTTTGAAGAAATCTTTTCAAGCCTTAGAAACTTTAGTTGGATGATCTTTGAAGAGTTTGAATATATTGAAGAAGTATTGCAAAAGTTAAGGATTTTCCTAAAAAGAGTTGACCCCTAGCACAAAAAAGTCGACTCATTTAAACAGAGGCTGAAAAATTTATTGGAAATAAAAAGAGTCGACCCCTGAAGCTAAAAGAGTCGACTCATTCAAACAGAGAGTTGATTTTGCAGTCTCAGACAAAAAGAGTCGACCCCTGGCACAAAAGAGTCGACTCATTTGGATAGAGCCTTGAAAAATCTGCTGAAACACAAAAAGAGTCGACTCCTACTCCAAAAGAGTCGACTCCCGACACTAGTGGCTATATTTTCTGACAGGAGTAATGGTGCGATCTGCCACCAAAATAACTCCCATACTTCTCCAACGGTTAAAATAGATTTAAGGCCATATATACAAGATCCCCAACACATATTGGTGTAAGAAGAATATGAGAAGAACACAAGATTAAGAGCTACAAGTGAGATTTCATCTCCTACATCTTATACACTGTTTTTATTCATTTGGAGGGGTTCTTGAGTGAGCTGAAAATTTGTTTATCTACTCTTTGAGATAAAATTATTCATTGTACAACCTTCATCTATTATTGGGTTAGTTTGTCAACTTGTAAGTTTGAGTGTTCTTGAGAAAAACACTTGTGAGTTTGAGTGTAGCTTAGGAAAAACACTTGTAAGTTTGAGAGCAGCTTGAACAAAATCTCTTGTAAGTTTGAGTGAAGCTTAGACAAAATCACTCGTAAGTTTAAGAGAATCTTGGAAAAATCTCTTGGGTTTTGAGAGCTCGGGGAAGAGCTCGGGGAAGAGCTCTTGTAAGAGTGAGCTAGGCACTTGGAGAAAAACTAGCAGCTGTGTAAGGAAAGTTTACATAGTGGAATACCTTCGAGAGGATCGAGAAAGAGAGAACGTAGACAAGATTTGGCCGAACCTCTATAAATCTGGTGTTCTTCATCTCTTTGCTCATATTACTTCATTGCATTACATCTTATTATTTGTTTGCTTGTGTCATTAGTCTGACTGCTCACTGCTTGTATTGCATTCTATTGTTTGTTTGTTTAAGTTATACTTTAATTAGTCACTGTTATATTACTCAATCAATTTTTAGTTGCATTGTTTGATATAAATTCTATAAAACCCAATTCATCCCCCCTCTTGGGTTGCTTACTTGGGCCAACAATTTTGTCTAGAAAAAGGTTAAGGATTTTTTTTTATGTGCACCTTTGTCGCATACAAGTTGTAAAAATGTTTGGTTTATATAACTTTTGCATATACATATTTTATAATTTTTTTATATAATTTATTAAATTTTGACATAGCCCCATACAAATCAAAATCCTGGCTCGTCCTTGTATGCATGTACAATACTATATTTGCAAATGTATATTACTGTATTTGCAAATTGTGATGGGGAAATTGCGGAAATTTGAATATGTACCTCTTCGGACATGTCAGGCCTAAAATGGCCATCGTTTCATATTGACGGAGGTCGGTGGGCATTGGGGCTCCTCCTTGTATTCAACCGCCGTAATGACCGACCCTCGAGAGGTTAATGGGTTGTCTTCTCCTTCGAAAAAAAAAGGCCCGAGAAATCCAAGGTTTGAGCCTTGACTGATAGACCGGGGTTCTCCTTCTGGTGGCGCAAGGCTTGGCCTTTTCTGGGGAAAGCTCTGAAACCAGGACCAAAGAGGATTGGGGATGGGGATGACAAAGATAATGATGATGATGATGATGATGATGATGATGCAGAGTGGTAGTGGGTAAGAGATTTGCGACGCTGTGAAAGAGAATAAGATGAAGAAGCAAAGGCGTAGGCGATTGAAGTGGACGCCATTGTTGAGCTCTGTTTTTGGAAGTGAGGGAAAAGTTTACCTTTCATAGGGGATGCGAGAGTTTATTTCAGAATTAGTGTTGTTTTTAAACTTAATTACAAAAATAGGTGTTTCTGAACTTATTTACTGTTGTTCAAGAAGTTACGACTTGAAAATACAATTTCAAGTTTAAAGTTGTGTTTAGATTTGAAGTTGTATTTTGAAAATATAATTTTTATAATTTAAAGTCTATTTCAGATTCTATAAAAGTTATGTCTTGAAAATACAACTTCAGGCCTGAACAAAACTTAAATGAGTTATGTTGAGCTAGTCTTGATACCACCGTTGTTCCACGTCAACGTGCTAAACTAGTAAACGGGTTAATAAACTAAGGTCCCGTTTGTTTGTAGGATAAGAAAATGAGAAATATGTAATACTGTAAGATTAAAAAAGTGATGATATGTAATAAGTAATATTGTGATGGGTCAATAAAAAAGTCACGTAAATATGTAAATGTAATCATCAGAAGTGTTATATTTGAAATTTAAAAAACAAGATGATATCATTATGATTAGGACCTAACATATTTATGTTGCTATTTCTCAATTGAAACTCTATAACTGCAATTTAAAAGTTTTACGGCTTTCATTTGTCGTTCATCTTAACATCTTCTCATTTTAATTCAGTCTAATATTGTTAAAATAGCTTAAATGAAAAGTTTATGATGTGGTATGGATTACTTCTTTCACTCTTTGTTATTGGGCATATTATGTTGGATTTATTTACTTACCAGGAAACAAAAATTATGTTGTTTTACTTGTGAAAGTTTGAGAGAATAATTGGAAATTCAGGAAGGCATAAAATTTTAAGTAAAATTTATAGGACAAATGATAAGTTCATACTAGAAATAAAATGAAAAAAAAAAAAATTCCTTATCCGTGTAACAATATTAACAGCCTACTTTACCCCGCCCAGTTTCCCGGTGTTGGTAACCCGAGCAACCGCACCGAGTTACAAATCCTGTTTATATCTCTTTTCTTGTAAACAAAGACCGGAAGCTTTCACAGCGAAGTCTGAAGAGTGAGAAGTGAGAACTGCGACGAAGAGGTCGAGGAGATAAAAAAAATCCGGAGAGAAAAGTCAGAGAGAGATGGATCCGAAGCTCACGGAGATTTCGCAGCTGTTCGAGCGATTCAAAGCCGCTTTTATTCGGAACGATTTCGATACATGTACGAAACTCCTCTCCCAGCTCAATGTGACATGTCCATAATCTGCTTTGACCTAATCCAAAAACTTAACCTTTTGCTCTTAGTCAGAGTCAATTTCAGGTTTTAATTCTGATTTTGAATCGTCTTACACGTTCATAAGCCCTAGATTAGTTATATATTTCTTTTGTTTTGTATCAGTGTATATTTTGTTGGAATATTTGGGGTAGAACACCAATTTTAAGCCATTGTTAAGGTGGGACTTTCATGTCCTTTTTTAGTGGTCCAATATACTTTGTGTTCTCCACTATGAAGAGATGAAGAACAAACATTTAATTGTTCAAATTTGTGATTTGAATGAGATAATGACTTTCAAAATAAGCACCATGAGGATGGTTATTGGGTGAAACTAAAAGCTTATCCCACATTGATTTTCTATGAGAAAAGTGATAGGTATATAAAGTCTAAGTTTAAAGATGGGTTTGGCCCTAAGGGGGACCCCACTTTTGTCGAATGGGAAGACTTAGAGAATTCATGGGTTGACCCAATATTCCACACACACGCGCCGCTATCTGTCCATCCGTCCAGCTTGGCTTGGGCATGTTTAATATTTTTGGATGCGGTTTGAACCATAACAGTGTAGACCGGGTTGAACCGAACCTGTTTAAATTTAAATTTCAATGGTTGTGACCCTTCCTAAGGGCGCGTTTGGCTGACACTGTTTGAAGGGGTGCAATTCTTTCTATATATAGAAAGATTCTCCCTCCGAAACAGATACGGTTTTTTATACAATTTTTTTTGTCTCTCTCTCTCTCTCTTTCTCGGTCTTCGATGATGATGTCCGTGCCCAGATTCCGGTGACGTTCATGCGCATCTCCGACGAAGTGCTGCCCAGATTTCGACAACTGTTCCAAGCAGAGTCTGACTGCTTAATTAGTCATTTCTCGTCTTCGTTTCTAATTTAGAAATTCTGTAGGAATTTCTATCCAGGTTTCTATTCGGTTAATTTTTATATATATATTCTGTGTGATGAATTTCTGTGGAAATTTCATCACTTTCTTATGTGTTTCTGTAGTGAATTTCAGCGTTGAAATTATACAGAATGACTGCAGGTTTTCTGTGTAGAAA
Source organism: Euryodendron excelsum (assembly GCA_033060915.1). NCBI lineage: Eukaryota > Viridiplantae > Streptophyta > Magnoliopsida > Ericales > Pentaphylacaceae > Euryodendron > Euryodendron excelsum. Next base: position 1,167,297 of record CM065397.1, on the reverse strand, counting down.
ATGTTGTTTGTTCATTATCATATCATATTGATTTTATCAGAAACGCTGTAGGTTTCTGTATGAAATTAAATGTCATAATTCTGCGTAGAATTAGACAAAAATTTCTCATTATTTTATGTCATACATGTTACATTTATTCCATACATTGAGAGAGTAGAATCATAAGGTTGATTCGCTGAATCTTGAATATTGTAGTGCTACTTATTCAAATTTGTGATCATTTTATCCTAGAGATAGACGTCTGTTAATCCTATGAGTACCTGTGTGGGGACGAATCTGTCTTAAGCTAAGAGTGTGCAACACTCGACTTGATCTCCTGTTTATTGCATATTTTATTATTTTTTCATATATGACTTGTTAAATATACCATATTACGTTATTTCACACACATTATTTAATGTTGTTGATTTCACTTTATGATGACTACATGATGACTTCATGGAAGATATTAGACAAACTATGTCTAACAATATTATTATGTTTCATTTCATTTTATTATGGCTACAATTTATGTGGAAAACTTTATACAATATTTTTTCAACATATTTTTTTCTGGATTGATGGGTTTTGAACTAGTATCTATTATTTTTATGGACGATAGGGAGTAACATTTAAAACTTTAGGCTCAAAAACCCAAAAACTTACACATCTTTGTTCATCTATTGGTAAAATTTGGATGGTACGGAAGGGTATCAACTGGTAAATAATGCTGCTATTCTCGTCATTATTGAAAATTTTTAAATCAATTGTAGCGACTAGGGTGTAATGGCATTTAAATTCACAAGTTAAAGTTAGTTTCTACTACGTACAAAAAATATCTTTACCTGGGTGGGCATGTGCAATGCATGGCAGGAACACACAACACATGTATTGACTAAAAAGGTTAGAAGGCTGTAAAGTTTGGAGGGCCAAAGTTTTTAAAAGTCTTAATTCTCACGTGTTTTATGTAACACATATATCACATGTTGTATAGTGCAAATTAGCAACAATCTGATGATGCACTCGCCTAAACTTCAAACATATGTTATGTAATCACAAACATTATGATTGGAACATGACCTATCGGATAACTCACATGCAAATATATCCAAATTTCATAAAATGCAAGGAGAATGTTGCATAATGCAATTGCAACCATGTACTCAACAGAGCATAATGCAACCATGTTTGGTTTTTTTTTTTTTTTTGGTACAGTGGAGGCCTAAGCCAGAGAAAGACTAAGCAGACTTAGGGAAACCCCATTCAGCGGTATCACAGGCCAGTAGGGGCTGGACAGAAATTGGGGGGTGATAGAGGATATGTAGCTCATTTGTAGCTTGCACCGCTTCATGTGCAAGTCTGTCCGCACTTGCATTTGCTTCACGACCCACCCATTGCATATTGCAGGACCAATTCTTATCCCTCATAGTTCTAATTCTTGTGATTAAATTAAAGCTGGGGTGGTTTGAGGTTGCAAGCTCAATGTCATCCACTGCTCCCTGAGAGTCGGATTCCAAAATTATCTGCTTAAAGCCAAGCTCCCAAGCAATTTAACCATGTTTGGTTTTTTATTTGTTGATTTATCTGTATATTTGCTTATCAGAAACGGAAAAAATTCAAGTCTTGAGAAACCTTATATAATAAATTAGAACTCAGCAGTTTCACCGAGTTTCGAATTTTATTAGGAGTTATTATAAGGAGCTTTGATAAACCAGAATTGTTTATGGGAGTTATCTTCTTCTTTCTTTTTTTTTTTGAAAAGCAAGTTATCTTCTTTAAAATTGCAGGTCTTGCTAACAGAGTTTAGAAGCCTTCCACCATTGTTTGAAGAAACACCCAATGTGATTCATGAATTGTCATTAGCAAGTAACTTACTTGACTCGATCTATCAGATATATTGTGCTTGAATTACAGTGTGACCTACCAATTGTAGAGATTTGCCTGGGGTGGGCTCGTAGTAGTACCTCTGGATGCCTCTTTTCGTCATTTATATTGCTATTGTTGATAAACCAGTTAATTTATTGATTCAAATGATTCATATCCACTTGGCCTGTGTGTTTTTGTGCAAGTCTAAGAGACAGACAGAGAGACAAACACATTTATTGCTATCCATCTTTGCTGGTTCTTGACTTTCATCTCATTTCATTTTTCTTGACTTTGCTTATGAGCTACTAGTTATTTTAGTTCTTTTTTATGTTGTGTACATTCTGAATTGTGAAATGCCTGAAGCAACATGATAGCCAAGCTGAAGCTGGTGACGTAAATTTTCATTTCATTCCTCTCTTTTCAAAGAAAAATGTCTATCGTAGTAACATGCAGTTTTTGTTGTTGGAGTGGCAATTATGTTGCATCCATATGGGTTTGAGTGACAAACCTTGAATGAGTGCAAAGTAGTCAAACCTCTGAATGTCTAGTTTTGGGGAGGGATGGTATATGCATATCATAGAGTAAAACTTACTTAATGAATAGTTTGATTGAACAAAAATACATCTACAGTTAATTTAAGAAAATGCATCCTCAATGCATCAGCGAAGACTTAATGTGCTTCACTCAGAAACTTTATATAGGCTGAACCGCTGAAGTGCACTGCATGTACTATGCCAGAGCATGATTGTTGATCTTTATGTTGAAAAAGAATACTAGGAATGTTGCATGACAACGCGTGGAGTGTGCATGTGATGTATTTGCTTTATTTAGGAGTGGTGCATTCATGCAACATATGTTGGTAATGTTGGACCTAATTTTCCATTGTGACATGTCGGAGCTGTATCTTCAGTTGAAGTACGATAATAATAAAAACGTGCATTAAGGTAACAAAAAATGACAACCACTGTTAAAAGTTGATTAAAAGTGAAGACTGACATAAGACAAGCTTTTCACAGCCCTTTAGGTAATAGTTCTTGTGAAACAGAATTGCAAATTGAAGTAGGAAATCTAAAAGACTTCATCAGTGATGATGAGTTTGTTTAAACAATTTAGTTTATTAGGATTAACTAGTTCAAAGTAACAGCATTATGATAAGAACACTAGATTTGATAGTTGTGGCATGCTGGTCATAGCTTATCTAATAGTTTCATAATTATATTCAAGGAAATATGAATATTCCATGTACCAAATCTGGTTGAATTACTTTTGTTTTTCAAGTCCTTTTGACTGATAAGATCTGTGACTATGACAATTTTCAGGGGATATATATGAGCATGCAGTTGTTTTGAGTGTCAAGATTGAGGATCAGGATGCCTTTGAGAGGGATTTCTTTCAGCTGAAAACTTACTATACAGATGCAGGGTAACTTTCTCCTGTCTTTACCCTTGGTACTTCTGGATGACCTTCATATTTTACAAATCCTTGACAAAAATGGGTGGCGAGAGATGAAATAGGACAACACGTCCATGTTGTACAAAAGATGTCATATGTTTTCTTGCCATGTTTGGATTGACTTGGAGCCATATTTTGAAGAGAATTTCTGGCCATGCCCCTTTTTCTCCCTCCATAGATTAGACGAGCTTAGAAAACTAAATGGACAATAAATTGATGTAAACGTTCTGATTTGTGTCAGGTATTATGTTAAAACATTTTCAGTTGTTTGTGATTGAAACCAGAATTTTCTGTTCAGACTGCATTTTTTATTGTGGAAGTAGCAGTTGGATTAGATGCATCAAAAAACCACCTCTAGTTTAATTTGCGCTTGTGCATGCTTCTGTATTGTATTACATTTTGAGAATAAAAACAACATATTATTAAATGCCATTGTCTTGGAGCTAATTATTACTTGTTCTTCATGCATGTATTAATTTGAATTAGCTACTCGTAATTGTAGGCATGGAGAAAGAACTGCACTGCATGTGGCACTCAGTACACCGTAAATTATCTAGACAATTGGACATAATTGAATAAAGTATCTTTGTGCCTAGTATAATGGGAATGTCTGCGTCTGCTCTGGCCTGCTCTGATCCACGAGTCGAAATGTGCCACTTTGAGAAAGTGCTTAACCAGCTAACAATAGATGGGTAATACCATCCTCCCACATTATTTCCATGATTATAAACAAATATTAACTAAGGAAGGCAATTAAGGGCGGCATGCTTATTGTTGATCTCTATCTAGTTCGAATAACTTGCTACTTATATGTTGGTGCCAACAGTTCTCTTCTATCACTTGTTCACCTTTCAAATTTAAAAGATAATATTCATGACATCATTTTTTCTTTTTGATGGAGCAGGGGTCGTCTTCCACCATCCCTTCAGGAGTACCCCATCTTAGGTCTCAACCTTTTGAGACTCCTTGTGCAGAGTAGAATCACTGAATTCCACACTGAATTGGAATTACTTTCAGCCACTGCTCTGGTGAATCCTTGTATCAAGCATGCAGTAGAACTGGAGCAATCGTTCATGGAAGGGGCTTACAACCATGTCTTGGGTGCAAGGCCGACTGTTCCCCACGAAACTTACGTTTATTTCATGGATCTTCTGGCGAAGACAGTCAGGTAAACTGTGTGACTTAACTTCTGGAATTGATTAAATGGATAGGATAAGAGTGGCAATAGTAATTGACACTGTACAGATGCAATAGCTGTTTTTTTAAGGAGTTGATTTGACTTTTAGTCATTTATTCCTTAGTGTGGGAGTTTCATAATAGCAGTTATTAAGTAGTGGAAAAAATGTTGCATTCATGAGAGGCTGCTAGTGGACAGTTGTCGCCACTAGATAAATTTTGTTTGGGGTTTTATGCGACAGTGATACAAATCAAATGTATTTTTGTGGGTATTACTGCCTTTTCATCTGCATATCATCTACATTTGTTCTTAGTATCCAGTTGACCTGAGTGGCATGTTACGCATAAATTTATCTAGGTATTACACATGCATTGTGGAGAAAGCACTTACTCTCGTCCTTGTAGCATCTCTACCTTTAATCAAATTACTTTTCTTTATTGCCAAACAAAGCATATTGGTCTTCACCCTATTTTTTGATGATGTTTGTGCCTGTGCGCACTATAATCCATGCTTGGGTTGGATATATAGCACTTTCTCTAGAAGTGTGTGGTGAAGATATGTACGCGACACTGAAAATATGTTTCATTTATTACACTAACATAAACTACTTCTTATGAAAGTAGTCATGAAATGATGTGCCTTTAACTCCTGCATAGATGGTTGTCAGTTGAAAGGAGCACCTTTTTCTCGTTGTTCATCCCAACTCTATTGGCATGTGCACTTTGGAAAATGTCGTTAGTTTTGTGTGCTTAGTAGTTCATTGTCTCTTGCAGAGATGAAATAGCTGGATGCAGTGAAAAGGCCTATGGATCATTTACAATTAATGATGCCTGAAGAATCTTGCTGTTCTCTTCTGACCAAGGTCTTTTTGAATATATCAAGGAGGTAAACTTCCTGCTGCTTCTCTCATTTTTCATTCTTATTGTTAATCAATGGAATAGAATAACAATATTAGTGTTTGGATCTACTTTGAGGGTATGTAGTTTAAAGGCACTACTAGCCATCTTATTGGTGTCTATTTATCTTCTTCTCAAAACAATGAGGTCCCTCCTTTAGGGTTTTTTAACTTTAGGAATCCTGAACTTTAAAACTTCCAATTTGTCTAAGAAAACTGCCTTTTAAAACAGATATTAAGAATAAGAGGATTCACACTCTTTTCCAACATATAAAATGTAGAAAGTCGTAATATATATATAAATAAATGTAGTTGGCATTTGTCATGTAAAAAATGATTAAGTTATTATTTTCACCATTTTACATTTTATATATTATCTGTTGCCAGGTTGCCGTGACCATATCTTGTCGTATTTGTGTCATGTGTTTGTTTTTGTGCTTCTAGCGTACAAGTATTCAATTATGTAAACTTGAAAATTGAGAATATGTTTGGGGAGGGGATAGACCATAGTAAATGAATTTGCCTATGTGAGAGAGAGGATTGTGGTAATAGCGACCTGCCCAACAAACAGTAAAGAAGGCTAACATTTTAATTTAGGGTATTCAAGTCTCCTCCCCTCCCCTCCCCCTCCTTCCTTTCACCTGGTCGTTAATAACCATTCATGTTTTATCTGCAATTTACAGGAGCAACCTGAGTGGGAGATAAAGAATGGGTTTGTGATTTTCCAAAGGGCAAAAGAATCTGCACTTTGCAAGGAAATACCTTCTCTGCAACTCATCAATCAGACACTGAGTGGGAGATAAAGAATGGGTTTGTGATTTTCCAAAGGGCAAAAGAATCTGCACTTTGCAAGGAAATACCTTCTCTGCAACTCATCAATCAGACACTCAGTTATGCGAGGGAGTTGGAGCGGATAGTGTGACCCCTCACACACACACACACATGGTGGTTTGTGCTCCTCTATTCTATGGTCCAACTTGCCGATGCTAAATCTATTGATTTGCAGAAAATTTTCTCCCATAATTTTATTACAAGTGCCGTGTTGCTAGGATCCTTTTTGTATTTCAATTTGTTCACTGTTGGAAGTGCACATTTAGAGCTGTCGTCATCACTGAGGGTCTTTCTTTCTTGCTGGATCACTGAGTGTTTTCTTCTGAATCGAATTTGGTCTCCACTTCTTTCCTTATTGTCATGGATTTATAAGCAGGATCAAACAATCTCAGTTGATAAGAATTAATGAAATGGTCCACATTTCAGCTGTCTATGTTTGAAGGGTTGGAGTGAGATTGGTGCTACGAATACAGGAGAACCGACCTTGCATGGCTTTGTGATCCACTCGTCTCATACGCCAAAAGGACCTGATTTTGTACCTATTTTCTAACTAGCAACATGGATTGATTTCAGTCGCAAATTAATTGTATTATGCTATCTCAACCATTGGATGAGGAATTCTCAACTACTCTATTATTGCATTTCTGGTTAATCATTGTCCCCTTTTCACATATATACACGTGTAGATAGCCCTAAATATGAGAGATGAATGCAGTGTTTTTTATTTTTTATTTTTGCCCTTTACATAATGACAATTGGGAGAGGTAAAATAGCTAAAGTAGTGTCTTAAGAGTGCAGCATCCAAATCCTTTGGTTGGAAATGATTGCACATAGAAACTAATAGTAAGTTTGGAAGTTGAATTAGAGATGGCAATTGGGCGGAGTTGGTGCGGGTTTGGTTAAATCCTATCTCGCCTTTACTAGTAAAACTCCATCTAACACCCGTTCCAAACCCGTGACAGATTGAACCTCTTCATCCTACTTTTATTCCACTTAAGTTAATTGGAGTTCAGGTTAAAATGAATTTACCCTGTATAAAGTTTTAAAACAAAAATAAATTTTTAAAAATAAAAAATAATGTAAATTATACTAAATCTAACACAATATAAAATTAAAAAAGAAAGAGACTTAAATCTAAGAATACATGTAATAACATTAGAATCCTAATGTTTACTTATATACTGAGGATATTTTGTATAATTAAATATAATATAATTATTTAGGACTTTCATAATATAATCTAAGCGGTTTTGAGGTGGGGTGACGTAAAACTTACCCCGTCCCAAACCCGCATCAGATTTTGTTTTCTTCTCCATACTCCACTCTTAATCCATTTATTCATACTCTAACTTTTTCTATTAAAGGCAAGATGAAGCAGAGTTTGGACTTTTCGAATCCAATTGTCATCGCTAAGTTGAATCAACTGTGATGGAGTCAACAATCAAAGGGGCCCTAAAATATAACACAAAGGGGCCTTAAGTACACACAAACTAGGAATATTAACAGTAGAACAAATAACCAAGTTGTATTGGGTTGGGCTCGCATCAGTTAACATTTGAACCTTGAGACTCTTCTTGGGCCGCTTGAGTCTTCTACATACTGAGGCGAGCAGAGTGGGCAATACAAAGCAAATTTCCTTCTTGGGCTTGAAACTTCAAATCGAAAAACAGATGCTCAAATGGGTCTGAGTGGTAGCTCCAAGACTTTGCCTGTGACATTGGTGGAACGTGAAGGCAGAACTTTCCAAAAGAAAGAAAGAGAAAAGGACGTGTAGGCAGAGTGGAGTGAGAGACTATTTGATTGGTATTTTTTGGTGAACTTTTAAGAGAATAATTAGGCTAGTCGTAGTAGAGTTTGCCTCCATGCCCATCGTCATGGGCTAAGTCATAAGTTCGCAAGTGTAGGGGCGAGTACGCAAGAGCGTCTCTGTCTCGTGTTTTGATTTCTCCTGTTTGCTGAATACATGAGTGTCCACGAGTCCGCGGATTTGACTCAATTCACCCAGCGTGTTTGGGCGAATTGTGTGGTTTTTTTACCAAACTACTTCATATTTGTAAATTTATTCCTAAAATATCAATTTAGCAAAGGTTATTTCTTAAATACTTTAAAACGTACTTATTATTGCGTTTTTTTAAAAAACGCAACTCTAAATTGAGTTTTTCATAAAAAAATAATTATTTATTTGTAAATACGAAATTACTAAATATAAATTTATATATATATGTTTATAAACTTGCAAACTAATTTTAAATTATTTTTTACTATTTAAAAATTATTAAAATCATTGTTAAAATAATTTTTTTCATTCATTTATGTCAAATTTATGATAATAATATATGAATTTAAATTAAAATATTTTTAAATTTTACTAATTATAAATTATTTACTAATTTTTATGAATTTAACATAAATTTATTTTCACTAAGAACATGTTAATAATTATGAAAATACAAATTTTTAATTTCGTTTTTACAAATTGAGTTTTTAATAAAAAAATAAATTATCTAATTCTTATTTATTTCTAAAATACGAAATTACTAAATACAATTTATATATATGTTTATAAACTTGCAAAACTAATTTTAAATAATTTTTTACTTTTTACGAATTGTTAAAATCATTGTTTACAATACAAATAAAAATATCTTTTACAATACACAAGTCTAAAAATGGCTCCCAGTATAACATCTTCGACTACGCCTGTTTCTCTGTCCTCTACGAAGGTCCTCGTCATTGTAAATTATTTTTCTATTTTTGCTATTAATTTCATAAATTAATGTCTTATTTATTTTTTCAATTAATTTTTAGAGAGTGAGTGAGAGGGAAGTTAACCAAAACTAGGCCATTCCATGTCAATAAGTTGTCAGAGATAAATTTCATTCTTGTTCAAACCTACCCCAGAATACATGATTAAAATGATGAAAAAATCAACATTTCCAACTTTAAAACTTGAGGTCATTGTTTTTCAAGCAATCATTTCACCAATAAATTCACAGTAAAAAAATTCAGTCGAGACGTCGTTTTTATGTTTCGTGACTGCTATAAATTTTGCATTGTCTCTTCCAAATATATATTCTTACTTGTAAATAAAATTTGCATTTTTATAATAATTTCGTAAAAATAAATAAAACAAATATTTCTATTACAAACTTAAACAAGACAAACAAAATAAGTAAATTTTATAAAAACTTACCAAAAAATAAGGTGACTGTCGAAGTATGCGTATTTGTCGGAGTGATGGGGCTAATGAAGATCACTACATTAGAATTAATTATAATATTAGTGATTTTCAAATTAATATATAAAGTTATTATATATTAAAAAAAATACATTCACTTACCTGCTTTGAATTTTTTGCTAAAAATGATGTGCTGAAAAAATAAAAAAAGAAAAGAGTGAGAGAGAAAGAGAAGACTACTGAAAAAGAAAAATTTTAGAGAGTGAGTGAAGGAGAAAGAGTGAGAAGGCAGTGTAAAAGTGGTGAAGGAGAGAAGGAGAAAGGGAGGGACGTGAGGGAGAGAGGGGGGGCGTTGGCAAAGTGAGGGAGAGAAGGAGAAAGGGGGGGCTGGCAGATAAAAGAAAGGGGGGAGAGGGGATAGCAGAAGCTTGATGAGAGGGAGATAAGGGGGGGCCTGGTAGAGAAAATAGGGGGGGTGGGGGGGGGGGCCTGGTAGAGCTGCAAAGTGTGGACGTGAGAGTGAGATACAGATGATACAAAAAAAACAAACGCAGTTCAAGATTGCGTGTTAAAAAAAAACACAGTTTAAGATTGCGTTTTTCTGTAAAACGTAGTTCAAGATTGTGTGTTAAAGAAAAACGCAGTTTAAGATTGTGTTTTTCTGTAAAACGCAATTTTGAACTGTGTTTTTTTTTTTAAAAACGTAATTTCGAATTGCGTTTTAAAGTATTTAGGGAATAACTTTTGCTAAATTAATATTTTGAGAATAAATTTACAAATATGAAATAGTTTGGTAAAAAAACCGAATTGTGTGACCATCTCCCTTTCCAAACTTTGACCTATCAAAAAAACATAATTGGTCAAACTTTTTCTTTCCTTTTATTTTCACCTAATAACAATTTCATATTTTTAATTTAACTACCTTTAATCTCTAAATTTTTTAGTTTCATTGTTGACAACCGCGTCATACGTCTCTCTCTCTCTCCCTCTCTCTTTTTTTTTTTTTTTTTCGGTAACCGCGTGATACATCTCCTTCTTGGGCTATTTGGTAATTTCGTAACGGGAATGAACCTTTGAACCCTTTAAGACTTTGAAGAAGTCTGAATAATAGTGGTCGAAAATAAATGTATCCTTGGCCCAGTATATGTATAGGAAAATGCTATTTCTATCTATCCATATGATTAAAAAACGGAGGAGCAAAGGAAGGCAGTGTGTTTGACCGACTTTCCTCAATCGGCGTTGCAGGTTTCTCAAAAACGTGCCCGAAGTTATGCCCGTGATATTCGACGGCATCGCCGTGAGTGACAGTGCTGCTGCTGCTGCTGCTGCTGATTATGTTAGCCATGGAGAAGGAGAAGATTTGCTTGGTAATTTCAAGAAATATTGGAAGACAGAAATGTCCCGGCGGCCAGGGAATCACGGGATCGTAAGTGAAAACTGTGCTGCTGCTGCTGAAGCTAATGACGATGATTTCCCTGTCGATTTCAAGGATTATATGAAGACGGAACTATCCCATTGCCGAGTGGAGGATGACGGGCGATTTTCTGGCTGGGTTTTCTGGAGCCGAGCCGACGACGGACCCGCACCTCCACCTCCGAATTTCCCTTGCCGTGAGTGACTTTCTCTCTCTTTCTGCCTCCATTTGTCTCCATTCAATTCTTTATGCTTCCTTTTTAACTCAATTTTATCAACGCATTTCCCTTTGTTCAATCTGATTCGGAGATTATTAGGACAAGAAACTTGAACGTTGTTGGAAATATTATTGAAGTTTTGTTAATGTATGGTCCAAAAAATGCAAAGAGACTTTCTATCGAATGTCGGTTGCTCCATTTTTTGTACTCTTGAGGTGGAGTGGCTGATTGGCACTTTTTGTTTATTTGTTTTTGACATGTTCATTATCAATTTAATACCAGATAATTCAGACTTCGTTCCCGAGACTCCTACGGCCAGTGCGAAGTTGAAAGAGAAGATCAGAACTGTGCTTCGAGAATTATTGCCCAATACCCAAGATTATTCATTACTGATTCAGTTTTGGGCACCCATAGTTATTGAGGGCCGGCTTTTGCTTACAACTCAGAATCAACCTTTTGCTCTAAAAATAGTGAATAATAAATTTGATAAAAGACTTTGTGGGTATAGGATTATCTCTAAGGAGTGCAAATTTTATATGGATGGGGAGGGTGAAGAAGACCTTGGGCTTCTTGGCCGTGTGTTCCGGCATAAATTGCCTGAATCTACTCCAAATGTTGAGTATTACTTAGGCAAAGAGTATCCACAGCTCGACAGTGCTTTGCGTTGCCATGTTAGACAATCTTTGGCTTTACCGGTGTTTGAATCTTCTGGCCAGAGTTGTGTTGGTGTACTTGAGCTGGCAACCACTACACAAGATGCATTTATATTTCTGGAACAATTTTTTGCATTGATTTCTTTGAAGGTATGCCGCCAGTCACAAATTAGCTTATTCAATGTTTTCCATTGATTCTCTCTCTTGTTTTCTCTTTCTTAAAGCCACAAATTAGCTTATTCAATGTTTTCTTAACATTGATTCTCTCTCTTGTTTTCTCTTTCTTATTTTTTTCCTTTTTGAGCATAGACAATGTTTTTTCTCTTCTTCAGGAAAATGGAGCGTGCTCATTTATTTGTTTTGTCACGTTGGACTGATTAAGTGAATGGACTAAGGATGGCATTAAATCCACATTCCTCCCTGAAATTATCAAAATCTTTAATTGTTTGTTTCTCTAGTTATTTCTCTTTCTCTACTTTTATCATCTTAGGACTTAGTGGGGAGTGAACACTTGTTGTCATGGGCATGCTAGAACTATTGATTTTGATCCCAAACCCCCCTTATGCGAATGGTTAGCTAAATTAACAGTGTGCACAATATTTTTACTTCCGCCAATTCCTTATAAAGGTAGTCAAGCACCAAATACGTTGCAAAGTTGGTGAAGAAAGTTGATAAAATATCTTGTTTGTCGGTGTCTGTAGTTATGTAGTGACTTGAAAATACTATATTCAGTTAATGAAAAGTTAAGTGGAAAAGATTTTTCCTTATCAAAATGACAAGTTGAGTATATCCATATAAAAAAACTATGCATGAACCTATATTCATTTTGTGCTTAATTGTGTGGCTCTAAAATTTCTCATTTGGGAGTTCCCTATGTATACTCTTTTCGTGTCAAATAATCATCATCTCAATGTTTTCCCAATTGCTCAGTTTTCATCTCCGGCCGTAGGTCTGAAATGTTCAGATGTACATGAACACTCTTCTATGCAAGTAAGTATTGAACTGTTAGGCAAATCTCGTATTCTATGCTTGTTTCTTAAATATGGTAAGGAATATGCTGTCACTAATATCTTGACATGACAATATTTTTTTTAAACCAGGATAACAACAAGAATAGAGCTATTGCATTAGATGTCTTCCGTGAAATCCGGAGAGCATTGGAACGGGTGTGTAAAGCAAAAGTGTGTAAAGCTAATCAATTAAGTTTGGCACAGGTATGGGTCCCGTGCAGTCTTTGCAGGGATGTTGGCACCTCCGGTGTAAGCTGCATGGGAGAAGTCTTGTCCACAATTCAATCGGTCTCCCATGGCAACGGATTAAAAGCTGGCTTTTTTCGGGCCATCTGTCGGTCATCTCACTTGCGAAAGGGACAAGGGATTGTTGGGAGGGCGCTTTTGTCCCACAATATGTTATTCTGCACGGATGTAACCCAGTTCAGCATAGCTGAGTACCCTTTGGCACACTATGCACGACATTTGGGATTAAGTGGCTGTTTTGCAATTTGCTTGCAGAGCAGTTACATTAGAAAGGACATTTATGTACTAGAGTTCTTTCTCCCTACAAGGAATAAAACCATTGGAAACATGCTAACTTCATTGGGCAGGATACTGAAAATAATAAAGAAATTTTTCACCAATTTTAAGCTTGCTTCTGGAGAAGACTTTGGCGAAGAGTTACCAATTGAAGTGATTGAGTGTCACAATGGTGAGAAAAATTGGTCTGTTCAAATACCCCAACCTACTAGATCTTTGTCTAGTGTCCAACAAACTGACATTGCTCGTACTTACTCACAAGAAAATTCACCGGGAAGACCAAAAAGAAAATTTAGGCTTGGGGGTAAGTTTACATGCTTAGAAAAATATAGTTGTTGTTTGTGATCTTGCTATGGGTTGTTTTCAACTAGTATATAGTTTCTTATTTAGTTTCTTCCATCTGCAGATAGCGAATTTCTATATCCTATCCCAAGGTGGCCACCTTGCGAGAGAAAAAAAAGGATAATCGCTCTCTCATTGTTGAATCTGTCCAAGGTGCTGATCAGGAAACAATCCCACAGACAAGTTCGCATGCCTCAAATACTATTACAAGTTCGCAGGCCTCAAATACTGTTGCTCACACAAAGCCACATGATACAACCATGCAAAATGTGAATTCTGTGACCGTAAAGGCAAGATACGGAAATGTTATTGCAATAAAGTTTCGAATGTCATTGTCATCTGGATTGGTAGAGTTGCAACAGCAAGTAGGCAAATGGCTGGATGTAGAGGTTGGAAGGTATTATATCAAGTATAAAGATGAGGAGGATGAGTTGATTTTAATAGCTTGCGATGACGACTTACAGGATTATATAGACAATTCCAGATGGCTGGGCAGAACTTGGATCGAGATATTTCTTGTACCCAAGTAGAGAATTAACTATTTGACCTTCTTTGAATCCTGTTATTCAGCATTCACCTCCTTGAATCTTGTTGATTAATCATCTAATTTGTGAAACCTGCGCGTGCTTTTATTTTCTGTTTTAATTTTGCCTTTACCTCTTTTTTAGAACTATAAATGTATATACAAAATCTAGCAGTCTACACCAACTGATTCTATCCGTAGTTACCAGATTGGGATACTGTAAATATTCATTTTTAAATTTTATGCTTCCTTGGTTCCAACATCACCAGAGGTATTCTTACTGCTCTGCAAGTGATGTTTATAATTACGGTGAAACTCAGGCTGATTTTATCTCATTTACCATGACTTGAACTCTGATAAGCTGTTCTTTATCGACCTTGTATGCATATTTTTGTGGTAATCTTGACGTTTTGTTGCTGTTTATATTTATGGTGAACCTAGGCTGATTTTAACTCGTCTACCATGACTTGAAAATACTCATGATTCTATTATATATGCATAAAGACTTCCAGGTTAGCTAAATAAATGTTTGTTGTTTTGCCATTATGCTATATCTAGGCTTGCATGTATGTGCAAGTGCAAGATCGTCAATAGAAATGCCCTTCTCCTTCCCAAAAGGACAAATAAAATATCAATTAGCAAAAATAAATGTGAAGATTACATGTCTATTAAAATGTACTACTCACTAGAGCTGCTATAACTCACTTGACCAACTAAAACAACTTTAGAGTTCTCAATTAAAGTGGTGAATTACTTATGCTAAATTGGGTTGAATTTTACCTTTGTCAAGTTCAAAATTGGCTGTAGGAATTTATTCCTCGTAAATATCCTAGTCCCAACATAGTTGGTCTGCTTTTGATCGGATTCGAGAGAAATTAGTCAAGGTGTCCAAGCTAGTCTAGAGAACCTTGAGATTGCATAGAATTCTACTATATATGACACATTTTAAAACTATGCAAGCTAATACTTAAAAATAAATAATATTGTACCATATGAATTTTGTGTTATCATAGAATAGTATCAAAGTTAAGTCTAGTTAGAAGTATATAGATTAGCCCTTTGCAGATTATAAAGGGAGTGGATTGTGATTACCAAAATCTTAATATTACATTAAATGCTAAGGGAGATGCACAGGATTTGGTGACAAGTCTCACGTCACTTAAAAGAAGATAAGTAATGTGCCTGAAGTAATGTGTAACGTATGTAGGCATAGATCCCTACTTGTTACGACGCCTTTTAAAACTGTGCTGGTCAAGGCCTAAAAAACCAGTATTGTATCATGGTTGTGACGCTAAACTGAAAAAAAAGAAAAAGAAAAAGTCTCCACCTAACTGGTGGGGTTCTCCCGCGTTCATCTTTTTTTAATCATCTGTGAGGGAGAGGACTTTTGGAGAGAGGACCATTGGACGGCATTTGGACCTCTTGACAAAATTTGAACCTTTTAACTTGTTTAAAGTAATTTGAACCTTTTATCAAAACAAGGAAAGTGTCTTCTTCTTCCTTTGTTTTTTCATTATATAAATTGATTGAAGTTCTTAAAGGATATGCAGTAGAGGGGTAGACGGAGGCTGATTGCTGGGAACTCGCAAGTGAGCTCACTTTACTATCTTTTTCACTTGACCGCCGAGGGGTAGCTGAACTGAAGAAGAAGAAGAAGAAGAAGAAGAAGATGATGTCTGGATCGGCGGAGGAAGAAAATCGGAGGTTAGTAGAGGATGGAGGGGTCTTGCTCATCGACGATGATTATGCTGATTTCCCTGTCGATTTCAAGAACTATGTGAAGTCAAAACTGAAGGGTCGCCGCCTGAAGCCCTTTTCTTCTTTTGTTTTCTGGAGTGAGGACGATTCCGACGCCGATGCCGATGCCGATCACCTGGAATCTGAAAGTTCTCCGATTCAGTCCTCTTGTAAGTTACTTCTCTCTTTTTGCTGTTTCTGCTAAGTGCATCTATCAATTTTGAACTGTTTGTGCTTCATCTGTTATATTGATTTGTTGGTTGTTCACTCTTTGTTTATTTATTTTTTTAATGTGCTCTTAATGTCCAATTTTGCTTGATTATCTATGGATTATTATGCATAGGTCTCTCGTTTGCACGAGATTATACCAATTCTACCCCTTCCGTTAGTCAGCTGTTAGCAATAATAACCGAAAACCGTTACGTGACTTGCATTGGATGATGTGTTTTTAGACAAAACTGCCCCATCTATGTTTTTACGATGCTCAGTCAAAAATAAAAAATGTGGGAACCCGACTCTGCGGTTCCCGCGGTCGAAGCCTCTCCCGGCAAACACGTCTGGAGGGAGAAGTTAGGATTTTACTTTTGGGGGCAGAGGTAGACTTAATAGTACAAGATAAATTTAATATACGAAAATCAAAAACTTAACATGTATTTAGACTTAATTAAGATATACTAGTAAAATATTACTAAAAAATTATTTTTAATTATATGTTAATCGATTTTATCGATTAAAGTAACAATTGACGGCAATTTATGTCAGCGAATTGATAAAACGTTGGTCTAGATGTAGTGGAGATGATCTTATATTTTTTTCCCTCCATATTTTGTCCTTAACTTCAATTAATTGGTCATAGAAAATTATAAATCTTGGACCACATAAAAAATAAAAATGAGTCAGAGTGTGAATCGCGTAGGTAAATGGTTTTTGTTGTTTGGGCCTAAGTCAATATTAAATATAGTAATTTTTTATTTTTTGGCATTGGAAGGACTATTTCACTACTTAAATTTTATTCGACCTTGGTCAATATCCCAGATAATGGGGATTTTTTTTACTTTTAGGGGCCATGCCCCCCTCGCTCTATACAGGCCTTATCCATGACGTCGTGGGCCTTGTGGCCTGCTACCAGTGCAAGTTCAAGGCCGCCCCGTCATGGGCCGCGACCTGTCCCAGTTCGCCAAGCCACTCCTCGACCGCCTCATCCCCCAGCTCCTCGAACGGGGCTGCCCCCGACGTCTGAAAAGTACCAAACTTTAGAAGCGATGGGCGAGATTTTTCTGGAAGAGCTTCCAGCTCTCGCTCGTGGTCGCTGTCGCTGTCCATCGAGACCACCTGGTTCCGGCAAATGTTGATTCCAAGCAACTGGGCCGCAGCAGAAAATTTGGGAGGAGTTGAAGGAGGGGGAGAAAAAAGGAGGCTTCTGCATTGTTGGAGGAGATACAGAGGATGGAGAAGATGTCCCAGCCTTTGATTGAATTCGCAACTCGTTTCGGTTCCAGGCGGAGGCAGGTGAAATGGTGGCGCAGGTGGCGGAGTTGGCTGAGATTTGCTGGAAGATGGAGTAATCATGGTCTGGATTTAACAATATATCCTTTCCATAGCTGTTCTCTAAACGAACTAACGAATTCAGAAGGAAGATAGAACATCAATTTGGTAATCTTTTCACAGTATATGGTTTTGTATTTGGTATTTCGAGTAACAGATTTAATTGTATCATACATAGATAAATGCATAGGTGTATGTACATATATGTATTGTATGCAGTGCTTACATTTCCTTTGAAGTTTTTTGCTGTTTTAAATTGTGGAAGAGAACTGAAAAGCAGATCATCATGGCCTTTTAAGAATTTTTTTATTTTGAGTTAATAAACCTGTTATATGTTCTGTTTAGATATAGTTATCTAAAAATTCTGGAAGAAAAGAAGAAATGCAGGAATCTTCTAAGAGTATGAATTTCATTCATAGCTTTCACCGAGCAATTCATTGTTTCTTATTATATGTATATACATACGTGTATATATTTTTGTACATTGAATTCGACAATTTATGTTGCTCAGGCAATGGGTGTTTTGGTTTTGGAATACTGTTTCGGTACAAGGAAAAATAGAAGTTTGTGTCCAGGTGGCGTAGTGAAGTTGATCATCATCATTATGATATATATATATATATATATATAGAGAGAGAGAGAGAGAGAGAGAGAGAGAGAGAGAGAGAGAGAAGGGAAGTAATTCTTTAAGGCTTCCTCCTATCAAAAACACAAAGGCCAATTTTGGTTAATTATGTAATGTTCTTTTTCAGTTAATGGTGTTCACATAAATTTGAATTGTCATGGTTTAAGGTGTCAAAATGTTCATTTTTTTTAGTTAAAGGTGCTAAAGCGTACTGAGTCATAGTTGGGGACCTCTGTGTAATCAACTTATTTTAGCTCATTGAATATTGTTTTTCATTATGATTTAGTTGGAATTCGTTTTGTCTTGGTAGTTGAACCAGAGTATTGGAAAACAATTACTGTATGCTGTGTCATTGGATATTTACTAGTATATTGTTTTACCCGCAGCCTATCTTGGTTGAATTAAAAAGTGCAAATACAAATGCTATCTGCTCTTTTTATTTTTTATATTTTTGTGGAATGTTCTCTGTTTATGGTAAATGTCAGAGTAGCTTATTGGCAAATTATTTAAAGATTTGTATATTTTCTGACTCTTGGAAATTGTCAATACATTTTGGTGGTATTCACAATTTAGTACCTGCAACACTGCTCGCCAATGGGAGGATTAAAGAGAAGATTAGATCTGTTATTCAGAAGGTAATAATTGAATCTAACGGATCTGCGGGCGGTGTTCTAATCCAGTTTTGGGCACCCAGAACAGTTGAAGACCGGTGTGTGCTTACAACGGCAGATCAGCCTTTTGGTCTTAGCTTAATTGATGGAGGACTTTGTGAATTTAGAAGGATCTCTATGAAGTACAAATTTTATGTGGATGCCAAAAGTGCAGATGACCCTGCTGTCCTGGGCCATGTTTTCCGGCAAACCGTAGTAGCATGTACTCCAGATGTCAAGTACTACTCAAGTGAAGAGTATCCACAGCGCTGTGACGCTGTAAATTCGCATGTTCGGACATCTTTGGCTTTTCCAGTGATTGAGCCTTCTAGCCGGTGCTGTGTTGGTGTACTTGAGCTACTGGCGACTGCGAGTATCTATTCCTCTCATCATTTGGCTGCAAGACTCCAATATGAGATTCAGGTTTGTCCTCCCCATAACATATACACTCATATTCATGTACTATTAATTTCTTACTTAGCTGTCCCGGGCATGAATTCTATCACTATCTTCTTCTTCTTTTTCCCCTTGTTTTTGATAAAGGCATCATTACAGTCAAAAGTTTGGGTCAATTAACGGTGGTTCAACCTTCAAGCCCAATAATCGAATCATGGTATAATAACAATACTTCTAATAAAT
This sequence comes from Euryodendron excelsum, assembly GCA_033060915.1. Lineage (NCBI taxonomy): Eukaryota > Viridiplantae > Streptophyta > Magnoliopsida > Ericales > Pentaphylacaceae > Euryodendron > Euryodendron excelsum. The sequence goes on along the minus strand of CM065397.1, from coordinate 1,148,042 downwards.
AAATAAATAATTAGAAAGGTAGCATAATTATCAATACACTAAGACAGTTTAGTATGAGGAAGAGGCTATATTCACAGCTTGAATGGTATATGCACTCTAGACAGTCTTCTTTGGTGGACCCTGACCTTTACAATGTTGGGATCAATAGGCATTATGCATTTCAAAAAGAGAATTGAATTTGTTTGCTCTTTCTACTTTATCAAAATGTCTCAAGGTTCTTACACCCCCGGAAAAAGAGAAAATTTTCAGGTGGTTTAGTTATATGAATCAAGAATATGATCCTGTGGTTGTGATTCCCTTTGGCAATTATGACAAAAGTAAAGATGCCAGACATTTGCATTGGGCAAAATTATTTCCATCCCATGCAAATCATTGACCTTGATGAATTTATACCAGGATACAAGAAGCTCACACTGTCACGCATGATCTATAAGATTATAATCTTTACTTAATGAAAACTGTGCGCGCTTCACCTACGTATGTACATATATAGGTTCATTTATTTATTTATTTTTCATGCTGCTGTTCGTTGCATGGAATTTTTTGAATTGGTCGATGATTTACTGGCTTATTATGGTTTGCTTGCATAGTAAAATTTTTTCCATTTTACTGCATTTTTTATTGTTCATTGTGTTGACTATCAACGTGAAAAAACAATAAAAAAAATCGTATGCATTGCACAAGGCTCCCGCTTAAGACAGGTTCTGGGAAAGAGAGTAGGTTGTATCCTTATCCCTGCTTTTTTTGAAGAATCTGATTCTGTGATTTGAACCGACGCTAGGATGGATGACGGAAAAAAAGGGAAATAAAGAGTGGGGTCAAATAAAAGCATGCACTGACACATGCATTTTGTGCTAAATACTGCTAATATTGGGGATCTTAATTATTTGTTTAGATTTTCCTACATTCTATTTTCCTGTATGCTCCTTGGCATACATTCCTAGATGACTACAATGGTGATGAATATTTTTAATTTCAAAATTTCCATGATCCTTCACTGACATCATGTTAGTTCTTCTGCAGGATTTAGGTCTGAAATATTCAGATGCATATGGCCATGCTTTTACACCAGTAAGTTGTACCCGTAGTACAAATCTCAAAAAAAAAAATTAATTTAAATTTTTTTGTGTAAATGTAATTGCCAATACTCTACTCTCACACATTAATGTGTAAAATATTTTAAACCAGGTGGATCAGTTGCTGGAAGAAATATCAAATGGGGTGAAGGCCATGTGTGAAACTCACAAACTACCTTTGGTTCAAACTTGGGTTCCATGCAGGTGTTGTATAAGTGTCGACAGTTGCAGTAGGTGTTATACCAGCTGCAAGGGACAAGTCATGACCAATCTTTGTCATATGAAAGCACCCTATGCTTTTGATGAGGCTACCTCGGGTTTCCCCTTTTCTATGAATTACTTACTAAAGGGGCAGGGTGTAGCAGGGAGGGCATTATCATCCTATAGTCCATGCTTCTGCAGAGATGTGACTCGATTCAGCTTTACTGAGTACCCATTGGTTCACCTTGCACGCATTTTCAGGTTAACTAGCTGTTTTGCAATTTGCTTGAGAAGTACTTACACCGGAGATGCAGATTATGTGATAGAATTCTTTCTGCCTCTGAATTCAGATGATGGCTGTGACCCAAGGCCCCTGTTGGATTCCATATTGGCAACAATGAAACAGCATTTTCAAAGTTTTAAGGTTGCTTCTGGAGAAGAACTAGGTCAGGGATTATCTGTTGAAGTTATTAAATTTTCTCAGGATAAGAGTGGGGGTTCATTTCAAATATGCCAAACTAGTAGATCTACACCTAGGCTAGCCTTACTAAATGTTGAAGGGATGGTGCAGTTAGATTCTTCAAATCAGCAATTAGTGGCGGAAGCTATTGCCATGAACAATGGAAGGAATGTCATTGGTCAGGAACAAAGCAATGGTGATGTTATTTATTCCGAGAAAAATGGCTCTGTAAGGACATCAGAGAGAGAGAACAAAAAAACTGAAATTTCAATTAGGTATGAGGATCTTGAACCACATTTTGGAAAGAACCTCAATGATGTTGCAGAAAGCCTTGGCGGTAAGCTTACACGCTTTGAAACTGTTGCTTTTCTCTTTCTCTTCTGGTAATCATTATAGAGAAGATAGTTGGAACTTGCAGTCTAAAAGAAGAGAAATCTTATCTGAGTCTTTGCTTTTGCAGTTAGCCGATCCACGTTGAAGCGCATTTGTAGGAATCATGGAATCACACGGTGGTCATGTCGCAAGAGAATGAAAAGAAACGGAGGCACGGATATTTGTGTTGCCCATGGCGGTGGAAAGAGGTGTGTCTTTCCAGGGTGCACAAAGGGTGCACATGGCCGCACAGTTCTTTGTGTTGGCCATGGTGGTGGAAAGAGATGTGTCTTTCAAGGGTGCACAAAGAGTGCACATGGCCGCACTGATTGTTGTGTCACGCATGGTGGAGGGAAGCGTTGTAGGTTCGAAAACTGTGGGAAGAGTGCCCAAGGTAGCACTGACTTCTGCAAGGCTCACGGTGGGGGAAAGCATTGCAACTGGGGAGAGGAAAGATGCGAGAAATTTGCTAGAGGGAAGAGTGGACTATGTGCTGCTCACAGCAGCATGGTTCAGGAGCGGCAGACGAACGAGGGAGGAAAGCAGGTAAATGAATCTGTCCAAAGGGCCGAGGAAGCAGCTAGTCTAACATTTGCATTTCCAGTCCTTGGTGCTCTTGCTTCTGCAGAGACTGAAGAACCACTCGGGGAAAAACCAATTGAGGACAAGGGAACCTTACATTATTTGAGAAATCTCTGTCCTACAACAGCAGAGGCTGAGTGTCACCAGGGCTTGGAATTTGAGCCCCATGAGGTAGCAACAGGTATGGCTCTAGCCTTAGTCCCTGATGCTGAAATTTCTGCACGATCACCTAAAGCCTCAATTGGAGTAGCATTTACTCAGAGTTCAGGGAACTCGCATGGTTTTAGAAATCTGTTTCCTTCGGCAGTGAAGGCTTGTCAACAGGACTCGGAACAGGAATTTCAACTGGCAATTGCCAGTCTACCAGCAAACTCACTCTCTGCTCATGTTTCTTCTCAGCCTGAAACTCCATCGGGAGGAATGCTAGTGCAGAATGTGGTAAGCTCAAAACATACAGAAAAGTGCTCTCTTGCTACAACACGTGACGCTTGTTTGAACGAGGAAATAGCTTGCAAAGAGGCTTACACAAAGTCACGTGACACAGCAATGCAAGATGTGGATACTGTGACAGTAAAGGCAAGATATGGAAATGATATTACAATAAAGTTTCGGCTATCTTTGTCATCGGGATTGGTAGAGTTGCAACAAGAAGTGGCCAAGAGGCTGAATCTAGAGGATGGAACTTATTATATCAAGTATAAAGATGAGGAGGAGGAGTTGATTTTGATAGCTTGCAATGAGGACTTAAAGGAATGCATAGACACTTCTATATCTCTGGGTAAACCTTCGATCGTGGTATTGCTTGAGCCAAAGTAGCCAATTAGTTTATTGACCGCATTAAATCTTGGGGTTCCTCAATATGCATTAATGTTTTATGTGCAATTTACAGGAGCATCCTGAGTGGGAGATAAAGAATGAGTTTGTTATTTTCCAAAGGGCGAGAGAATCTGCACCTTTTCTTTTCTTTTCTTTTGTTCTTGTTTTCTTTCTTTCTTTCTTATCATTTTGTGAAAACTGTTTTCTTTAATGGTAAAAATTTTGTGGGATAAATGCTACAATTAAACTGAATGGCATGCTAGAATTGTGAGTTTTTTTCTTCTGAATTGAATTTGGTCTTTACTGCTACCAAAGGCACCAAATATACGAACTGAACTTGGAAGGCTTTGTGATCAACTCGCAGGGGCAGAACTACTATTTGGCTGAAAAGTGCCATGTCACTCTGTAGCTTTTCTTAAATCCTTTCTTTTAATAATATACATATGTATAGTATTCTAAATAACATCGGTACCTCCACAAGTTAAATTTTTTTTTAAGTTCCTAATTCAATAAATTATTAAAAATTATACATGAACGGAGTATTTTAATTTCTATCTATTTTTGTTTATAATTTCAAAAAAAGTACTATTGTTATTTTATTTTGGTAGAGACTGAACTTACAATCACAACGTAATTAAGACATTAAAAGTTGGCCAAGTTAAAATAGTTGAATTGGCAATTTCATCGTTTTAGTTGACCAAGTTTTTCTCTTTTTTTTCCCACCCCCAACAAATATAGGTAACAGTTTCATCTTCAAGTTTTCCTAGTTAAAAAAGTTGAATTCTGACTCATATGTCTCCTTAATGCGAGCACTTTTGTAATTTCCTAGTGGGCATGAGCCTTTTGAGCTCTTAACTGGTTGGAGAAGAGCTAAGAGAGAACCCTTTGAACCCTGTTGTACTTGGAAAACTTCATTTTTGGGCTTATATTAGTTGAATATTGGAGTTTAATAGAGATATCATTTTATTGGTCCATTACTGTCAAATTTTTCTAGGTGATGTCCCTTTTTCTATGTCATTAAAAGAACATAAGCTCATAATTAATAATCACTGATTTATGCCAATCTTTAAAATTGGTCAGAAAAAGCAATGTACACCTTTGGAGTCGAGTAGAAACTATTGTAGGTTTCAAAATATATTCTATATTTGAAGGTGATTAGTGGTTATTTGGAGTCAGTGATGGTTAATGAACATGTGAAGGTGACCAAGAGTGTTATATATGAAAGGCGTTATGTTCTAGTTATCAAGATAAAATCTTTTTTTAAAAAGAAAGATATAAAAATTGTTGGTCCAACAAGGCAACTTAAGAGGAGGGGTGAATTGAGTTTTATAGAATTTATATCAAGTAATGTAACTAAAAACAGTTTATGTATTTCAACAATAATTAATCAAAATATATATATCAAGCAAGTGAAGTATATATCAAAGTATATATTTATGCAAGCATGTATAGTGAGCAAATAAGCAAAACAGAGTAAGGAAAGAATAGCACCAGATTTATAGAGGCTCAGCCAACCTTGCCTACATCCTCTCTTCTTCGATCCTTTCGAAGGTATTCCACTATGTAACACTCCTTACACAGCTGCTAGTTTTGCCACAAATGCCCAGCTCACTCTTACAAAATATCTTCCCCAAGCTTTCAAAACTCAAGAGATTTTGTCTAAATTTCTCTCCAACTTACAAGTGATTTTGTCTAAGTTTCACTCAAACTTATAAGTGTTTTTATCCAAGAACACTCAAACTTACAGGTTTACAAACCCATCCAAGTGAAATGAATAAATGTTATACAAAGGGTAAATCTCCTAATGAGTATATGAACAAATACAACTCAATAAATAACCTTAAATACTTAGCAAAAATATGTGGCAGTGAGGCATAAGAGATTTTCAACTTCAAGCTCTTGATTCCAATGGTATAATCACTCTAATCATCATTATAGAAGCTGTAAGTATCTTGTATTTAAAGTTATGGATCAATTTTAACCGTTGGAGAAGTATGGGAGAAGTTTTGGTGGCAGATTGCACCATACCGTCTGTCAGAAATATAGCCGTTACTGTCGAGGGTCAACTCTTTTTACAATGAGTCGACTCTTTTTGCAGTTTGCTTAAGGATTTTGCCTTCAGGAGTCGACTTATGACTTAAAAGAGTCGACTCTTTTGGTCAGAATCTGCAAACTCAACTTTTTGTCCCAATAAGTCGACTCTTTTGCAGTGAAAAGTCAACTCTTTTAAGTAGTCTTCAAAATTTTTAAGCTCTGTTGAAATGAGTCGACTCCTAAATGATGAGGGGTCGACTCTTTGGAGCCTCCAGCAGTTTTTCAAAGCTCTGTTTAAAAGAGTTGACTCATGAAATTGAGGAGTCGACTCTTTTTACCAAAAAATTTATTTTTGCAGCTTTTATCCAATCTTCTCCAAAGTCTTCAATTTTTTCAAGGATCATTCAAATAAGCTTTTTAAAACTTGTAAATATTTCTTCAAGGCTTGATGATTCCAAGAACATCTTTAATTCATTCTAGATAAATTTTCTCCATTTTCATTACTTGTAGAGTTCTTCAATTACCATTACTTCATCCATTGATCCAAGTTTTCTTTAATATCTTCAAGAGAGCTTCCAAGACTTAAAATCTTTATTTCTTTAACTGATTTTCTATCATTCTTTGAACATCTTCATTTCCAGATTTTTTTTAGGATTCTTCAATCAATATAACTTCTTCTTACACTTCAACAACTCTTCTAAGAGAGCTTTTCAAGTCTTGTGATTTCTTTCATTCCTTCAAGACATCTTCAAATCTTCCAAGAAAGCTTCCATGTCTTTGAGTTAGTCTCTTCTTCTTTGACATCCATCATCTTTGAAGTTTCTTCATTCTCTATAAGATCACCACTTGTTGAATATATCATGCTTTCATGCTTATCAATCTTCAATTCAAAATTTTCATCATATTGAAATTCCTTCATTCTCTTATAATATCAGTTTTGTCATCTCATCATGTTTTTCGTTCTTCATTCAAATCTTTGTATTACAAATCTTCCATTATGATAAACTTCAAGTCAAGATCTAATTAATAATTAATCTGCACACTAAGTAGAATTATTAGATCATTAAACCATGTTTTGTTATCATCAAAATCAAGACATTGACTTAACAAAAAATACTCTCACCAAAAAAAAAGGTAAAATAGTTGGATTGATTATTTTCATTACTGTCAAAAATTAATTTAAGTACCTTTTCCTATACTTTGTTAGTTTCATAGTCAAATTTAAATACATAGTATCAACAAGCCGTTGATTTAAGACTTGAACTTCCTCGCACAAAGCTTGAGATTTAGTACTCATAGTTGTTTTTGGGGTTAAACCTACTCTTCAATATGTATAGTATGTGAAAAAAAAAACCCTTATTTTGACATAAGTGCGGTGAAATCTAACACAAATAATTGTGAAATGTTGAGAGATAATTTTCTCTGACGTGTATATAGAGTGACCTTTTTACATATCCATTTTAAGTAAAGGCTTTTTTTTGGCATCTGCATTAAACCTCACTGCAACCCTGAGATTTTATAGGTATTAAAACTAGGAATGACAATTAGACTCGAAAAATTCGAATTCCACTTCACCCCGCTCCTAATAAAAAGGGTATAAGGTATGAATAAACGGGTTAGGGTGGGATATGGGGAAGAAAACAAAACCCAATGCGGGTTTAGGATGGGGTAGAGTTTAGGTCATCCTACTCCAAACCAACTCAATTATATTATGAAAACCCTAAATATAGTGGCGGACCCAGAATTTTGGTTGAGGGGGGGCGAAAAAATTTTTTTTTTGTTGATAAGAGGATTAAGAAAAATATTTTAATTTTTGGGAGATCAATACACTATATAATATTCTAAATATTCAAAAAATTATAAAAATGAAGGAAAAATTTAGTAATTTTGGGAGGCAATACATTATATTATATACGAAATATCTAAAAATTCATAGAATATAAAAAAGATTTTCAAAAGTTTAGAGGGCCTTGACCCCTGCACGCTCCTCCTTCGTCCGTCACCCAGTAAAATGATTAATTATAAGATAATACTACGAATACGATAATATTCAAGATTTTATATATTAATATCAAATATTTCTTATAAAAAATAACGTTCAAATAAAAATAAATGACAAATTACAACAATCCTCTTCGTCGATTCATATTTTGAAACATTTGCAAAATAGTTTCATTGTCTATGGTTTTAAATATGTCCCTTTTAATGTATGACACCAAGCAATCATTCATCCACTCATCTCCCATGCAATTGCGTAATAGAATTTTGATAATCTTCATTGCAAAAAAAATTCTCTTAACTAATACAGTTGCAGTTGGTAAAATCAATGTCAACTTCACAAGCAAATAGACTAATGGGTAGATATTATTCTTATTTGTTTGAATTAACTTTTGACTAAGCCCACCAATTCCTATCACTTTTGAAAATTTATCATTATAGCTTATATGTAGAATGTAAATCTCAAATTAATTATTAAGTACCGTAAGTTCAAGTAGAGGAAAATCATTAAGATAAAACTCAGTAAAATATAAAATAGGTCAGGTTAAATTTTTTTATTTTTTTTCTTCAGATTTCAGCGGGGGCGGCCGCCTACTCTCGGCCCTTGGTTGGTCCGCCTCTGCCTAAATAGATATATTATATTTAATTATACAAAAAATTCTTAGAATATAAGTAAATATCAAGACTCTAATGTTACTACCTATATTCTTAGATTTAAGTCTCTTTCTTTGTTCATTTTATATCGTGTGAAATTAGTATAATTTGTATTATTTTTTTATTTTTAGAGACTTATTTTTCTTTTAAAACTTTGTATGAGATGAGATGTAAATTAGGATGGGGTGAAAATGTTCAACTTGAGTTTGAAATGAATTGTGAGGTGAAATTTTTTTATTAAAATATGATAAAAATTAACCAGAGTCGTACCAAACCACCGTGGTTGCCATCGTGTCATGGTCCGCTTCTTCGCGCCCCATGACCACTCAAAAGGGTGCCAAACTTGTGTCGAAGGATTGTCCAAACCTTGTCCAAGCATTGCCCAAACAGTGCCTAAACAATGGCCAAGACAACTCCAAGGCATACCAAGGATGGCCCCAAGAAGTAACCGAGAGGGCAGCCAAGGAAGCAACGCGATAGTATCCAAGGCCGCCAGGTGTATCAAGCAACGGCGCGGGTGAGGGGCAGCCTAACCTCACTAGCGCCCAACCAAGAGCATCTAACCTCATTTTGGTGTGCCAGCGAGGCCCTGGATAACCTCACTTTGTGTGTGCCAAAGTGCAAGTTAGATGCTAGTAAGATAACCTCACCAAGGTCAGCCGCGAGACCCCATTTAACCTCACTTTGGCCTGAACTTTGGTGTGGCATAACTTTGAGCTCCCAAGTCCAAATTTAGCTATGTTTTTTTCTGTAGGACCCTCTTATGATGTAGTTTCATAGTTTTGAAGGGTTCTATTTATTGAGTTTTGTAGAATTTATAAGGGGCCATTATGACTCCTCGTGGGAGTGTCATGTTTTGTTGTATCAGTTTTGAAATGACTCAAAATGCTATATTAAGAGGGGGGAGTATGCTCCTACCACCCTCCACCCCATAACTTCTTGTATGGCTAGAGGCATGTCTTGTACATAATGTGAGCTATGTAATGATGCTTTTATCAATAAAAATATGTTTATTACTTCTATCCATTCTTTAATGGAGGTTGCTTGACGGTTGACCATTAACGCTCAATTCTAGCTTCCAAATGAGATGATCTGGGTATAGCTGGCTTGTCAGACGGACTTGACAAGCGCCGCACAGGCCACATTTGTGACTGCCAAGCTCACAAAATGTGAGACCGCGACACATCGCTAGCTAAAACGCAAGCCTTAACGCGTTAGACCTTACAAGTTAGAACAACCGCGTCATGCATCATCGCCTTAACGCGACCTCTTCGTAAATTTCGTAGCGGTGATGAGCCGTTGGAACTCTTTGTTGGTTGACAGGGCCAGGGCGAAGAACCCTTTGATCCCCACGGTAGTTGAAAAAGGATTTTGAGTGGGCCCTACACTAGTAGCTTCTATAATTGATAGAACAGAGGGGAGCCCGTGTGTTGACTGTTGTTGAGGTCGTCTACAATCCCCTTTTACTCAACAAGAGGTTGCTGATTTCTCAGAAAATTGCCGAAGCAGAGGAAGATATCGTGTTGGTCATAGGAGACGATCAGATTGTGAGTGATGTCATGTGTGTAGACGATTTAGAGTTTTTTCCTGAAGAATTCAAGAAATATATGCGCGAGGAACTGTCCTGGTTGAGATGGAGATCTATGGGGTGGATTTTCTGGAGCAGAGACGCCGACAAACTCGAACGTTCTCCGGATTCCCCTTACTGTCGGTGACTTCTTCTATCTTTCTCTGCCTCCATTTATGACATGCCAATTCTGTTACGCTTTCTTTTTAAACCAATTTCATCAAGGCATTACCTTGGTTCCATTTATTACCTTCCAATTCTGTTACGCTTTGTTTTTTTCCCAATTTCATCAACGCATTACCCTTGTTTAATCTGATTCTGAGCTTATGAGAAGGGAAAGAAAATTAACCCTTTTGTTATTGAAAGTCAATTAGTTTTTGTTTAAAACTAGTCTATACAATAAATGTAAAGACTCCTTCCTTCCATCGAATGTTGCTCCTTTTTTGTACTCTTAAACTTTGCGTGGTTAATGCTTGGCGCGTTACTTTCATTTATATGTTTTGACTTGCTCATTATCAATTCAATACCAGCTAAGAAGATCAGACATGCGTTTGAATTAATGAAGTTGCCACCTGGTCCCGATGAACCCACGTTGATGATTCAGTATTGGGCACCGGCAATTATTGACGGCCGGTATTCGATTACAACTCGAAACCAACCTTTTTTTCTTAGACAGATTCATGAAGGACTTTGTGGGTATAGGATGATCTCTAAGGCTTATAATTTTGATGTGGACGGGAAGAGTGAAGAAGAACTTGGACTTCCTGGCCGTGTGTTCCTGAATAAATTGCCCGAATCCACTCCCAATGTGAAGTATTACTCTAGTAAAGAGTATCCACAACGCGATGATGCTTTACGTCATAATGTTCGAGCATCTTTGGCTTCACCCGTGTTTGACGCCTTTGACCAGAGCCGCGTCGTTGGTGTACTTGAGCTGGTAACTGACACGGGATATTCATTTTTGTCAGGAAGACTTGACGATGTCGTTCTTGCTTTTATGGTACGTACTCGAGCCACAAAATTGTTGTATCACTACCATTCATGCTGATCAGTTGCTGTTTTTTGTTTGTGTTATTTAGTTTTGGGTATCAGATGATGTCTTTCTTTTTCTTCATGGAAATGGAATAGGAAAAAGCTATTCTTCCAGAATTGATAATCAGAATTTTGAATCAGAATGATGTGGCAATGGTATTTTTGTAATTAAAATGTATTTTGGTGGGTTCTTTGTTTTAAAGTGATAGGCTCACAACCCAGTCACATTATTCTGGTTATATTTTCTGGTTATATATTCTGATTCTATAGCATTACTCAATGGAATATATATACCCATTCGTTCGTCCTATCTTGAAGGATGATCCAGTGAATTAACGAACAAGCACATGACCAAGTGAATTAACAAACCAAGGATAACAGTAAATCTATAGAACTTTTTGATGGTTTCACTGTCCTCCCAAGTGGACTTCACTATGTGAGAGAGGGAGCGTGGGTCCATCACACAAGGGTGTGAAATTATCAATTTTATTAACTTTTTGTTTCTCTAATTATTCGTCTTCTATACTTTTATCATCTCAGGAGTAAGGAGGAATGAACGCTAATTGTCAGGGAAAAATGGATATGCTAATTTTGAAGTCGAACCATCCTTATGCGCATATGCCTAGTTACATTAACAATGCATGCACAACATTAACTATTGCTGTTTGTATTTCTTTACCCAAAAAACAAAAAAAGAGTGATTTCATTTCGGCAATAAAAATAATATGGACTTTTGTGCATTAAAGTTTCCAGGTTTTATAATGGACATTTAAAAATATGATGTCAACTAATTGCTTATGAAAGTGGTCACAATTTTTTGTGAAACTAGTCAAGCACCAGATATGTTGGAGAGCTGGTGGATAAAGTGGATAAATATCCTGTTTGTCCGTGTTAGTAATTAAGACGCTCAAAATACAATATTTAGTTAAGGAAATGCCAAATGACAATTTTTATTTTTGTCATCAAAACGGAAAGTTGAGCATTATCCATATAAAAATATTAAAAAAAAACTGTGCACAAACCTGAATTCATCCTGTGCTTAATTGCGTGGTTCTGAAAGTTCTCATTTGTTGTTCCTATATGTTATATATTGTTAGCAAATATTCATCATTTCAAAGTTTTCAAAATTGCTAAGATCTCATCCCCTGCAGGAGGTGGGTTTGAACTGTTCAGATGTACATAAGCACCCTTGGATGCTAGTAAGTGGAGAACTTTGATGCAATTCTCGTGTTCTGTATATTTTCCTTAATTAAATATGGTAAGAAATATGTTCTAACAAGTATCCCGCCCGGACAATACTTTCAAACAGGCTGCGAATGATGAAATTGAAAGGATGAAATTGAAAACGTGTTGGAAGAGGTGTGTAAAGCTAATGACTTGCGTTTAGCACAGGCATGGGTCCCGTGCAGTGTTTGCAACCCTGTGGTTAATGGCCTACCCAGTGTAAGCTACAGTACTGGACAAGTCGTGTCCAAAATTACTTTGCAAAGCTATTTTGAGGACTCAAAAGATGAATTTTTCCTGGGCGTCTGTGATCAACCTCACCTGCGACTGGGACAAGGGGTTGTTGGGAGGGCATTTTTGTCTCGTAATATGTTATTCTGCACGAATGTAACCCAATTCAGCATGTCTGAGTACCCCTTGGCACACCATGCACGAGAGCATGGATTAAGTGGTTGTTTTGCAATATGCTTGCAAAGCAGTCGCTCCGGAAATGACGTTTACGTCCTAGAGTTCTTTCTGGATGACAGTGACAGATCCGATGGAGAACTACAAACTTTGTTGCACAACATAGTAAGAACAATGAAGCGATCTTTCAAAACTTTGAAGCTTGCTTCTGGAGAAGAACTGGGGGAAGAGCTGCCAATCAATGTTATTGATTTTCACAATGGGGAGAAACGTTTTAGTCAAATACCCCCGTCTATTAGATCTCCACCTAGGCCTATTGAAGCCTTACAAAAGCGACCAGCTGCTAGTGCGGAAAGTTTCAAAGGTATGCTTATATGCTTATTATTCCTTTTGATCTTCCTGTTGTTGTTGTTTCCAAGTTTCTAATTTGAATTCTCTCTTATGAAGTTAGCCGATCTTCATTGAAGCGCATCTGTAGGGAACATAATATCCTAAGGGGGCCTCCTCACTCAACAAGAAATTATTATTGCTCTCCCCTTGTTGGATCTGTCGAAGGTGCTGATCAGGAACAAATCCCACAAACGAGTTCCTCAAGAACTGTTACAAGTTCGCAGGCCTCAAATAATGTTCCTCTCACAAAGCCACGTGATACAACAAGGCAAGTTTTTATTTCCGTCCTACATTCGTGTATTTTGCCTTTAGCAATGGAAGATGCGAATACTGTGACCGTAAAGGCAAGATATGGAAAGGATATTGCAAAAGAGTTTCACCTGTCTATGTCATCGGGATTGATAGAGTTGCATCAACAAGTGGCCAACGGACTGAATGTAGAGACTGGAACTTATTATATCAAGTATAAAGATGAGGAGGATGACTTGATTTTAATAGCTTGCGATGAGGACTTACAAGATTATATAAACACTTCCAGAAGGCTGGGCAGAACTTGGATCGAGATATTTCTTGTACCAAAGTAGCAAATTATCTATTGACCTCCTTGAATCTTGTTGATTAGCATATCATGTATTTTCATTTTTATTTTAAATTTGTTTTTACTGTTTTTTGAAACACTGGTTAATTTTGACACACACACACACACACATATATGTATATCGTTGTCTTCTATTCAACTGCACATGTTATCTGACAAGTGCATTAATCTCATTCGATGGTTTAGTTGTATTTTGAGTTTTTCACTATCCTTCCCAAAAAAAAAAAAAAAATGGCAAAACAATTTTTTTAAAGGATTTTATAGTAATGTTTCCGTGTGGAGTATAAAACCATGGGATTCACTTGCTTGACAAAATTAATGTGTATTCAAAGTTTCAGTAGAACGGGAGCAATTTCTTATCTTTCTACCTTCCTTTCTTGCCTCTGCTTTTGGATTGCTAAGTTTTTTACTTTATTAGAATAGATGGATATATATCCCTACTGTAGGATAGATTTTATTTAAAAAATGAAACAAGAAATGATAAAAAGAAAAAAAAATAATAAAAACAAGGAAGATGCAATGAGGTCAGTGTCCAAAGTCCATTGGGAGGAATGAGAACGTGGTAAGCTCAAAACATGCAAAAAAGTGCTGTCTTGCTACAACAACAGAAGACGCTTGTCTCAATGAGAAATTTGTTGGTATATTGAAATAAAAGTTTTAGAACTTTTTACATTATTATTTATTATATTTTAATAATTATGCTTATTAGGGATGTTACAAATTCATTCATAGTTTTATGACCTTTCAATATATATTTATTTACCTATCCATGTCTTGGTAGTTACATATTTTATTATACATTTGATGGCTATTTAGGTCTAAGGCAATTACAAGTTTTCCTAAGTCTATATAAGGCTTATACAATCTATCTTATTAGATAGAGAGCTTTTGGTATATATACAAAAGAGTGATATACATATAATATACAATACTTTGTACTTGATTATATACTAGTGTTCTGTGGCAACCACAGCTAAGATGGTTCATCTTCTTCTAATCTTCTTCTAATTGGTGTGGCACCTGAGGATAGTGGCTTGTGAGCATTTGTGTTGAATCTTGAAGCCGTTGATGCCCACTAAAACCTTCACGTAAAGAGGCACAGCGATTACGTCGTGCCTTACTATCTTATAGGTCAAATTGCTTTAATATTTATTTTTATGTATCATATAATGTATTTTTGTTATTGTTATTTGAATATAATAGTGGACAATGAATTTCATCTCGTTTAATCTATAATATGTGATTTTTAGACTAACAAAATTAGCTAGCGAGGTATTTCAAATTCCTTTTCTCTACGTAAAGCCACAATAAGTAGAGAAGAGGACACTAAGTAGGACAATCAACTCCTCCTCGTTGCTGGACATTCTTTGTGTAGTGTGATGATTTATTTATGTGATACCATGTGTATACAGAGAAACAATACTTTTTAAGAAATAATAGTTGTTATTACAGTTGAATGGTTGAATTTTTAAATTTAAGATTTTCATAGTATTGCAATTGAAATAAAATAATACATCACGTAAACATGATGATATAGTATGATAATCACCCTCAATAATTACTCAAAGTTGAGAGAAGAGTCCTAAATACCCGTGTAAATTTGCCTCAAGTACCTTTTCTTAAATTTTTAAATTTCGTGGACAAATTATAATAGTTACAAAAATTGACTTCTTACAAGAATTGCATCATAACTCTTAAATTTTCTTAATGCTAATACTCACACACCCTCTAAACCTAAGCAAGCCAACAACAAAGCATTCCTGATAAATAGCCCACAATACCAGCAAGCCAATCACAAAGCACTCCATGTAAATAGCCCACAACACCAATTAGTTGGCTCTGTGATTGGCTTGCTTAGGTTTAGGGGTGTGTGTAAGTATTAGCATTAAGACTTTGCTTTTTGTGAACAAAAAATAAAAATAAAAAATAAATTACACTGAACTCTATCTGACAATAACATGCAGTCCCATGTGGTTTGAAAAATAACAATGATAACCCACCTCCACCACGATCTCCAATGGGCCACCGCCTCCTCCGCCTTCCTTTGCCCAATCAGCCCACCTCTTCCTCCTTCCTCTGATCAGCATCCTAATCATCGTCGCTCTCTCATGATTAGACAACGAAAGTGTAATCTGTCGCTTCTAAACGACCCTTCATTAGTCGTAGTTTAGGAATAAGTATGCTCTCTTTACTACATTTTTGCATTGAACCTCATGCTCAATCTTGTTTCAGGTTTCTAAAGCTAAAGGAGTGAATATGGAGTTAAAGAAATGAGCCAAGCTGGGAGCGTGGCTCATGGAAGAACGTCCCCGGGGGTCTTGTCTTGGGGAACGTGCAACTTTTTACTTCTAATTCGGAACGGAACGAATGATAAGCCGTTGGAAATTTCTCCCCAAGACACTCATGTTTGCATCTAATGAGCATTGTTAAATTCCAACTCCAAGGGTTTCAAACGAGGCGATTTCAGACTGAACGAAAAAGGGGATTACGGTTCGAACCCTTAGAATGCCGTTCGAAAGGCAAAGAGGAAGAAGAAGGCAAAAAAAAAATGCCTACCGTTCGAACGCCTGAATCCACAGTTCAAACGGCCTGTGGGCATGCAAATAAAAAATTGGCCTATTGTTCGAATGCCAGCTTCAGCCGTTCGAACGGTGTAAAACTCAATTATGGGCGTTCGAACACCCATCCATACAGTTCGAACGGCAGGGCTATTTTTGTCCAGATTTTAGGGTTCGCTTGTAATCCCTATAAATACGAACTTTTATGTTATTTTTGAGAGATGAGAGCAAGGGGACGTCGACTTTTAGGGTTTTTGTACGTTTTTCATTTATTATACCTTTTGTTTGTTAGATTCTTGCCTAGATGTAAATGTAACCTCTTAAACATTAGTTTTAATGCAGGGTCTTCCATTTCTCTTGCATTAAATTCGTAATGTTGGTTGAGTTCTTGCTTTAAAGTCGAATTTCCATTATTTCTTCATGTATTTCGAAGTTATTCATAGATAGATATGAGTAGCTAACTCCCCCATCTTGGGATTGAGTGTGAAAACCAATTGGAGGTCTTGGTTGACCATAAGAGGGTGTTTTCTGGATTTTCAAGCTAAATCTTTTAATTGTTTAGTTCTTATTGTTCTTCATTCTAGAAACCTTTGAAAACTTAGATGATTGATTATGTTCGGTAACGTTTATGCGTGAGTTTATACTCAGTATAGGCGCTGTGCAAATTGATGATATTCGTCTTTGATTCTAAAGACTTGATTTATTCTAGACGTTGGATTTCTAAAGAACATCCCGTTCCTATCGCTAAAACTTCCAAATCCGGGACTCACGTTATAGTCGAAAGATTTGAGTTATAGAATACCTCTTTTGGAATTCCTAGAACAACAATCGGTTGGATCAGTCAATCCCGAGACTTTGTCACACTAAGTTAAAATCAAACGTTGTTCAAGTCGTTTCCTATTAGTTAGTTAGCTAGTTTAGATAAACAAACCTTTCCCAAAACAAACATATTTTCATTTTCATTTTTCATCTTAAAAAGCTTTTGCCAAAATTTAGTGGTTGATTGAGAGGGTGGTTCTAGTTCTTTTGGTCATTGTGCACACACAGCTCCTTGTGGGATAATCTTGTACTCCGAGTTATACTACTCCGCCGGCCTTCTCTTGGGTTCATCTCGAGTGCACATGTGGTGCGAGTCAAGTTTTTAGCACCGTTGCTGGGGAGTTTGCTTTCGCACAAGTGACCGCAAGAGGCGTGCTAGAACACGAACCTTAATCAACGCGAAATTTAGCGAATTGCTTCATCATCAACCTATAACAACGGAGGAATCGTGGGCAAAAGCCATTCGGTAACTTCGTTCCATCATTTTTGTGGTGTTAGAATTTTAAGATTTTTCTTATTTCTTTTTATTTTTAGGGCTCTAGGCATATGGTAGTTAGAAGGCGGAATTAGAGGAGGTTAGGCTTTGTGCTAAGTGTTTATCGGTGGTTTTGCCTTGTATGTGGAGATTGGAGGATCGGTTGGGTTGCTTTTAAATTTATTGTGGGCAACGGAGTTGACATTTATGTGGAGATTGGAGGTTCGGAGGGACTTTGCTTGATTGATGTGTGCATTGCATTTATATGTCCTATTTCTTTCGAGATCACACTCACCGTCTTGCTAGAATCGACCCATTACGTAACCTTTCACCAGGTTATTTAATCCCGTCACTTGCTCATTTAAACCCAACAGATTCACCTCGCTTTCGTTTAATTGTTGACTTAGGACCCATAACTATGGCTAACATCGATAATCTACTGGGCAATGTTCAAGGGAGAGAACACAATGAACACAATGGGCACATCAATCATGAAAGGAGAAGCAACATCAGGGGCACAGAAGTCCAAGATCATCCTATGAGGGATTACATGAACCCTACTAGGCAAACACTCACATCCGCCATAGTACTTCCCGCGCACCAAACCACATTAAATCTTAAACCGGGAATGCTACAAGCCAAGCCCCAATTTCATGGCTATGACTCAGAATAACCATACATGCACATAAAAGATTTTAAGGATGCATGCTCCATTTTCCAAGGAAATGCTTGTCCCCAAGAGGTTTTACTTCTGAAACTTTTCCCATTCACTCTGAAGGATAAGGCAAAGACGTGGTTGAATACACTGAGGCCTATGTCCATTTATTCATGGAACACACTTCAAGGGGAGTTCTTGAAAAAGTTCTTCCCCGAATATCGCACAGAGGCACTAGGGCGTGCCATATCTCAATTTGCACCGGCTAGTGGTGAGACCTTCTTTCAATGCTAGGAGAGGTTCAAGGATCTACTATTCGCATGTCCACATCATAGTTTTCCATAATGACACACCATTAACGCATTCTACTCTTCATTGACCCCTCAGTTGGCTAGAGATTGGGCTAGCACGAGCACTCAAAACCATACAACTCAAAATCACATTAACAAGCCCATTACCACACATGTTGGAGCCAAGCACCAATTAGGGGAAGTAGAGGACCTACAAGCTAGGGTCACGTCACTCACACGCAAGTTGGAGGCTTTAGAAACTTTTAAGGCCACCACTTCTATACCGGTTGAGACACCCTCACTGTGCTTAGTTTGTAATACACAGGACCATGATACGACTTCATGTCCAATCATACCGAGGGTGAGGGAAGCACGGCATGGCCAAGTGAACGCGGTTGGTCAATTCCAAGAGGGGTACCAAAATCAAAGGAGTGGGAAAAATCCGTACTCCAACATATATAACCCGGGTTGGAGGAATCACCCTAATTTTGGGTGGAAACAAGAGGGTTCACAAAACCCTCAACCATTTTAACAACCCCCACAACCTTTTGACCCACCACCACAACCTTTCCATGGACCATCAACATCTTATCCCACACAACCGGCACCTTAGCCGTATGTAACTCAACCGGCACAATACCAAGCTCCTCATAGGAAAAACAATGAGGACGTACAAGTGACCAATGACCTATGAGCACTCACAAATAGAGTCAACAATCTGGAACAATCTTAGGGGGAGACCAACACACTAGTCAAAGACATCCACAAGATGTTAATGACTCAACAAACACGAGGGCGATTTCCTACCCAGCCCCAACCAAACCCAAAACCTGCAAATTTCATTAACATACCACACGAACAGGTCCAAGCCATCACTACACTTAGGAGTGGGAAACAAATTGATAAAACCATCCCTCCTAAGGAAAACAGTCAAAGGAAAAAGAATGAGTCTGTTGGGTTAGGGCATGAGCAAGTGAGAGAAGAGAGTGATAAAAATGAAGAGAAAGAGAATGAGGAAAATTTTGAGCTGTCGAAAAAATCAATTGATGCATCTAAAGAAGTGGGCATTGAAGAATTGAAATATGCCCCGTTTCCTTACAGATTGACTACACCTAGGAAAGAGTCTCTGAACTCTAAAATATATGAGATATTCAAACATGTCTGGCTCAATATCCCTATTTTGGATGCAATCAAACAAATACCTTCCTATGCCAAGTTTTTGAAGGACTTGTGTACTGTTAAAAGGAAGTTGCATGTCAAAGAGACGGCAATGATGAATGAAAGTCAAAATGCCATTCTACAATGCAAGACCACGCCGAAATATAAGGACCTCGGTTGTCCTACTATTTCGTGCGTCATAGGAGGACATAGGATAGATCGAGCCCTTCTTGACCTGGGTTCTAGTGTGAACCTACTTCCATATTCTGTGTATAAAGAACTAGGTCTAGGAGAATTAAGCCCTACCCGAGTTACTCTTGAGTTGGCTGATCGTTTTATTAAAGTGTCTTATGGAATAATTGAGGATGTTCTTATTCAAGTGGACAATGTCTACTACCCTGTTGATTTCATCGTTTTAGATACCCACCCGATAGAGCTAGAATCTTCTAAGCATTATATTCCTATCATCTTAGGACGACCCTTCCTTGCCACTGCAAATGCCATCATTTATTGCAGGAATAGGTTATTGAAGCTTTCATTTGGCAACATGACCTTAGAAATGAACATTTTTACGGTGGGTAAACAAAAGGGGGAGGTAGACAACATTGAGGACGTAGACTTCATAGAATTTATTGTCCAGGAGCATGTAGACCGAGAGTTCATGGAGGATCCGAGAGTGTAAGTCATAGG
Organism: Euryodendron excelsum; assembly: GCA_033060915.1. NCBI lineage: Eukaryota > Viridiplantae > Streptophyta > Magnoliopsida > Ericales > Pentaphylacaceae > Euryodendron > Euryodendron excelsum. The sequence goes on along the minus strand of CM065397.1, from coordinate 1,127,988 downwards.
GACCCAACTAGAGTAGTGGAAGGGACTGAGAGTTACATGCATGTGGGTCATTGGACCCCCATTTTTAAACCCCTTACCCCAAGTGTTGCCAAGCCGGTCCTTTTTGAACAACAATCACCAATTCTAGAGAGGAAACCCTTACCTTCTACCTTGAAATATGCATTTTTAGGTGAGGGTGAATCTTACCCGGTAGTCATTTCCTCTAGCTTGTCTGAAGACCAAGATGAATCTGTTTTGAAAGTGTTGAAAATTCATAGGAAAGCTCTAGGTTGGACTATAGCGAACCTTCATGGAATAAGTTCTCTAATGTGTACTCATTGTATATATCTTGAGGAGGACTCTAAATCCGTGCGTCAAATGCAAAGACGCTTGAATCCCAACATGAAGGAGGTTGTAAGAGGAGAAGTACTGAAGCTTCTCAATCCGGGTATTATATACCCCATCTCTGATTCCAAATGAGTTAGTCCAACCCAAGTCGTCCCAAAGAAGTCGGGAGTTACGGTAATAAAAAAATAAGCTAAATGAACTAGTTCTGACTAGGATTCAAACAGGGTGGCGAATGTGCATAGATTACCGTAGACTCAATGCAGCCACTAGGAAATATCATTTCCCACTCCCGTTCTTGGACCAAGTCCTACAGCGAGTAGCAGGCTGAGCATTTTATTGCTTCCTAGATGGTTATTCCGACTATAACCAGATTGAGGTCGCTTTAGAAGATCAGGAAAAGACTAACTTCACGTGCCCATTTGGCACCTATGCGTACAAGAGAATGCCCTTTGGCTTATGCAATGCCCCGACCACTTTTCAAAGGTCCATGATGTCCATTTTTAGCGACATGGTTGAGAAGATCCTAGAAGTTTTCATGAATGACTTCTCAGTTTATGGGGACACTTTTGAGGTATGTTTAGAGCACCTAGAGAAAGTTTTGGAGAGATGCGAGGATAGCAATTTGGTGCTCAATTGGGAAAAGTGTCACTTCATGGTGACACAAAGTATAGTTCTTAGACATATTGTGTCCAACAAGGGGATAGAGGTAGATCAATCTAAGGTCGAGTTAATCCAACATCTCCCTACCCCGAAGAGTGTCCGAGATATTCGGTCATTTCTTGGGCATGCCGGATTGTACCAGTGGTTCATTAAGGGATTTAGTGCCATTTCTAGACCCTTGTGCCATTTACTTTCACTGGAGGTTTCATTTGTTTGGACACTTCAATGCCAAGAAGCCTTTGACAAGCTAAAAGGGCTTCTCACCATTGGACCTATTATCAGATCACCTGATTGGTCTTTATCTTTCGAGTTGATGTGTGATGTGAGCGACTATGCAGTGGGGGCTGTTTTAAGGCAGAGAGTGGACAAGAAACCATATGTGATTTATTACGCCAACAAAACCCTCAATGAAGCCCAACTGAACTATACCACTATTAAGAAAGAGCTCCTCGCTGTGGTTTTTGCACTCGATAAGTTTAGGTCGTACTTGGTTGGATCTTTAGTTATCATTTACACTAATCATTCTGCACTAAAGTATCTGTTGTGTAAGCCTGATGCAAATCCAAGACTCATCCGGTGGATTTTTTTACTTCAAGAGTTTCATATTGAGATTAAAGATAAAAAAAAGGGGTCGAAAATGTTGTTACCGACCACTTGTCGAGGCTCCTTACTGATGGGAATGCCCAAAACCCCCTTCCAATCAATGAACACTTTCCGGATGAGCAACTCTTCTATGCTCGTGCACTTTCAGGTTCAAAGACATCGTGGTATGCTGACGTAGCTAACTACTTAACTACCGGTAAAATTCCCTCGCATTGGTCTAGCATTGATAGAAAAAAATTCTTTAGACATGTGAGGTATTTCTCTTGCGAAGATTCATATCTTTTCAAATACTGTCCCAATCAAGAGATCCGTCAGTGTGTTCCAGACGATGAGGTGAAAAGCATCATTGAGTTCTGTCACTCATAGGCATGTGGTGGGCATTTTTCTTCACGTAAAACTACTGCCAAGATTTTACAGAGTGGTTTTTACTGGCCCACCATGTTTAGGGATGTTCATATTTTTTACATGTCCTGTGATCGATGCCAACGACTAGGAAGTCTTTCTAGGAGGCACATGATGCCTATTATTCTTGAGGTTTTTGACTATTGGGGTATCGATTTCATAGAACCATTTCCTAGCTCGTGTGGGTATTTGTACATTTTAGTGGCCATAGACTACGTGTCTAAGTGGGTAGAGGCTATACCGGCGCGTACCAATGACCATGTTGTTGTAGTCAAATTTTTTAAAGAGTACGTCTTTGCTAGGTTTGGCATGCCACGAGCTATCATCAGTGATGGTGGCTCCTATTTTTGTAATAAACCGGTAGCTCTTCTAATGAGAAAATACGGGGTGTTACATAAGGTTGGTACACCTTATCACCCTCAGACCCAAGGCTAAGTTGATCTGAAAAACAGAGAGATTAAGCATATCCTAGATAAAACTATTAACCCTAACTTAAAGGATTAGTCCATGAGGTTGGTGGATGCGTTATGGGCATATAGGACAGCTTATAAGACCATTTTAGGGTCTTCTCCATATAAGCTTGTGTATGGAAAGACGTGCTATCTTCCGGTTGAGATAGAACACAAGGCTTATTGGGCAATCCGTCAATTCAATGAGAATTTAGACGAGGCAGGTTCCCTTCGAAAATTGTAACTCAATGAACTCGATGAAATTCGGAATGATGCTTCTGAGAATTCTAAGATCTCTAAAGTAAAGATTAAATCACTACATGGCCAACGCATCCTTCGTAAATCTTTTCAGGTTGGTCAAAAGGTCCTTCTATACAATTCTCGGTTACATTTGTTTCCGGGTAAGCTTCAAAGTAGATAGTCCAAACCTTTTGTAGTGTGAGAAATCTCACCTCATGGGGCAATTGAAATTGACAACCCCAAGAATGGCAATAATTTTAAAGTCAATGGGCAGCGCTAGAAGCCCAATCTTGAGCTGGAGTCGAGAGAGGTCAACTATGTGGATTTGCATGATCCACCGCCTTTTGAATGAACCATAATGTCGTCCCCTAGGTTGTATTGTAGTTGTTAGGATCGAGTTGTGTCAGACGTCGCTTTACTCTAGTTAGGGGGGGGGGGGGGGGGAAGTGGATGTGTCCTGCCCTTTCATATTCGCCGCCCGTCCATCACCGTGTCTTTTTTCGTTTTTCTTGTCTTTTCGTCGCATTGCGGACTATGCTCATCTCTAATTTTTTTTTTGGGGGAGGGGGGGGGTCTTCTTCGTAGTGTGTGTTTTTGTTTGCCTCATAGTGCGTGTTTTTTCTTTCGGTGTATAGTTTTTAGTTTTTTTTGGGGTTAGGTTAGATTTTCCTTCTTTAGGTTAAAGTGCATCTAGGTTAGATTGCATTTGGGTTACTTGTTGATTGTATTTAGTGTGCACATAAGATAGAGTTTGAAAAATTGGCCTGGTGTTTGAACTATCAATGGAGCTGTTCGAACAGCCCGTGGCTATGTAACTTGGAACACAAAAAAATTTGCACTACCGTTCGAACGCCAAATTGGGCTATTCGAATGGCCCGTGGGGTGTAATTTTTTTTTTTTGCTTTACCGTTCGAATGAACCAATCTGGCGTTCAAACGGCCTGATTCGAAGTAGCCCATTTTTGCCTAGAGTTTGAACGCCTCCTCATGCCGTTCGAATGACAGTGAGAGTTTTTGTTTTTTTTATCACCCTTCGAACATAATTTGTTCAATCTGTTTCATACCAAAGAGAGAACTGAGAGAGAGAACTTTGAGGCCTAAGAAAAAAGGGAAGTTTTTTTTTTTTTACAAAGATCATCTTCCATTCGAAGTTCCTCTCCGTTGGGAACTTCTACCGTAAATTGGAAAGAGAATCCTCTCCTTCCATCTTCATCCATCTAACCAAGGTAATCTCCCATTTTTGTTTTTGTGCCCTAACTTTTTGTTGCTTTTCATTGCACATATAAACCCTAGGTTTCGCATAGCTTTAACTTGGGGCTTGTATTGTTTTTGTCTATATGTATTTATCTTTTGGATTTGGGTGGTTGAATCACTAGGATTATTGCTCTAGGCACACTCACATTTCACCACCCACCATATGTTCGATGAAATGCCTTAGTGAGGTTTTTGCTAGTAATTTGAGGGCAATTAAATCCCATTGGATCCCAAGGGATCTTAGGGTTCCCCAGGATAGATTGTGAGCCTTTTCCCTTAGGTTTTTGTTGTTTGGAATCTCACCAACACATACGCACACCACGTGTTTGACATAATGTTTGAGTGCCCATGTTAGCACCATTTGAGTTGGGTGGGCACCTCCTAAGGCATATAGGACATCATAGGCCACTTTTGGGCACAATGACCACCCAATGGAGCCTTTAAGGCATTTTGCACACACTCTTTTGTTTCATGCACATATCTTCTTTGTTTTGTTGAACTTTGTTGTGATGTGTTGTGTTCTTTTTTTGTTTTGTTTGTATTTCGTTTGCAAGGGTAAAAAAATGAGCGATAAACCTAGTAAGGGAGTGGGGAAGGCCAAGTCCTCGGCTAAAACCCCGGCCAAGTAGAAAGAGGGTAAGGGGAAGGCTCCCGCTGCGAGTGCTTCCCATGAGGGCTATGATGCGTTGAGATTTTTGGGGGTCCATGAGGAAAAATCCTACAGAAGAATTTGGGTGAAAAATGGGGTTGTGATTGAGAGAGAGATAAGGCTCAATGCCTTTAGTACTTTTAAGTTTGAGAAACAATTCTCTGATAGGGGCTGGCTAGGGTTGGCCTCATATAAGGGGGAGTGCATCTTGACTTTATGTGCTGAGTTTATGGTAAACATATTCTCCCCGGTGGCTGAGAAGGGGAGCGAACGGATCAAGTCTTGGGTCTGGGGGAAGGAAATTGTCCTAGAGCCTGCCACTTTTTGTCATTATCATGGGCTTAGGCGGGAAGCCAATCCCGAGTTTGAGTATCCTGATATAGGCACCCCTCCATTGTCCGTCCTTTGTGAAGAATTGCTAAAGAGGGGAGAAACTTGGGATGGGTTGGTCTAGTGTAATAAACTAAAGTTGGTGCCTAAGTACCTCATCCTTTTTTTGTTCTCCTATCATAATTTGATGCCGCTAAAAAGAACAGTAGGCATGAGCCTTAACCGAGCACAGCTACTTTGGGCCATCAGGACGGGAAAATCCATTGACTTGTCCCGATACATGTTCATGCAAGTCTACCATGCCTATACAAACCCTAATTCCCAGGGGTCGATCCCTTTTACTTGTATGCTTACCGAGTTGATTAGAGACTCGAAAGCAAAGATTCATTGGGACCTCATCACCCAGGACTAGGACACGCTGATTGATGATGCCACCTGGAGTCGATCTGAGGGTCAGAAGAAGAGAAAGAAAGAGGTAAAGGAACTAAGAAAGAGGTAAAGGAACTAAGAAAGAGGGTGATTGCTGAGGGAGCTACAAGGGCCCAGGGTGCGAGTTCGCAAGTTGCTATGGCGCAGCAGGGGCAGAAGTTGGATGCTTTCATAGCTTTAACCGATACTCGATTAAAGAACATCGAAGACCATGTGGAGAAGCACACTGCCATCCTCCAGGAGATGATGGCGATGATGATGAGAGGACAGCTGCCGGTTGGAGGAGTTGATGGGGACGATGATGAGGATGATGAGTAGGAGTTTAGATTGTACTGCTAGTTGATGTTTTTGTTTTTTTTTTTTTCCAGTCTAAAACTTTGGTTCTTTTGTTTTCATGGGATGTATAACTATTTTTGGATATTAATTTCTGGGTTTGGATCGATATATCTCTTGTTTCAACTCTTGTGATTTAATTTATGTATGTTATCAATGGGATTTAATGAGTTATTGAGACAGGTTGTTTGATATTCGGTGCATGTGGAATTCACCTGAAACAGGTCAGTTTTCTGGTTTCGTTGTAACAGTGCATAACTCTTCACATTCCGAAGTAAATAGATTTTTGTCTTTGTTGATAATGGGTGTATTGAGTATATCTTAAAAAAACCATTGTTATGTTCATGTCATTGCATTTTTATTGTTGAGATACTTTGTTTCATGCATTGGACTAAGTTTGAATGAATGATTGATTCACCTTGGTGTCATGATGAATTGCAAGTGTTTTTCATAAATCCATCATAAGAGAGAATTTACATCATTGTGCTCTAGCATGATTATATGACTTCTTACGTATCTCTATCGTGCATGCACATCTTTATAAGGTGGAGATTGTACCGTGTGAGTTTAGAGCCTAATGATCATTTTTCGAAGTGATTTACGTCTACTCAAGGATATTTTGTTAATCTCCCGTTGATTGAATAGCTCATCTTTCTTGATTTTGATTCGCGTGCCGAGTAGTAGTTGGAGTATTTGACACCCTATACTTTCTTGAGGTTTTGACTTAATGTCTTTTCAGATTCTAGATTAAGGCCATTTCTTTCCTCGTGAGTCGTTCATGTCATTTCATTCTCTCTATATTGGTGTACACATATTCTTGAAAAATTTATCAATGCTGAGCTAATGCATTGCGTTTACGCATGTGAAGTTGTATGGAGTAGAACAGAAAAGAGAGAAAAGAAAGTTTATTGAAAAAAAAAAAAAATGAGGGAAGGTGAAAAGTCCATTATGGTTCAAAAGTTGGGAAGCCAGAAGTGAATGCACATGTTGAAGTTCTATTACCGCTTTCTTCGTTCCCCATTCTCAACTCTTCTTTCACATAGCCTCAGCATATCCTGAATTGTATAAGTTATTAATTCAGTTGAGTATAGGTCTGTACATGTCACATCACTAGCTTATACTTAAGCCACGAATCTTCTTTCACAAAACTATGCCAAGTCGATACACTTACACTTTAGCGGTTTTTTATGATTGGAATTGCTCATTTTTGCATGTCTTATCCATTTACTCTTTTGATGAGCTTTCATGTGAGAGAACCTTGTGTGTTCATCTTTTGCGTTGAGTGTATGGCTTGGGAGACTAGAAATCGACGCATAAAGGATGTAATTGCATGAGTTGAGTTGGTATAGTTATATGTAATTGATAGTGCACTTCAATGTGATTTCCTCTCTTCGATGCTTTATGCCTTTAACTTGCATGATTCAGTTTATTTTGAGGAATTGAGATTTCTTTCAAATGGAGTTATTGCATGTTCATCGTATCTCTACTATCTTCTTGACATGACATGGGTAGATGTTTGTGGGTATTCGTCCCTAGAAGCCTTCATGAAACCGAACTCGCCCACTAGGGTAACCTGGGGATTAAAGGCTAGGTTTATTCATCAAATACTCTCGGGACTCCCACGAGAGTGGAAATTATGCTTTCTTTTCTTAGTTTTCGCTAAGGACTAGCAAAAAAGTTAGTTTGGGGGGGGGGGGGGGGGGGGGGGGGGGGGGGGGGGGGGAGGGGGGGAGGGGGGTGTGATTAGACATCGAAAGTGTAGTCTATCGCCTCTAAATGACTCTTCGTTGGTCGTAGTTTAGGAATAAGTACGCTCTCTTTAATACATTTTTGCATTGAACCTCATACTCAATCTTGTTTCAGGTTTCTAAAGCTAAAGGAGTGAATATGGAGTTAAAGAAATGAGCCGAGCGGGGAGCGTGGCTCATGGAAGAATATCCCCAGGGATCTTGTCTTGGGGAATGTGCAACTTTACTCGTAATTCTGAACGGAACGAATGACAAGCTGTTGGAAAGTTCTCCCCAAGATACTCATGTTTGCATCTAATGAGCGTTGCTAGATTCCAACTCTAAAGGCTTCAAACGAGGCGATTCCAGACTGAGCGAAAAAGGGGATTACGGTTCGAACCCTTAGAATGTCGTTCGAACGGCAAGAGGAAGAAGAAGGCAAAAAGAAAAAATGCCTACCATTCGAACACCTGAATCTACAGTTCGAATGGCCTGTGGGCGTGCAAATCAAAAATTGACCTACCATTCGAACTCCAGCCTCAGCCGTTCGAACGGTTTAAAACTCAGTTACGGGCGTTTAAACGCTCATCCATACAATTTGAACGGCAGGGTTATTTTTGTCCAGATTTTAGGGTTCGTTTGTAATCCCTATAAATACGAACTTTTATGTTATTTTCGAGAGATGAGAGCAAAAGGGCGGCAACTTTTAGGGTTTTTGTACGTTTTTCATTTATTATACCTTTTGTTTGTTAGATTCTTGCCTAGATATAAATGTAACCTCTTAAACATTAGTTTTAATATAGGGTCTTCCATTTCTCTTGCATTAAATTCGTAATGTTGGTTGAGTTCTTGCTTTAAAGTCGAATTTCCATTATTTCTTCATGTATTTCGAAGTTATTCATAGATAGATATGAGTAGCTAACTTCCCCATCTTAGGATTGAGTGTGAAAACCGATTGGAGGTCTTGGTTGACCATAAGTAGGTGTTTTCTGGATTTTCAAGCTAAATCTTTTAATTGTATGATTCTTGTTGTTCTTCATTCTAGAAACCTTTGAAAACTTAGATGATTGATTATGTTCGGTAATGTTTATGCGTCAGTTCAAACTCAGTACAGGCGCTGCGTGAATCGATGGTATCTGTCTTCGATCCTAAAGACTTGATTTATCCTAGACGTTGGATTTCTAAAGAACACCCCGTTCCTATCGCTAAAACTTCCGAATCCGAGACTCACGTTGTAGTCGAAGGATTTGAGTTATAGAATACCTCTTTTGGAATTCCTAGAACAACAATCGGTTGGATTAGTCAATCCTGAGACTTTGTCACATTAAGTTAAAATCAAATGTTGTTCAAGTCGTTTCCTATTAGTTAGTTAGCTAGTTTAAATAAACAAACCTTTCCCAAAACAAACGTATTTTCATTTTCATTTTCATTTTTCATCTTTAAAAGCTTTTGCCAGAATTTAGTGGTTGATTGAGAGGGTGGTTCTAGTTCTTTTGGTCATTGTGTACACACAGCTCCTTGTGGGACGATCTCGTACTCCGAATTATACTACTCTGCCGGCTTTCTCTTGGGTTCATCTTGAGTGCATGTGTGGCGCGAGTCACCTCACCTATTTTTCCTGTTCTGTCGCTCCCCCACCCAATGATCTGGAGAGAGAGAGAGAGAGAGAGAGAGATATAGAGGGGATAAATGACAAGACTCATCGATGAACACCGTAAACAAGTACCAAAACTATTGGTTTGTCGTCAGAAACAATGGCTACAACTCTCCGATCAATGCTGCAACAAGCTTTTGTTCTTCAGTGCTGCCACATCAATGGACCAACAACCCCATCATCACCCCAACCACTATAGCATTATCCAACTGTAGATGAACCCACAATTATGACCGACCAAGGGAAGCAATTTCTTCGAGGCATTTTGTCAAACACCTCATGAGCTACAAATGGTTTTGCCATTTGGTGACTAGGGAGCAACATCGATAAGCACAAAACCTCATTCTCTCTCTATGTCTAATCGAGACCTAGACTTCAGCCCACCCAAACCCTTCGTCAAGCCCCACCACTCTGAATTTTGATGCAACAACAAGTAGGCAAGGGTTTTGTTATGAATGAAATTTCTAAAAAGATATAGATAAAATCGAATATTGAAGTGGTCATCGATGGCCATGGAAGGGATTCAGTGCATTCGAATTTCACATAGCTCTTAAATTTCATATTCGAATCAAAGCAACGAATTTGTATTCATTTGTGTTTATCGGTACAGAATATGTATATGTATACATATGTAAACTCAAAAACCATATATGCATATATACATATACAAGTTAAGAAATTAGTGAAACGTTTGTGATTGATTATTTGGTTGTGGGTGATTGGGTAGGTTTGTTGTTGGCTTTGGTTAGTAAAGAGAAATTGGGTTTGGTTGGTAAAGTGAGATAGACAGAGAAGCAGGCGATTGGATTTCGATCGGTGGTCGGTGACGAGGCAAATGATTGGTCATTGGTGGAGAATAAAGGAAAGGAGAAAAAAAGAACTAACTGTAGAGAGAGAAAATGATGAGTGTGGGGGAGAGGCAGTGGGAGTGAGGTGTTCGGTTTGGTCGGAAATGGGGTAAACAGAGAGCCGATTTGGTGGAGATAAAGGGTTTTATGGAGAATTTGGAGATGATGTAGGTGGGTTTGATCTGGTGTGGTGTTGGTGATGCTGCATCTATGAGGTGGCAATTTGAAGGTGTAAAAATTAGATATTATATATTTTTTATTTTTTATTATAAGGGTAAAATTGGTATTTGGTAATGGAAAATAGTGGAGATGTTTGGCTATAAAGATAAACGTGAGTTGAAAATATAAATATACACAAGGGTAAGAACGTAAAAACACAATTTTTGTTAACAAATGTTACCCAACAACTCTGATAGGTGAGGTCAGTGTTATTTTAAAAATCAAAAGGGAACTATTTGTCATTGTGAGAAACCTCGAGGGTGGTCAGTGTAATTTACCAAAAAAAGAAAACTCCTAAATTTCCTTAATGTGATCTCTTTTGTTAGTTTCGTACTGGTGATGAATTGTTTGAACTCTTTGGTGTTTGAAAAGTGCAGGGAGAAGAACCCTTTGAAGTTTTTGATAAAGATCCATAACCACTAAACAACCCATTAAAAACAAGAAGTTCAGTGACGGGTTTTACACACACACACCCTAAAGGCCCCCCAGCTCGATGCAAGCGTCGAATACAGACATGGGCTGAAGCCCGAACCTCCAAAGGGAGCTCACTAGCCGCAGCTGGAAGAAAAGGCCACCTAGCCGTGCTTTACTATTTTTGGTAAAGATCCACAACCATTAAACAGCCCACTAAAAATGGAAACTTTAGTGACAGATTTTACACACACACCCCAAAGGCTGGGATGAGCCCCCAACCCTTTGGAGTTTGAGCCCATAGTTGTTGGAAAAAGTTTAATTACTGGGCCTATCCTAGTGTGGAATATTCATGTCTATATTTTTATATAAGGAAAATGTTAGCATCACTCAAAAAAACTTAAATCTTAGCTGCCTTAACAAGATTTTAGTGTTACGGATTCCAGTTGAGGTGGATAGCACCCATTGATAATTGCGCATTTGCAAGTAAAGCTAACATTCCTCTTTCATATAATCAATGGAGGCTTTGACTGGGTTATCTACGACCCTTTTTGTTTAACAAGTTGTTGCTAATTTCAGAGAAAAATAGCCGAAGCCCAAGAAGATATGCTGGTGCTAGGAGATGGGATTGTATGTGATAGTGCTCCTGGTGCTGATGGGAGAGATTTTCCTGACAAATTCAAGACATATACGAATAAGAAACTGTCTTGGTTTTGATTTGAGATGAGATTGGATATTTTTGGGTGGATTTTCCGTAGCAGAGACAACAATAAACCCGAACTTCCTCGGTATTTCCCTTACAGTGAGTGACCCCTATTTCTCTCTCTCTCTGTGCCCTCCATTTATTACCTTCCAATTGTTTAAGTTTTCTTTCTAACCAATTTCATCAAACATATTACTTTTCAATTTCTTATTGCTTTCTTTTGAGCCAATTTTCATCAATTAATCTAATTAGGAGATTATGAAGAGGAAAAAAAAAAAAGTTAACCCTTTGGTGGCTAGAAGTTTATTTTTGTTTAAAACTACGTAAAGCCTCCTTCCATCGAATGTGCTCCTTTATTTTGTAATCTCAAACATTGAGTTGATTGGCACGCTACTTTTATTTATACTATTTATACCAGAGGTCGGGGTCGGGGCACACCCGATATGTGTAACACAATTTATGCAATTGTATAAAACTTTGAAGTAATATAAGGCAATGCATACACACATGGAGAGGAGATTGAGCGCAAAATTTAGTATAAAAAATTGAACACACTGTTGTGCAAAATGAACCCAGAAACACACACACACACACACACACAAATAGAAAGACATAATAATTAATGTGGTTCGACAATTTGCCTATGTCCACGGTAGTCGGATCAATATTCAAGGAGGAGATTACAACTCTCAACTCTCACAATACAGCAAAACTACTCACATAAAATACAACTCTATATATATCTCTCTGCCTCTCCCTACAATTGCAGTTGCTTCTCTTGCACTTCCCTCTGATCTTCACAATGACATTTATAGCCCTTGCTCATCTGACAGATCGCCCACCCCATTTGAATTTTTGCTAATTTTTGCTTTGAATCACAAGATTTGGTTGCCAATTCCAAATTTGCTTCTTAAGCTACGACGGTTGAAGAGAAAATGGATTTCCTCACGTGGATGGACCAACTTTACAAATCACCCCCTCTACCCATGTTTTGTTTTTTTTTGGGTGGGGGGGGGGGGGGGGGGGGGGGTAATTGAGGTCTTCATGTTTTACCGTGCATTTACGCTTGTCACTGGACAACTGCACCCCCTAACCTGATTGCCTAGTATGTCAACAATACTGAAGTGATTACAGCTGCCACCAAATGCGCCATGAGGTGCCAATGCACCCGAAAGTGCTCAACAATGAGAGATATTGATCAAGTCAAAGTATTGTTGGAACTTGACCCCTGTGATGACTTTTGTCAACATATCTACCTAATTTTTTGTTGTGCCAATTTTTTGAAGCATTATATCCCCTTCTTCCAGTATCTCTCGTAAGAAGTGAAAATGGAAATCTATATACTTTGTTCGAGAATGATGCACTTAGTTCTTTGCCAAATGAATTGCACTCTGACTGTCACAGTAAATGGTAACCTGCTTCTGGTCAATACCCAAATCTGCCACTAGTCCCTGTAACCAAATGGTTCTTTTACGGCTTCTGTTATAGCTATGTATTCAGCCTCCATAGTGGATAGTGTAATTATCGACTGTAAAATAGACCGCTAACTAACTTTTCCTCCAGACATTGGGAACACATATCCAGTAGTTGATCGGCGCTTGTCAAGATCATCTGCGTAGTCAGAGTCAATATACCCAACTACCAAATGATCAACATCATTGCTCTTCTCGAACTTCAAACTAAAATCTACAGTCCCCAAAATATACCGTAAAATGCATTTAGCCGCTTGTCGGTGTGTCTTCCCTGGGTTATGCATATATCTACTGATCATATTGACGGTCTAAAAGATATCAGGTCGTGTACACACCATGGCATACGTAAGGCTACCAACAAAACTTACATATGGAACTTGAGACATATAGTCCTGATCCTTATCACAGTTAGGAGATTGCAATGCACTGAGCTTGAAATGTGGGGCCATTGAAGTACTTACCAGCTTTGCTTTCTTGTCCATACCAAAACGTTGTAGTACTCTTATCAGATACTGCTTTTGAGTAAGATGAACTGTGCCTTTCACCCTATCTTTGGAAATTTCCATCCCAAAAATTTTTCATGCTTCTCCCAGATCCTTTATTTCGAACTCGCGACTCAGCTGAGCTTTCAATCAATTTATCTCCACCTTGCTTTTACTTGCAATCAACATATCATCAACATATAAAAGCAAATATATGAAGGAACCATCGGCAAGTCTTTTGAAATACACATAATGATCGAATTGGCTAAGAGTGTATTGCAGGTCCATTATGAAGCTGTCAAAACATTTATACCATTGCCGAGGTGACTGCTTCAAACCATAGAGAGATTTTTTCAAACTATAAACCCACTTTTCTTTACCAACTACTTTAAACCCTTCAGGTTAAGACATATAAATGTCTTCCTCCAAGTCGCCATGTAAGAAAGCTGTCTTCATATTGAGTTGAGCTAACTCGAGACCATACTGTGTAACCAAAGCCAGCAATATCCGAATGGATGAATGTTTGACAACTGGAGAGAATACCTCATTATAGTCAATTCCCTCCGTCTGAGCATAGCCCTTAGCTACCAATCTAGCTTTGAATCACACTTCATCCTTAGGCTGCTTAATCATCTTTCTCATTAAAAACCCACTTACATTCGATTGACTTCTTTCCTTTGGGAAGCGGCACAAGCTCCCAAGTCTGATTTTGCAAAGAGACTGCATCTCTTCACCCATTGCATTTTTCCATTTAGCTTGTTCATTGGATTGAATGGCTTCCTTGTAAGTGGTTGGAATGTGATCCCTTTCTGCTAGCTATGCATATGTCACATGTTCTGTATAACGTGCCGGTAGACATATCTCTCTTCTCGGCCTACTTATTACAACTGATTTAGGTTGACGTGGAGGCACTATGACTGGATTATCAACCTCATTTTGTCCATCCTCTGCATCAATGATCATTGAAACCTTTGGAGTAGAAAACTCCACTGCCTGAGAATCACTCGGCGTTTCGCTACTTGTGCTGCCTTCATTGGAGTCTTTATGCTCATCTGACTATGACTTAGGGATCTCAGACTCATTGAACGTGATATCTCTATTGACAATGACCTTCTTTAACTCCATGCACCAGAGTCTGTACCCTTTTATACCAAAACTAAAGCCCAAGAACTTTGCTTTTTTGGCTCTAGGATCAAGTTTATTCTCTTGAACATGATACTAAGCAGGGCATCCAAAAATACGAAGCGTGTCATAATCAATAACATGAGTACTTTTCCATACTTCCATGGGTGTTTTCCCGCTATTGGTAGCTACGAGTATACGGTTGATAAGGTGACTAGCATATGTCACAGCTTCAGCACAAAACTGTTTACTGAATTCGGCGTCCAATAATACGCACCGAACTTTCTCCAGCAAGGTACGATTCATCCGTTCTTCCACCTCGTTTTGCTGTGGGGTCTTCCTCACAGTGAAGTGTCTGACTATTCCTTCTTTTCGACAAACTTCCAAGAAAGGGTCATATTTGTATTTCCCTCTATTATCATATTTAAGTCGCTTGATTTTTCTGCCGATCTGAGTCTCCATCATTGCCTTCCAATTAAGAAATACTTTCAACACTTCATCCTTAGAGTACACCTACACACGATGAGAGTAATCATCAACAAAGGTAACAAACCAGTGCTTACTGCCCAAAGATGCGATTGTGGTTGGTCCCCAAACATCAGAATGCACATAGTCATGAATCCCTTATGTACGCTGGATAGCTGTACCAAACTTGATCTGGGTTTGCTTTCCCAGAACACAATGCTCGAAAAAGGCTAGTTTGCATGTCTTGACGCCTTTGAGTAAGTCTTTCCTTGCAAGAGACTGAACAACTTTCTCTCTAGCATGTCCCGTGCGCATATGCCATAGTCTGGTGGTGTCTAAATCAGTCTCGTCCATGTTCTCACTAATTGTGGAAGCTCTACCATCAACTGTACTCCCCTATAGGAAGTATAAATTTCCTCACCTTTGACCCTTTATCACCACAAGAGCTCCTATTACCACTTTTTTGAGAACTCTGCTAGCAATAGTGATTCTGAACCCATTTGAATCCAGAGATCCAAGTGAGATAAGATTCTTTCGTAAGTCGGGCACATGCCGAACTTCTGATAAGACCCCGACTGTTCCATTATGCAGCTTCAACCGGATGCTCCTTATCCCTCGAGTCTTACAAGCATTTTCGTTGCCCATAAGAACTGCTCCACCATCAATCTCTGTGAAGTCAGTGAACCAGTCCCGATTGGGACACATATAATAGGTACACCTAGAATCCATAATCCACTCATCAGAATGACACATCAATGCTGAACTCGTTAAGGCAATGTCTAGATCTTCCTCTTTGTTTGCGACATTGGCTGTGGAAGGTTGATTCTTCTGTTGTCCTTTCAACTTTGGACAATCCTTCTTCTAGTGTCCTTTATTGCGACAAAAGGCATACTCGTCTTTACCAAGTTTATTTTTGCTGATCTACTACGAGTTCTCAAACGAGAACCTTCTCTTCTTCTGAGATTCCTTGTGTCTGATTTTCCTCTTGCTATAAAGACTTCACTGGATGTATCATGATGACCTTGTTTATACTTCCTGCAGTACTTATTGTTAATCAGGACACTAGATACATCGTTAAAACTAATTTTTTCCTTCTCATACGATAGTGTGGTAATCAAATGCTCATATCTATCGGACAAGAAATTTAACAAAAGTAAAGCCTTATCTTTATCTTGGATTTCGACGTCCAAGTTCTGCAAGTTAGCAAGTATCATGTTATAATCATTCAGATGTTTGGACATAGATATACCTTCTTGAAACTGGAACCGAAAGAGCTTTTTCTTCAGGTACAAGCAACTCTCAACACTCTTGGTCATGTATTTATCCTCCAGTTTCTGTCAAAACTCCTTTACCTTGTTCTCCCTCATGACAAAGTTCTTTTGATCTTTGGCCAAACAAAGGCGAATTGTTCCACAAGCTTGCCGATTTAGCTTATCCCAATTCACATCTAAAATGCCCTCGGATTTCCTTTCCAAGATAATATCTAACTCTTATTGGATCAAAATATCCATCACCTCGCATTGCCACATTCCACAGTTGTTGGTTTCATCGAACTTCCCAACTCTTATTGGTTCAAAATATCCATCACCTCACATTGCCACATTCCACAGTTGTTGGTTCCATCAAACTTTTCAACTTCGAACTTTGCATTGGATATAGTGGTCCTTTGTCCAGAATTACTTGCAGTCCCTAAGCTCTTCTCCTTTGCAGTTTTTGCCATCAGAATACTTGATATATCAAATTCTGACTTTACGGTTGGATTTGAAGCGGTGGAAAACTTAAGAGGGGCTAAATTGAAAAAATACATTTTCAAGGGTCAAATTGTAATTTTCAAAAATTTAAGGGCGAAATTATAATTTTTAAAACTTCAGGGGCCAAAATGTAATTTCTCAAAGATTTAAGAGCCAAAATGCAATTTTAAAAAATTAAGAGGCCAAACTGTAATTTTAAAAATTTCAAGAACAAATTTACAATTATGCAAACTGCTACCGACGTGACGATGACTGGGCGCTAACGTGGCAGCTAATTAGACGCTAACGTGGCCAGATGACTATGCAATGATGTCACTAATGACATATGGATGAGTTGACATCAACAATGATGCAAGGGTGATGTCATATCTTCTCCGGCCAAAAAAAATTACATAGATCTAATTTTAGATCTACGGAGTATCAAACCTAAGTTTTCGACACCATTTATAGCAACATGTTTGTTTTGTTGAGACGAACTCTCTGGTTTGAATAAAAGTTAGATCTGGCAAAATTTTTTTGCAAATCTGATAATTTTAATTTCAGATCTACGGAGCATGGGACCTTCGTTTTTTACTTGGTTTGCGGCAGCGTGTTCGTCTTAGCGAGACGAACTTTCTTGTGTGTTCGAAAGTTGGATCTGATCAACTTAAAATTTGGACAGTAGCTCATAGTGACAAACCAATGGCTCTGATACCACTTTGCTATGCAAAATGAACCCAGATATGCACACATACACAAATAGAGAGACACAATCATTAATATAGTTTGACAATTTACCTACGTTCACAATAGCAGGATCAATATTTAAGGAGGAGATTATAACTCTCAACTCTCAACTCTCATAATTCAACAAAATCACTCATAAAATATAACTATGTATATATCTCTCTATCTCTCCTTACAATTGCACTAACTTCTCTTGCACTTCCCTCTGATTTGTACAAGGGCAGCCCTTGCTAATTCGACAGATCGCTCACCCTATTTGAATTTCTACTGGTCTTCGCCGACTGCCTTGAATTCTTGCGCTACAGCAGCTGAAGACAAAATGAATTCCCTCACGTAGGTGGACCAACTTTACTCACACTGCACTGATAAAAATACATACATCCGGAGTTATATACACACTAACCTGAGAGTACAACATAGCAGACACAATACTGTTTGATCATTAATGCTAGGCACCTCAGGAAACAATTCCTAGATGGGTATATTATCAAATTTGAGATAGGTTTGGATGAAAATTCGAATGTGACCCACTAATGATCGAATTACAAATAAATATAAAGATTAAAAAGTTACTAACCAGCAATTTGAAAGACAGAAATTATATAAAAAGTTATTATTTTCACAAAAAATCCGTAAAATTAATAGAGAGAAGTATGAGATTGAAGACGATGGTTTGGCAAAATGAAATTTCACAAGTAATTGCAGAGTTTCTTATAAAACTTTAGTCCTAAATTGTTATAAATTTGAAACAGAAACTGTACACATTAATTGTCGGGATATGGAGATGTAGTGGTTGAGTGAGTGTGAAAATGTAAATTTTTCTATTTACTCTGACAATTAACATAAATAAAATTATTAATATTGTAAAAAATTAAATTTTGAATGACAGTTTTTGATCATAAAAAGTTAAGACAGCGTCAAATTTAAAAGGACACCAATCTGGTTCTCCTTTTATACATTAGAAGAGATGTTTTTGACTTACAAGCTCATTATCAATTCAACAACAGGTAATTCGAAGTTTAAAAAGAAGATCGTATTTGCACTTCAATCAGCAAATTTCTCAGGCGGTCCGTTCTGATTCAATATTGGGCACCCATAATTATTGACGGCCGGTGTTCGATTACAACTCGAAACCAACATTTTTTTACTTAGTGAGATTCACGAAGGTATTTGTCGGTATACAATGATCTCGAAGGATCATAATTTTTATGTGGACGGGGAGAGGGAAGAAGACTTTGGGCTTCCTGGTCCTGTGTTCTTGAATAAATTGCCCGAATCCACTCTGAATGTGGAGTACCATCACTCAGCAAAGAGTATCCACAGCGCAATCATACTTTACGTCACGATGTTGTAGCATCTTTGGCTTTGCCGGTGTTTGACGCTTTTGGCCAGAGCTGTGTTGGTGTAGTTGAGCTCGCAACCAATCTTGAACATAGATTTCTATTTTCAAAACTATGGGCTGTCAATTTTGCTTTTACGGCATGTACTGCATCCCCAAAATTGTCATATTCAAGGTCTTCTTAACCTTCATACTCTCTATTTGTTTTTCATTTTTTTTTTATATCAGATGTTGCCTTTTTCTTCTATAAGTGGGCCTCACTATAGGATTAACTGTTTTTTTTTTTTTTTTTTGTATTTCTGAACCAAATATTAATTTGCATGGAATTTCTTCCATTAAAGTTTCCAGGATTTCTAACGGTCATTTTAAAAATAATGTCAATCAATTTCTTATAAAAGTAGTCACAATTTTTTTATGAAATTAGGCAAGAACTAGATCTGTTGCAAAGCTGGTGGAGAAAGTGGATAATCCTGTTTGTTCATGTTATTAATTAAGTGGCTAAAAAATACAACATTTGATTAAGAAAATGCCAAATGACACTAAAAAAAACAACATTTAATTAAGTGGCTCAAAATTGCTAAGAGTTTTCGTCCCCTGTAGGTGGTAGGTCTAAAATGTTCAGATGCACTCTTCCATGCTAATAAGTGAAGTACTGTGAAACTAGCAGTTCTCGTATTTTATTTATTGTAATAAAATATTGTAAGAAATATGTTCTAACTATCTAATATCACGACTTGACAGTACTTTCCAACAGAATAGAGACGGGAATGAAGCTTTTACAGCCGCGAAGCATGAAATTAGAAAGGTCTTGAAAGTGGTGTGTAAAGCTCATGAATTATGTTTAGCGCAGGCATGGATTCCGCGCAGTCTTTGCAGGGCGGCCATCAATCATGACATATTTGGTGTAAAGCGACATTGGACAAGCCATGTCTACAATTAGGTTTCTATCTTACTTTAAGGACGAAGATGACGGCCGCCTTTCGTGTACACCTGTGAGAAACATCACCTGCGAATGGGATAAGGGGTTGTTGGGCGTGCACTTTTGTCCCGTACTAGGATATTCTGTACGGATGTAACCTAATTCCATACTAAGATATTCTAACTCACTTCTTCTCCTATACAATACCGCATAAGGCTCTCTCCATTTATAGACACTGGAGATAAAGTTTACATACTAGAAGAACATGGCGGCAGTAACAAATCCGATGAAAATCTACAAACTTCGTTGCACAATATATTGAGAACAAGAAAGCAATCTTTCGTAACTTTTAAGCTTGCTTCTGGAGAAGACTTGGGGGAAGAAGAGTTACCAATTGAAGTTATTGGTTTTCACTATGGAGAGGAATGTTTTAGTCAAATACCCCAGAATATTAGATCTCCTCCACCTGGGCCTGAAGCCTTAAACAACCGGTCCGCTGCTAGTGCGGAACAAAGGGATATTGCCGTTAGTTGTCCACAAGAATAAAAGCACGCTAAGACCAAAAAGTACAACTGGAATCCAAATTAGTTGAGAGGATCTCCTAAAACATGCTGGAATGAAACTTAAAGATGCTGCAAAAAGCCTCGATGGTAAGTTTATACGCTCATTATTGCTTTTGATCTTGCTATTGTTAGTTTCCACGTTTACTAATTTGAAATTCTCCCCTCTGCAGTTAGCCGATCTACATTGAAATGCATCTGTAGGGAAAATAAAATCAAAAGGTGGCCACCCCGAAACAAAAAAAAATAAATAAATAAAATTGGATAACCGCTCTCTCCCTGTGGAATCTATCCAAAGTCTTGATCAAGAACAGATCCTTGAATCGAGTTCTGATCTGCCTTCTAAGCGAGCGTTGGCTACACATGATACACTGATTCAAGATCCAAATATGGTGACCATAAAGGCAAAATATATAAATGATATTACGATAAAGTTTGATTTGTCTTTGCCCCCAGGATTGGTAGAGTTGCAGCAGCAAGTGGCCAGGAGGTTGAACATACAGGATGGAACTTATCATATAAAGTATGAAGATGAGGACAATGACTTGATTTTAATAGCTTGCGATGAGGACTTAGAGAAATGTATATATACACACTTGTAGATCACTGGGCAGCACTTCGACTGTGGTATTGCTTGAGCCAAAGAATCCAATTAGCCATTGACCACTTCGAATCTTGTTGATTAAGCATCCAATTTTTTAATTGCTTGTAGTTTTACTCTTTGATTTTTATTTTACTTTTAGAGAACAAGAAGAATGCAGAAAAGAACAAAGAAGAGCAAGAATGAAGCTCTATAATTCGTATTCAAGGAGGAAGAAATTACCAAGCTCTACAAATCAAGATTACAACACACTCAACAACCCTCATCTCTATCTCTTATCTTGTTTACACTATCTGGTTTGGTCTAACTGCTTATGCTAACAAAACTAACTACCTCTCAAAAGTCAAATACTAAATCTCCTCTGACTGCCTTTCCTTCCCCATTCGTTGTGCCTGTTTGGACCCTCATCAGATGTCTTCTATTCAATTGCGTATGTATGTCTATATGTATTCTGTTGATCAATTCTGCATGTGCTCTGACTCTGAGAAGTGCACTATCCGATTTGCTGGTTTAGTTATACGCTTACAATCCTTTTAAACCATATTATATATATATATATATATATTATAATGTTCCCGCAAAGAGTATGAATCAAATTTTCAGTAGAATGTAAGCAATGCTGCCACTTCCTCCTTTCTTGCCGACTGCTGTTGGATTGCCAAGTCATTTACTTGATAGGAATATATTGAGTATGTATACATATTAAGGGTTAGACCTCATTTAAATAACGAGAAAAAAAAAAACAAGGGGTAACGAGATTATGTACAAAGGCAACTTGAAACAAATTGTGACTTACAATAACAAGGTTTTTATCTACATTTTAGTCTTGTAAATTTTTATTTAATAATTATTTTTCTTGCTTTTTAGATGTAAAACTATTGATTAAATCTTTAAATTCAATTATTTTTAATGTATCTTTTTTAATTACATAGCTAGAGAGAGAACAACGACAAGATTCAATTGTCGTGCGTCTTGCTGGCGAGGAAAGCAAGAAGAGCAACAATACTTGGATCAATTTCGATTGTTTGTACTTTGTAGTATGGGAGCCTATTACCCACAAGTCTCTGGGAACCACGAAAAAAAAGGAGGAAATGTTATATAACTGAGAAAGTCATGTATCCTTCCTATGTAGGAAAACGTGATTGAATGACAATATTTTACTATAAAATAAAATATTTACTTTGAATGTCCTTAATTATAAAAATACCATCACAATATCATTATGTCAAAACATTTTAGAAGAATAGCATTTTTGTAGAATGTGGCATCCATTATCAGCTTAGCGAGTCCAGAAAACATTTCTGAGCCAAATTAAACGGGAGAAATACATAGACGAAGGAGTAGCATTAGCTAAAGTGATAGGAATGCCCCCACCCTCACACGATAATGTTATGAGTTTGACTCATCTTTATCTATTTCAAGATTTTAGCATTCTAATGTATCAGAAAATAAATATTATGCAGGTCCATCTCAAATTACGGCCGAGATTTCCTATTAAAATTTCTTTGGTGGGGACGAAGACCCATATATTCTTCCCCATCTAAAAGCATTAGGCTTGCCACATAATGAAAGCCAACCTTTTAAAAAAAAATTGCCCTTCTAGTTTTTCAATCAAAATTTAAAATTTTATGAACTTGTAGTTTATACTTATTTATAAAAAAATTAATTTTTTTTTAAAAAAAAAAGTCAATTAGAAAATGATGAAAAAGTTCTACGTACTAGACGGACTGTAAGTCTGTAATGGTTAGATGCATTTAAGATAACTCATGGATATAACCACATCTATGCCACGTACCGATGACAAGTTTGTGGATGTAAATAAAACATTACTTGCGTTGATCAAGTCTAAGTAACTGACATTATTTAAAATGAGAGGATTCTTTTACTTATTGCCACGAAAACGACGTCATTTGTCTGGATAAGTTTATAACTTATAGTGCCTGGTTTTTTTTTTTTGGCATTGTGTGGTGGGCCGAGGCCCATGAGAACGACGTAAACGAGACACTGACTATATACTTCCAAAATAAGTCCACCCCTTATGCAGTGAGGAATCTTATCCTTGTCTTGTTAATAAAATGATGCACTAATAACGTTACGGAGTACCCTATAATTATAAAGAAAAACTGCAAAATAATGAATAAAAAGAAGCACATGCGTCCAAAACAGATGAGTCATATAAGCCAATATCATGAGTCATGCTTTCTGTGGAGATTTTTTGATTTAAAAAAAGCCACTTTTGGTTCAAAAAAAAATTAGTCATTTTTTTTAATGTTTTACTAGGCTAAATATACGTTTGATTTATTTTTCATGTAAATGTTAGTATTGCATCCTAGTGTATTTATCACGCTTGAAAATAAAAACATGTGCAAAAGAAAATTTAAAATATAATATAACTAAAGTCATAGCGAGTATTTAGTTTAATTTATTTCTTCCTCCCTTTGTTTTAGTGGCAATAGAGAGATGTCATATAAGGCTAATTTTTTTACACGCTCAAGCCAGCTCATTAAAGTCCTCTCCTGAATCTCAAATTAATCAGCATCGCAGAATACTTTTATAAGCTCTTAAATAGTTGTGGGGAGAATTATGGGTCCAAATTGATAGTTTAATCCATGTTAGTTTGCACTCATTGGAAAAGGGAATATATGCTAAAAATAGCCCTAAATTTAAGGAATGAATGGAGTGTTTTCCTTACGATAACTACAATTTGGAGAGGTTTATCCATTAAAAAAAATACTAATCATTGGTCAATTAGCCATATTTGAAATTGGAGAGAAAAAAGCAAGGTGATTTTGCTTGCTAAATTTTGAATAATATGTTTTCACAGAAACTGTTGAAGAGGGAGGGCGTTGGAATGACCAAATGGGAAAGTCATTTAAAGAGAGAGAAAGTCAATAAAGAGTCATTCAAAGTTGGAATATGGTGAGATGCAATGGTTAATTTAGTGGTGGTGTTTGTGCCACGCGAGGACATTACATGTGACCTTACCGACACCATATGAACCTGGTTAACAAATTTCTATAACCGAAAAAAAAAAAAAATGAAAGCTTAACTGTTGAAGTTATTTTGTCTTTTTGTTTCTCCTTTTCTTTGTAACTGTTTCAAAAGTTGAATTCTTAAGACAAAGGTGCCCCGCTTCAAACATCTCGTTAATGCGAGCTGTTTGCTAATTAAGATAATTTTTTGCAGCGCGGATGAGCCCTTTGAGCTCTTACTGTGTCCAAAGGGACCAAATTTGAACCCCACAGAGGTTGAAAACGTTACATTACTGGGCCCATCTTAGTGTGAATATTCGAGTCTCTATTACATAGAAAACGATGGAGGGATAGGAGGCAGCGTGTTGACTGTTGAGGTTGTCTAAGGCCCTTTTTGCTCCCACAAAATATATCTTTAGCAAAAGGTATAGTAGTGGGTTTTATTGTCAAAAGGTCAAACTTGAGGGGTCTAGGTGAAATTCATTCATAAAATATTCACCTTGATTGTCCTTAATTATAAAAATGTCATTAACATTATTATGTCAAAATTTTCTAAAAGAATAGCATTTTTTGTAATATATGGTATCCATTATCATCTTAGCGAGTTTAGAAAACGTTTTTGAGCCAAATTAAACAGGAGAAATACATAGACCAAGTAGTAGCATTAGCTAAGTGGTAAGAATGGACCCACCCTCATGCAATGATGTTATGAGTTTAACTCATTCTTCTCTATTCCAAGATTTTAGCATTCTAACGTAGCAGAAAATCAATATTATGCAGGTCCATCTCAAGTTATTGCCGGCCGAGATTGCCCATTAAAATTTCTTTGGTGGGGACGAAGACCCATATGTTCTTCCCCATCTAAAAGCATTAGGTTTGCTAGAGAATGAAAGCCAACCTTTAAAAAAAAAAATTTTGCCCTTTTAGTTTTTCACTCAAAATTTAAAATTTTATGAACTTGTAGTTTAAACTTATAAAAGAATTAATTTTTTTTAAATTTAAAAAAGTCAATTAAAAAATGATAAAAAAGTTCTACATACTAGTCAGAGTCTGTAATTGTTAGATGTATTTAAGATAACTTGTTGATATAACCACATGACGGACTATAATTCTGTAATGGTTAGATGCATTTAAGATAACTCATCGATTTAACCACATCTATGCCACATATTGATGACAAGTTTATGAATGTAAATAAAACATTATTTACGTTGATCCAGTCAAAGTAGCTGACATAATTTAAAATGAGAGGAATCTTTTACTTATTGCCACCAAAACGACGTCATTTGTCTTGATAAGTGTATAACTTATAGTGCCTGCTTTTTTTTTTTTTTTGGCATTTGTGTGGTGGGCCGAGGCCCATGAGAACGACGTAAACGAGACACTGACTATATACTTCCAAAATGAGTCCACCCTGTATGCAGTGACGAATCTTATCCTTGTCTTGTTAATAAAACGATGCACTAATAAAGTCACAGAGTACCCTACAATTATAAAGAAAAACTACAAAATAATGAATAAAAAGAAGAGCAGATGAGTCATATAAGCAAATATCCTGAGTCATGCTTTTTGAGGAGATTTTTTGATTTAAAAAAGCCACTTTTGGTTCAAAAAAAATTTGGTCATTTTTTTAATGTTTTACTAGGCTACATATACGTTTGCTTTATTTTTCACGTAAATATTAGTATTGCATCCTAGTGTATTTATCATGCTTGAAAATAAAAACATGTGAAAAAAAAAATTTAAAATATAATATAACTAAAGTCATAGCGACTATTTAGTTTAATTTATTTCTTCCTCCCTTTGTTTTAGTGGCAGTAGAGAGATGTCATATAAGGCTAATTTTTTTACACGCTCAAGCCAGCTCATTAAAATCCTCTCCTGAACCTCAAATTAATCAGTATCACAGAATACTTTTATAAGCTCTTAAATAGTTGTGGGGAGAATTATGGGTCCAAATTGATAGTTTAATTCATATTAGCTTGCACTCATTGGGAAAGGGAATATATGCTAAAAATAGCCCTAAATTTAAGGAATGAATGGAGTGATTTCCTTACCATAACTACAATTTGGAGAGGTTTATCCATTAAAAAAAATACTAATCATTGTTCAATTAGCCATATTTGAAATTGGAGAGAAAAAAGCAAGGTGATTTTGCTTGCTAAATTTTGAATAATATGTTATCGCAGAAACTGTTGAAGAGGGAGGGCGTTGGAATGGCCAAATGGAAAAGTCATTTAAAGTGAGAGAGAAAGTCAATAAAGAGTCATTAAAAGTTGGAATATCGTGAGATGCAATGGTTAATTTAGTGGTGGTCTTTGTGCCACGCGACGACATTACACTGGAATGTGACTTTACCGACACCATATTCGGAACCTGGTTAACAAATGTTTGACTGTAGATAGGAGCGTTATAATATAATTTATGAAAGAAGGGATGAAAATTTCTGTAACCAAAAAAAACAAAAGAATGAAAGCTTAACTATTGAAGTTATTTTGTCTTTTTGTTTCTCCTTTTCTTTATAACTGTTCAAAAGTTGAATTCTTAAGACAAAGGTCCTCGCTTCAAACATCTCGTTACTGCGAGCTGTTTGCTAATTAATATAAGTTCCTGTAGCGCGGATGAGCCCTTTGAACTCCAAAGGGACCAAATTTGAACCCCACAGTGGTTGAAA
This sequence comes from Euryodendron excelsum, assembly GCA_033060915.1. Taxonomy (NCBI): domain Eukaryota; kingdom Viridiplantae; phylum Streptophyta; class Magnoliopsida; order Ericales; family Pentaphylacaceae; genus Euryodendron; species Euryodendron excelsum. Next base: position 1,101,668 of record CM065397.1, on the reverse strand, counting down.
ACGACACATTACTGGGCTCATCTTAGTTTGAATATTCGAGCCTCTATTACATAAAAAACGATGGAGGGATAGGAGGCAGCATGTTGACTGTTGAGGTTGGCTAAGGCCCTTTTTGCTCCCACAAAAAATATCTTCAGCAAAAGGAAGAAATGCCGGTGCTGCTAGGCAGGTTCGTCAGTGATACTGCTGCTGCTGCGGCTGACAATAATAGCTATGGAGAAGGAGAAAGATTTCCCTGACGTTTTCGAGAAATATAGAGACGCGGAACTGTCTTGGTGGGGAGATGATCACTGGGTTTTTTGGAGCCGAGCCGACGACGAACGCGAATGTCCCCAAACTTTTCTTCACAGTGAGTGACTTCTATCTCTCTCTGACGACGAACCTGATTATTATTGTTATTATTATTTTTATTATTTTTCTTTCTTCAAAAAGGTTATCTTCCAGTATTTGTTTCATCTGAATTGGAGATTATAGAAATAAAATTGAAATTACAATTTTTGACATTTTGATTATCAATTTAATACCAGATGGTTCGGACTTCACGCTGACGACCAGTCGGGAGTTCAAAGAGAAGATTAAACTCGCGCTTCGAAAAATCATCTTAACTCCCCGATTTTATCAATTACTGGTTCAGTTTTGGGCACCGATACCAATTGAAGGGGGACGGTCTTTGCTTACAACTCAAAACCAACCTTTTGCTCTTCGTACAATTGATGAAGGACTTTGTGGGTATAGGATGATCTCTAAGGAGTATAAATTTTGTGTGGATGAGGAGAGTGAAGAAAACCTTGGACTTCCTGGCCGTGTGTTCTTGCATAAATTGCCTGAATCCACTCCAAATGTAGAGTATTACTCTAGCAAAGAGTATCCACAGCGAGACGATGCTTTACGTTGCCAAGTTAGACACTCTTTGGCTTTGCCGGTGTTAGAGCCTTCGAGCGGGAGCTGTGTTGGTGTACTTGAACTGGTAACCACTAGTGGTTCATCACTTATATTGGAGCAACGTTACGCCTTCAACGCTTTTGAGGTATGCCCCTAGCCATAGCCATGTTCTTCAACCGTCTTCGATCTTAAGATTCAAACTCGGTCTCTTTTGCTTTTTCTTTTTCCTCTTTCGAGTTTCGAGCATCATATAACGTCCTTTTTTCTTCTGTGAAAATGCAGCATACTTCATTCATTAGTTCTATCTCGTAGGACAGTTAACTGCATGAGGATAGCGTTAAGTACAGTCCTTTTATATGTCTTCGCTTCGTCCCTCTCCTATATATATATATATATATATGTAACAGCAACTCCAACCCGCTCGGTAAACTCCAACTGTTAGCTATAATACAGAGCTAAGGCTCTCTTTTTTGGTCCAACAGGCTCATTAGCGTGCTCGTTATTTTAACAAACTCAATTTTCATTCGCCAAATGTAGCGAGCAAACCCAGCTCGCTATTCGCAACCGTATTGTCCCTCCTTCGTTCATCATCTCCTTGGTGGAACTAGGACATTTCATCTTGCAAAAGTAGGGAACAGATCTGATCTGAAGCAAGCAACAGAGCATGTTGTTTTGCAAAATTAGGGCGCAGATCTCATCAAGGTGTGGGGCTCTCACTCTTTCTCCAACCACTACCGAAAAGCTCCTTTCTTACCCTCCATTCCCCTCTCTCACACCCTCCTCCTACCCACTGTCAAAAGTTCAAAACCCCCTTTTTCCCCTCCTCTCACCTCCTGCTGAAACCAGTTGTTGATGCTCTGTTTTTTTGTGAACTAATTCCTTGGATACGTTACTGTTTGTGAACTGATTCGTTACATGTGTACCTCTGTGTATTTGTTTAGGTTTAGTCTAGTGCTTCATTGCTTTGAAATGCTAAATGTGTTAGACAATCAAATTTTTAACTCTGAATTTATAATTTTTTTACTGCTTTTGATACTAGTTTTAGTGCTTTATTGATCATGCGAGGCATTGAATTTTTGTTTCTATAAAGGAACCTTTTCCTTTCAAGTGTTTTTTATTTTTTTTTATTTTTTATTTTTTATTTTTACCTTGATATGCAGGGACCCTTAAAAATGAATTTCCGATAGTATGAAACCATGTCAAGCAGAGATGAAAATTTGTCTAAAATGCCCAGTTCTTCTATTTTGACACTTTTAATTAAAAAAAATTAAACTATTTTTACTTTTTTTAATACTTAAAATGATGATATGGCATGCCATGTAATATTATTTTTTTTAAAATATTAAAGTTTGTTAGAATGATTAGCTAAAATAAGGAGTGGTGTTGGAATTGTTTCAAAAAAGTTGCTAGCTACAATAGAGAGTGTAATATTTTATAATATTTTGACTAGCTAAAATAAAAAGTTAGGTTAGAGTTGCTCTAAGTGACTTTAATAAATATCTGAAAGAGGGAGCAGAACTATTTTGGTTCTCTAATAATTCCTCATTTCTCCTTTGATCATCTTAGTATACTTCATCGGCATATTAGAACTGTTAATTTTGATATCAAATGGCCATCCTTGAACTAATTTTTTTTGGTTCTTAGGCAATAAAAATTACTACGGCCGTCTGAAAATATGATATCTTATGGAAGATATGTTGCAAACTGCCAAATTGGCATTTTCTTTTCTTCCCTTTTTTTTTTTTTTTGGTTTTTGTTTTGAGTCGTAAAAAGTAGAGTAATCTACACAACACTACATTCATTACATTTTCTTTTTGGCTAAATCGATGTCTAAGTCAATTTGCACGCACTGCTTGCATGCACCTAGATTAATTTTGAGATTTGTGTAGTCCCTCATTCCATATAAACAAGATAACTATCAGGCCAAAGACCTTAGGAGAACTCTTGCGCTTTGCAAGAGTCAAATTCCTAATCTCTCTTTGAAAGGTCATGAGTTCTAGCTAACTAAACTAGCCCAGTTAGTTACTACATTCATTACATTAAATGCTTAGCTACCTACGTGGCTTTGAAATTGCCTATTTGGAGTCTAGCTACCATATGCTTTCTTTTATTGGCTAGTGTTCATCGTTTCGAAGTCATCAAAATTCCTCAGTTTTCACCCCTTGCAGGAGCACGGGGCAGGTCTGAAATGCTTAGATGTATATACACACTCTTGCATGCAAGTAAGTGGCGAACTATGATGTAAATCTCGTATTCTATTTTTTCTTAACAAATTAATACCCCGACGTTGACAATACTTTTAAACCAGCATAAAGACAAGAATGAAGGTTTTGCAGCTGCTACGGATGAATTAAGGAAGTTGTTGGAATTCGTTTGTGGAGTTAGTGAATTACGTTTGGCACATACATGGGTGCCATGCGGTCTTTGTCGGGCTGTGGTCGATGGTGCAAGCTGCGTCAGCCAAGTCATGTCCACAATGGAGTCCGTATCCTATCCCATGGACGAAGATATCAATGACGACTGGTTTTTCCGTTTTGCCTGTGACTCATTTCACTTGCGAAAGGGACAAGGGGTCGTCGGGAGGGCAGTTTTGTCCTATAATCTGTTATTCTGCACGGATGTAACTCAATTCGGCATAGTTGAGTACCCCTTGGCACACCATGCGCGAGAGCATAAATTAAGTAACTGTTTTGCAATTTGCTTGCGGAGCAATCACACTGGAAATGACATTTATGTACTAGAGTTATTTCTTCCCGAGAGCAATGAGGCCACTGGAAACATACAAACTTCATTGCGTTTGATATTGGCAACTATGAAGCTATTTTGCCAAACTTTTAAGCTTGCTTCGGGAGAAGACTTGGAGGAAGAGTTACCAATCCAAGTCATTGATTTTCACAATGGTGAGAAGCTTTGTTATACTCTAAAACCGCAAACAGTACTTATATCTCCGCCTAGGCCTGAGGCCTCCCAAACAACTAGATCTTTGTCGACTAGGCCTGAAGCCTTACGAAACAGAGTAGAGATGATGCAGCAGCTGGATCCATCAGATCAGCAGCAATCAATGGATCCAACAAACAATGGAAGGAATGTTGCTAGTGCGGCACAAAGCGACAGTACCGTTACCTATTCATCACAAGAAAATGGCACACTAAAGAAGCTGTTGGGAAGGCCAAAAAGAGGAACCGGATTCCAAATTAATTTAGAGGAGCTTCTACGATATGCTGGTATGAAACGTATAGATGCTGCAAAGAGTCTTGGGGGTAAGCTTAAATTAATGATTAGAAAAAAAGCAAATTGTTGCCTGTGATCTTAATTTCTACCGTTGTTTTCACCTTTTAATTTGTAATTTGGATTCTTCCTTCTGTAGTCAGCCTATCTACATTGAAGCGCGTTTGTAGGGAATATGGTATCCCAAGGTGGCCACCTCGCAAGATAGGAAAAAATAATTCCTCTCTGCCCATTGAGAATTTTCAACATGTTGACTGGGAACAAATTCGGCAGTCAAGTTTTGATCTGCCTCCTAAGCAACGCTCAGCTACAGCAATGCAAGCTATGAATATTGTGACCATAAAGGCAAAATATGCAAATGATCTTACGATAAAGTTTGATTTGTCTTTGCCATGGAGATTCGTAGAGTTGCAGCAGCAAGTGACCAAGAGGCTTAATCTAGAGGGTGGAACTTACGACATCAAGTATAAAGATGAGGAGGACGACTCAATTTTAATAACTTGCGATGACGACTTGGAGAAATGTATTTGTACTCGTAGATTGTTGGGCAGCACTTCGATCGTGGTAATACTTGAGCCAAGTCATCCAATTACCAATTGGCGACCTTGAATCTTGCGGATTTAAGCATCTAATTTTTTTAACTGCCTGTATTTTTTTAATTTTACTTTTATCCAAGGACATGCATATATATATATATATAGCATCTCTTGTATTTTTTATTTTATTTTGTGTTGTATTCAATTGCAAATGCACTCCGACAATTACACTAATCCCGTACATTGTCTGGTTATAAGTTCACTATCCTCTTACAAGTGAAAATAAAAGAACAAGATAAAGAAATAAAAAAATAAAAAATAAAAAAGTCACTAAAAATTTAATTGTACTGGCTGGCTAGGTGCATGCTTCAACGGGAGAAATTGTCCTATGAAACATTCAAGTACCAATAGCTTGCATCGGACTTTTATAATTGTTTCGTCCACTAATAGACAAATCCTTGACAACAAAGAATTAATTTGATACACACTTCTTACCCGAGTGTTAAAACCTTAAGATTTTGGGTAATGGTATCTTGCAAAATCTCAGTTTTTAGATCCAAAAAACATAAAAATGACCATTAAATTCAAATCTTTGAAATATAAATTCTTGATTTTAGGACATCTGATTTACCAAAAATAAAACTACAATTACCAAAGTTGTGATATGTAATTACCACAAATGTAACTGAAAGCATAATGAGTTTGCTCGAATAATCTAAAGACTAGAGAGTGATCAGGCTGCCAATACTAGGACAGAAAGTGACTCTGGTACCCAAAATTGCTATTAGGTACCGACCATTTTCCTCATTATTCTTCTACTTGCTTTGAAAATTATTAGCCAAACCACAATGAAGTGTTTAATGTGGCAACCCATAGGCATGTTGGATGGAAATATCAAGTATATAACATGATATATATAATAACAGTGTTATTGTGAGCAATGTGAACTTGAACTCTCCTTTGTCAAGCCAACAAGGAAGAGGTTAGGTTGGTGTTAGGTTGATTGCCACCATTATCAACAAGGTGTGTTAGGTTGGTTGTCATCATTGTCTCTCATCTTCTCTTATATATAGCTCATAATCTTCCTTGTTAATTCATCTCATCTTGTACAAGCATTGTATCAATAATATCTTTCTTCAAGATCTCTCTTCACTTACTACTTTTCTCTTGTAATCCTTCTTTGTTTTATAATGTATTGTAATTACACATAAGTCTTGCCTTTTCTAACATAGTATCAGAGCCAAGAGAAAGTATGTTCTATCGTTACCCTTCGAGTGATCTTCCATATCAGAAATTCTAAAGGTTCTCTTCCTCTTCTCCAGCCAACTTCCGGCCATCCTCCGGCCAACTTCCTACCTTCCTCCAACGTCTTTCCGGCCACCCTCCAACAACCTTCCGCGGCTTTTCGACCGTCCTTTAGTGTTTCTTCGACCACTTTTCGGCCAATTTCCAACCTAACGGCGTCTCTCCTGGCTGTCTTCTCCTTCAACTGTGACTACAATCCTTTCGGCCATCCTGCAACCGACCTCCAGCATCTCTCTAGCCATCCTATGGCGTCCCTCTAGCCATCCTTCGGCCAACCTAATCTGGCGTCCCTCTGGCCACTCTCAAGCCGACCTTTGGCCGTCTTTTTGGCCATCCTCTGGTCGACCTGATCTGGCGTTCCTCTGGCCACTTTCCGGCAGACCTCTAGCGTCCCTCTGGTCATCCTCTAACATCCCTTGGGCCATCTTCCTACCTACCTCTGGCATCCCTCTAGCCATCCTCTAACATCCTTTGGGCCATCTTGCTGCCTACCTCTAACATCCCTCTGGCCATCCTTTAACCGACCTCTGGCCATCCTCTGACCAACCTAATCTAGCATCGCTTAGGGCACCCTCAAGCCGACCTCTAGCGTCCCTCTAGCCATCCTCCGGCTGACCTAATCTGGCGTCCCTCTGGTCATCCTCCGGTTGACCTCTGGCCTCCCTCTGGTCATCTTTTGGTAGACCTCTAGCGTCCCTCTAGCCATCCTCTGGTATCCGCCTGGCTATCCTCCAGCCAACCTAATCTGGCGTTCCTCTAGTCGTTCTCTAGCTGACCTAATCTGGCGTCCCTCTGGCCATCTTTCGGCAGACCTCTAGCGTCCTTCTGGCTCTCTTCCAGTAGACCTCTGGCGTCCCTCTGGCCATCTTCTGGCATCCCTCCTGCCATCCTTTGGCCGGCCTTTAGCGTCCCTCTGGCCATTTTCCAGCCGACCTCTGGCGTCCCTCTGGCCATCTTCCAACCGATCTCCGGCGTCCCTCCAGTTATCTTCCGGCCAACCTTTAGCATCCCTCTGGCCATCATCCAGTCAACTTGATTTCTTTCACTCCTTTCTCTGCTACTACTGCTACATGTCTTTTTCTTCTACTGTGATTGTTGTCCCTCCAACCATCCTGCGGCCGACCTGTGGCATCTCTCCGACCATCCCCCAACTGACCTCCAATGTTGCTTCGGCCAACCTTTGGGCCGATCTTCGGTGTCCTTCTGGCCATCTTGCACCCTTCCTCTAGCACAGTTTATCTTCTCTCTATGACATCTGCTACCCAAACTACTGACATCTTCACCAAGTCTCATCCCCCATGACAATTTTATGATCTGGTTACCAAACTCATTTTGGTCTCCACATTACCACCCTAAGTTTGCGGGGGGCTATTAATGTGAACAATGTCAACATGAACTCTCCTTTGTTAAGCCAACAATGGAAATGTTAGGTTAGTGTTGGGTTGATTGCCACCATTGTCAACAAGGTGTGTTAGGTTGGTTGCCACCATTGTCTTCCATCTTCTCCTATATATAGCTCATAATCTTCCTTGTTAATTTATCTCATCTTGTACAAGCATTGTATTAATAAGATATCTCTTCACTTATTACTTCTCTCTTGTAATTCTTCTTTACTTTATAATACATTGTGATTGCACATGAGTCTTGCATTTTCTAACAAACAATTTGCAAAAAGTAATGTTAACCATAAGGTGCATGCTTAAGCCTGCATTGCATGAGTGGCCACTACCCAGCAGAACTTTCGTCTTCCTACATGCTTTCCCCCTTCACAAATTTTTTGTTTCATACATAGGCCACTAATAGAAGTTCTATGGAAAAACATGCATAACTGTCGTGCCTTAATTTTTTGCACAAAAAAAAAAAAAAAAACTAGTGAAAAAAACACAGTACTCTTTCATTAAAACTCATCCTCCTAGAAGGACGAGTGTGACTAGGTTTGAATTAGGAAATTGATTTTAAATAAGGGCTTTTGGAAAAAGGTTTGGAGTCACCACCTAACTTAATTAAGGTGAGTTAGATCACCTAAAAACTAAGCACAATCTGAAGATTATACTTACGGTTTTTGAAAAGGTTTTGAAAACTATCTCGAGAGAGAGAGATTTTTTTAGAAAACAGGTTGTTTGGTAACCTTTGAAAAAACACAAGCCCTTTTTTTTAGAATAACTCTATTTGGTCTTTGAAAACAGTGTTCTAGGTTCGGAAGTTGGTTACGTGTAGAGAAGACGCACTAAACCATCAACTTACCCCGCTCTTGCAGTACCTACATGTCTACTCACCCTAGGTTCACCCATTCGAGTCTTTAATTAATAAATATCCAAAACTATCCACTTTAGAAAAGAATTTTGAAAAGATGTTTGACATGATGCATGATATGCAAGTGCAAGAAAAGGCTTTAATTTTGATAATAGATTTGAAAAAAACTTGATTTGATTTTGGAAATAGAATTGAGAAAAGAGATTTGAAAATAGATTTTTGGAATTGGAAGTTTGAAAATAGTTATGGAATTAGAGATTTGGAAAAGGGTGATGAAAGTAGAAGCTTGAAAAAGGATGTGGAATTGGAGATTTGAAAAAAAGTTATGACTGCACCCATGAGGGTTTATCCCTTTTGGGAATCAGGTCAATCATAGGTCGGACAAGAGTCCGATAGAAAATTTGATTTGAAAAGAATTTGATTTGCAACTTGAATTTGAAGATTAGGAAAGTTGGAATTTAAGAAAGATTGGATTTAGGAAATCTTCGAATTAGAAAAGTTTTAAATTAGGAAAGAATTAAAATTGAAAAGTTTTGAAATTAGGAAAGTTTTGAATTAGGAAAGTTTCTTTTTTAAGAAAAAATTGATTTTGAAAAGATTTGAATTTAGAAATTTTGATTTAAGAAATATTTGGAATTTAGAAAGTTTAGAATTTTAAAAAGATTTGAAATGAAAATTTTGAAATTGGAAAAGATTTGAAAGTTTTGAGTTTTAAAAATACTTGAAGTCCCGTTTATTTCACATTCTGGGCCTCGCTGCTTTGTCTTTATGGATGCTGCAGAGTTGGTCGTCTCAGCCAAGGCCATCTCACCTTTGCGTTCCTTTCCGTTATTTGTCTCTTCGTGGACTTATAAAATGTAGTGTAGAGTACAAGCTGGGCCAACCCAAGTAACGCGCCCAACTCATTAGGCGCCTGAAACAGACAATCATAGGCCCATTAAAAAAGAAACTAAGCCGATGACATCAATTTAGGGTGTGTTCGGATGCAATTTTTTTAAAAGCTTATAACTTAAATTTATAATTTTTTAAAATTATATTTGATTTCACACTTCAAAAAAAATTAACTTTTTAAAAATAATTTAAACTTAAAAAAGGTATTTAAAAAATTAACTTATAACATATAACTTATAGCTTATAAGCTACTAATTGTCCAAACATCCATTGACTATATCGAGAAAACTAATTAAGAACCTTCTAAAGTTCAACCATAAAACAGATAACATCAACATAATCACAGAGAGAGAGAGAGAGAGAGAGAGAGAGAGAGAGAGAGAGAGAGAGAGAGAGAGAGAGAGAGAGAGAGAGAGAGAGAGAGAGAGAGAGTAGTAGTAGGTAGATTACAGCAATGAAAGGGATCAAAACGGATGAGGGCATAAGTAGTCCAGCAAATGCCGTTAGCAAAGGAGGCCAGGGAAAGAAAAAACGGCATGTACTCCACACTTTTCGTGGAAATCACCATTCTCTGCATCACAAATTATTCTTAATTCTCAATTATATATATATATATATTCTCAAAATGGACGTATATAAATTAAAGTACAACAAGATATTTGTTTTAAACAAGGTTATATATATAGATTTGCATATATGGCATGGTAGGGGAGAGACTAACCATGATCGACAATGGTGCAGCATACGTCAAGACATTACCCAGCATGGTTATACTTCCCACAATGGTAGAACGAAGCCTGGTCGAATGGGCTAGAGTTAGAACCAGAAGGGCGAGAGCAGCGAGGACTATAAACTCAACAATCATAATCACTAGCACTCTCAGCCTCTTCCTTCGGTCGGAATAACGGAGAAAGAGGAGGAGATAGACTAGCTCGATGACCATCCCTGACCCATTAATGGTTATGACCAGGAAGCTATTTGGGTGCACTATGGGCCCAAAGGCCGCAGTTGATGAGGGTTGCTAGGTATGGCACTGGCGAGTACTGCTCCACCGACCCTTTCTTGCATATCTTAACAAAAGTTGGCCTGAAAATTAATATTATAAACATAAAAATCTTCATTATCTTTGTATACAAATTATCATAATCTTAGTTCAACAGGGTTGAGCTTACAGTGGTGACATGAACAAGAAGAGCGAAATGATGTTTCCTGAAAGCCAAAAAAAAAAAAAAAATCAAACCCACATCAGTTCTGCTACGGCAAAATGGAAAATTGTTCAAAGCTCTCTCTATCTCTATCACTCTCATATATGAGTTTGTGTATGTGTGTAACAGAAGAATCAAGATGTTAAACGACAATTCGAGAAGTTAAAACATGCCAAATTCACCCACCTAGAACACCAACTGCTGTTCGAGCGGCATCTCTAGAAACCATGGTTGTGAAATGAGAGAGAGAGAGAGAGAGAGAGAGAGAGAGAGAACTAAAGCTAGAAAGCACTAGCGGAAGAGTTTGTTAAGCAGTACATATACTGAAAGACAGAGAAGATCGTCATAAATACACAAAGAGGGGAAGAGGGAAAAGACGTTCGGTTTGGGTCTTATCTCATATACACACACTCTCTTTGTCACAGACTAACATGCGTGACATGTATTCGACCGTAACATTTAGGATGATACAAATGGCACAAAAAAAAAGTGAGTTAACGTAGAGAGAGAAAGATATATATTCATATATGTACATATATACATAGATTTTTTTTTTTGAGTGAGAGAGAGAGAGAGGTGTTGGATACTCGTCGGCACTGGCTTCAAGGTTTCTCAAAACCCTGGCGAACAGGTTTCAGTCACCCTGATCCTTTGCATGGCATTTCTCAGCCGGTAATAGCCAATTTACTATCAATTTTTATTCACAATGAATTTAAGTCAAGCTTATCCACATCTCATGTGGTGGTTTTGGGAGGGTGGTTTTGGGAGGGCAATATTGGGCTTTACTACTCGGGGTGCCCCAGATAACAATTATGCTGTTAATTGGCTAAATGATATGCTGCAATTGCTTGTATTAGAGAATACTATATAGGGAAATCATCACCGTCCAAATTTTAGTTCAGTGCACTAATCGGTGTTAATGCCTTAGCATTGGATAACTGTCAATTGATCCGGGGCCATTCGGTCCATCGAATTACGATCATCGTGATGGTCGACAGGTTGGTCACAATTACGATGTGAGCTTCGCATGCATTTGGTGCTGCAGACCAGCTTTACAAGATTGAAAATAATAATAATAATAATAACAACAATAAAAGTGAACTGGAAAGAATTTTTCTGGTACCCAAAGCCGAAAGAGTAGAAATGAGTTTAATGTTGATATCTTCAAGAATGTAAATGCAATTGTGCATAACTACCCTTTATATTCTTTGAACTGTAATTTGGTTTTAATGAAGGGTACCAGTACTTGGACATTTATGCAGTTAATTAATTTCATGAAATGAAGTATCTGCAATGATATACTTACTAATATATTCATAATTTTTAGGATATGGATATATTCATATTACCAATAATAAATTTATTAATCTTTCATATTTATCCATAATGATACGTACAATCAGAAAATTAATAGAATTTTGGTACCTAATTTGACAGCCTTTTACTTTAAAAAAGAACACCATAATAAGATCTTTTAATTGTAAAAAAGTCATTATCACATTATTCTTCTGAGATTTTTTGTACACATTTTTTGAAAGAAGAGCATTTTTCTTTGCTCTTTATCTATAGTTTTTGGAGTTGTGATATGTCCCTTTGATTTGTATCTTATTCATTGATTAATACAAGTTTAAAATGGGGCAAATTTAATTAACTCGGGGCCATTGCGAGGTATAACTGTCTTTGACTAGAAGAGTTTTCGGTTCAGCTACTCATTATTCTTTTGGTTTTGTTGTTTTATCTATTTATTTTGTTCTTAATTTTTTTGTCTCTAATAAAAGTAGGATACACTAGGTCTTAATCCTATCATTATTTCAAACTTGGCAAATTTTATTTTCTATAGCAAAAGTGATATTTAGAGATGTAAGCACTAAGCAGTAACTCCAGATGGTATTAACAAAAACATCATATATATATATATATATATAAAACATTGCTAAAAGGATTGAGTCTGGACTAGGCTCTAGGCACATAGGTCTGTGGACTTGATATTTAATGAATTTTGAAAATTATCGACCTATATTGAAGCCGATCTTGTTGTGGGATGATCAAATCAAGTGACTAAATGCGTAATATATTCCCAACAGTACTAGCTAACTAATGAAATATTAACTCAAAACTATCAACTTTAATCCCTTTTCATACCAACCAAGGCCAGTTTCTCATTTCTTCACTTCACACAGCAAAAAATGAACCCGGTCCCATTGGATTTATGGATTTCAAATCTCATTTCTTCTTTGATAACACAACTTAAACCATGAAATAAGATCGATATAGTGATTTTCTTTCTTCTTTTCCTTTCTTTTTTTTTTGTTTCTTTTTTTCTTTTGATAAAGGGTGATGGTGATCTTCGCAGACATCTCCTGGTGGTGGAGGATTTCAGTCATTGTTAAGGTGGAGCTGATGATGGAACTAGCTAGAGATACCAGCTTTAGAAATGACACAATAATATGTTCCTCCCTTTCAAGAATCTGCTTTCCCATGAATCTAATCTTGATTAATTAATGCTATGTTTGGATCTCAAATTTGCTGAGAGACAAGAAAATGAAATTCAGTTTATGTTTAGTTCTAAAATAAAAATGGAGGGTAAAAGAAAACCAAAAAAAAAGGGGTAAGAATTAGAAATCCTCATTTCCTTCTCTTTTTCCTTTCCTTTTTCTTTTTTTCTGTAATGAATTCAGAATCCAAAAAGACTATTTGCTTTTCTCTTTTTTCCACCAAGTTATATGCTAGGAAAAATGAGGAAATCTAAGCTGGTGGTGCCAAGAGAAACGAGGCACAGTTCAAGCACGACTCTTTGCTCATCTCACTCAAACTAGACTTGGGATGAAGCAAGCAAAATTGCTATTTTTCTCGAGATTGGATTAGTGTCACCTGTCCTTTTTTTTCTTTGTTAATTTGACATGTCTCTGTCCGATCAGGATATAATCACGAGCTTGATAGACAAAAGTGCTAGCTTTGAAAACGAAATGGAGGGTATAGGACAACCTTCAACCCATCTTTCTTTCAATTTGCCATGTCTGTATCTGATTAGAATTTGGCTTCCTGAGTCTTCTATTTTACAACCAAACACATCTAATTATCTAATTTGTAAAAGTAGTTAATTCTAAAACTACTCAACTCATATGTTTTGGTCAGAATGTCGGGGTTGATATTGATCAGGTTGGGCCTATACTATAAAAATAGATGTCCAAGTCCGTCCATTAAATTCACAAATAATTTAATGAAAAATTTGTCTAACAAATTGAACATAAAATGTTGTGTTAATTAAAGTGGTTTATGAATTTTGTATTTATTAAAAAGTGTTAGAACATCAAAACTAATTTTTTAATAAGTACTTTCTTCTCCGAAAATAAAGTTAAATAACATAAAATCTAAAAACACACATAGTTCTACATATATTTTGAGTCAAGCGGCTTTAAACAAAATCTTCAAGTCCACCTACTAACAAAATCAAATCCTAGAATAATTCTTAAGCTCTATATATGATGGGCAAGCTTATACGGGGTCAAGCATGCCCACCCCTAGGTAGATGGCACAATCTAACAACTACCTCTATGGTCATGTCACAGTATGTCACGGATTGGCAGGCCGGGCACCACACGATAACAGTAATACTACTCGCCATGATCATACGCAGCGGAAATGACCCGTGAGGTGATTATGCATAAAGCAATAGTCCCGCCAAACTCAAACACCGAGGCATAAGATTATGCGTTCGTCCAGGATTCATCTGTAATGCCCCGCATATATTGTTAAGCTTAGACCTCCGATACTCAAGCCATAAGGCTGACCCAAGCTATAGGCGATAGCAACGCCATTCTCAAATGCCCGCACACATGACAAGCAATGTGCTTAGCACTAGTCCTTCCCGAAACACAAGCAAGATAGTCATGTGCAACCGAACATGCGCGTGAGCCAAGCATCACCCGTTAGGCTCGATGTCTTCATCCATGAAGCTTTTTGTGCCCTGCATCAAGGTTGCCCTCAAGGATAGGCACCACCGAATAGCAACTGTTAAGCCCACAACATTGTGCCCCGCGACACCAATGCTAGCCAAACCAAGCGGCCGTGTGCACAAGCGTGAACCCAATGCGGAAGTGGACATGAGACACACGGCATGCAAGTGTGCACATCGAGGCCAAATCCGTCATGAACATAAGCCCCAAAATGATATGAATACGGCATAGCGGGTGCGTATATCACAACCCCATCCTCGAAGCCAATGCCCAACATCTGCCCCACCGGACACAATGTCGCCCATGTAGCCCTTGACTAGTATGAAGACTGCAGCCACGTGCCACAGTCTGCCCCCAAGTCTCACCCACTCCCTTGGAGGACTCACTTGAATGCTGTACCTTTCGGTAGCACCAGGGGGTGGTAGAGTCAACACCAGGACCCCCCCCCCCTTATAATAGCATTCTGGGCCATCTCCAAATTGATAAGAAGAAACATCCTACCCCCTCGAGGAGTCATAATCCATATATCCAATAAATATGAAAAATAAAAATTACGATATTGTCATTCCACCGGCCAACCATGCTCAGACATGCCCCACGCCAAGGTCCCTCGTGGCCCCAGACGTGCCACGGGTGGCAACCCGTAACATTCTCCACCACTTCAACCATCGTCATCCTCGATGATGTCAAAACCTAGTGCCAACTCCTTGCACACGCCATCACTAGTGCCAACTCCTGACACTCCACCACTCGAACAATCAACGCCTCGTTGATGCCAAGCATAACACTGAATGCGATAGTGCTTGTATGCCCCCATGATGAGTTGCCACCACTCCTCGCAGACCAACACTTCTATACTGATAGCCTACAAATCCGGTCTCCACCAAATCTGTCCCCACAACTACTCGAAGCAAAAGTTCGCCCAAACTACCACGTTGAACTCAACAAAACAAAACAAGACACATTTTCCACCACATTAAGCAAACACAACTCCTCTGAGCAGGTGCCCCGTACCATATTACTCCATCCGTCGGCAACATGTACATGAATAGGCGTTGTCCGTCACACATTAAGGAAAGGCGTGCATTGACCGTCACGCACCCTCCACCACTTCAAGGAGGTCGATACCCTCATCGACGAGCACTTCACGTGCAATATGCGCTATCCGTCGCATAATACTCTATTCTCACACACACTAATGTATAAAATACTTTAAAGCAGGTGGATCAGGTACTGGAAGAAATATCAAATGGGGTGAAGTTGGTGTGTGAAACTCGCAAATTACCTTTAGTTCAAACGTGGGTTCCATGCAGGTGTTGTATAGATGTCAAATTGGGTGACAGTTGCAGTAGATGTTATAGCAGCTGCAAGGGACAAGTCATGACCAAGTTTTGTAATATGAAAGCACCCTATGCTTTAGATGAGGGTACCTTGGGTTTACCCTTTTCTAAGAATTACTTACTAAAGGGGCAGGGTGTTGCAGGGAGGGCATTATCGTCCTATAGTCCATGCTTCTGCAGAGATGTAACTCAATTCAGCTTTGCTGAGTACCCATTGGTTCACCTTGCACGCATTTTCGGGTTTACGAGCTGTTTTGCAATTTGCTTCAGAAGTACTTGCACTGGAGGTGCAGATTATGTGATAGAATTCTTTCTGGCTCTGAATTCAAAAGGTGACTGTGACCCAAGGGCCTTGTTGGGTTCCATATTGGCAACAATGAAACAGCATTTTCAAAGTTTTAAGGTTGTTTCTGGAGAAGAACTAGGACAAGGATTATCAGTTGAAGTTATTAAGTTTTCCGAGGATATGAGTGGGGATTCATTTCAAATATGCCACACTACGAGATCTACACCTAGGCTAGCCTTACTAAATGTTGAAGGGATGGTGCAGCTATCAAATCAGAAATTAATGGTGGAAGCTGACGCTGTGAACAGTGGGAGGAATGTCATTGGTCAGGAGCAAAGCAATGGTGATGTTATTTATTCCGAGAAAATGGCTCTGTAAGGACATCGGGTAGAGAAAACAAGAAAACTGAAATTTCAATTAGTTATAAGGATCTTGAACCACACTTTGGAAAGAACCTCAGTGATATTGCAGTAACCCTGGGTGGTAAGCTTTCTCAGTTTGAAACTGTTTCTTTTCTCTTTCTGTTCTTGCAATCTTATAGAGAAGAAGTTGGGAACTTGCAGTACTAAAAGAAGAGAATTCTTATCTGAATCTTTGCTTTTGCAGTTAGCCGATCCACATTGAAGCGCATCTGTCGGAGTCATGGAATCACACGGTGGTCATGTTGCAAGAGAATGAAAAGAAATGGTTCCCTCGCTGGGCTAAAGCAGGTAAATCAATCTGTCCAGAGTGTCAAGGGAGCAGCTAGTCTAACATTTGCATTTCGAGTCCTTGGTGCTCTTGCTTCTGCAGAGGCCGAAGAACCACTGGGGTAAACACTGATTGAGAACAATGGAACCTCGCATGATTTGAGAAATCACTGTGCTACAGCAGCAGAGGCTGACCGTCAACAAGGCTTGGAATTTGAGCTCCATGAGGCACCAACGAGTATGGCTCTAGCCTTAGTCCCCAATGCTGAAATCTTTACACGATCACCTAAAGTCTCAATTGGCGTAGCGTTTACTGAGAGTTCAGGAAACTCGCATGATTTTAGAAATCTGTGTCCTGCAGTGAAGGGGTGTCAACAGGACTCAGAACAGGAATTTCGACAGGCAATTGCCAATCTACCAGCAAACTAACTCTCTGGTCATGTTTCTTCACAGCCCGAACTCCATTGGGGGGAATGCTAATGCAGAATGTGGTAAGCACAAAACATGCAGAGAAGTGCTGTCTTGCTACACCACAAGACGCTTGTTTGAACGAGGAAATAGCTCGCGAAGTGGCTTACACGAAGCCACGGGATACAGCAATGCAAGATGCGAATACTGTGACCGTGAAGGCAAGATATGGAAATGGTATTACAATAAAGTTTCGGCTGTCTTTGTCATCGGGATTGGTAGAGCTGCAACAGCAAGTGGCCAAGGGGCTGAACCTAGAGGGTGGGACTTACTATGTCAAGTATAAAGATGAGGAGGAGGAGTTGATTTTGATAGCGTGCAACGAGGACTTACAGGAATACATAGATACTTCTAGATCGCTGGGAAAAACTTCGATTGTCGTATTGCTTGAGCCAAAGTAGCCAATTAGCTATTGACCACATTAAATCTTGTTGATTAAGCATTTTTTAACTTTTTGTTTTTTATTATAATTATAATTTTAACTTTATTTCACCAAGAACACCTCATTGAATCATTTTCTTTTTTCTCCTTTTTGTGCTAAAAGAACTGGAGCAAGTGGGAATTTATTTTATTATTATTATTTTGGTGGCAAAAGAACTTCATTTCCTCATGAAAATGTAGAACGGAAGAGAATACATACAAAGTACAAACGTACCTTAAGAGCTGAGCTAATATGCCTAGGGAGACCGAAGTCACTAAACCACATAAAACAAACCAGAAAATGGGATCTGAGAGTGGCTTTGTGATTTAGGAAAAGTTGACATTTCAGTGTCAAAGATTTTAAATTCCTCTTCTATACTTAAGGCTAGATTAGATGCTGGACGGTCTTTTGGTCAGCTGAGGAAATTAAGTGGGTCATAAGTTTAAATTATTGCCATTGGACAATAAACGAATTTTCTGTAGCAGAGACCACGATGAACCCCAACGTCCTCCGTATTTCCCTTACCGTGAGTGCCTCCTCTCTCTCTCTCTCTCTCTCTCTCTCCATTTATTATTTTTTAAGTTTTCTTTTTAACCAATTTCATCAAACATATTACATTTCAATTGTTTTTGTTGCTTTCTTTTGAACCAATTTCATCATTTAATCTGATTTGGAGATTATGAATAGAAAAAACAATTAACCCAATAGTGGTTGGAAGTTTAATTATTAATTTTTGTTCAGAAAACTATGTAAGGACTCCTTCCATCGAATGTGCTCCTTTATTTTGTAGTCTCAAATGTTGAGTGGTTAATTGGCACGCTACTTTCATTTATACGTTTTGACTTGCTCATTATCAATTCAACTCAATACCAGGTAATTCGGAGTTCAAAACGAAGACCAGAGATGCGCTTAAAGTAACAGAGTTGTCGAACGGTCCGTTAGTGATTCAATATTGGGCACCCATAATTATTGACGGCCGGTGTTTCGATTACAACTCGAAACCAACCTTTTTTTCTTAGTGAGATTCATGAAGATTTTTGTTGGTTTAGGATGATCTCTAAGGATCATAATTTTTATATGGACGGGGCCAGTGAAGAATATCCACAGCGCGACGATGCTTTACGTCGTGGTGTTGCAGCATCTTTGGCTTTGCCGGTGTTTGACGCTTGTGGCCAGAGCTGTGCCGGTGTACTTGTGCTTGCAACCAATCTTGAATATAGATTTCTATTATCACAACTATTTGATGTCGCTCTTGCTTTTAAGGTATGTACTCCAGCCCCAAAAATGTCATATTCAAGGTCTTCTTAACATTCATACTCTGTTTCTGTTTTTCGTTTTTGTTGTTTTTGTTTTTTGATATCAGATGATATAAGTGGGCTTCATTATAGGGTTAACTGTTTTTTTTTTTTTTTTTTGTATTTCTGTACCAAAAATTAAAATAAAATTTCGGCCAGAAAAATTTGTATGGAATTTCTTGCATTAAAGTTTCCAGGCTTTCTAATGGACCTTTAAAAAGATAATGTCAATCAATTTCTTATGAAAGTAGTCACAATGTTTTTTGAAACTAGTCAAGCAGCAGATGTGTTGGAAAGCTGGTGGAGAAAGTGGATAATCCTTTTTGTTCATGTTATTAATTAAGTAGCTCAAAAATACGACATTTAGTTAAGAAAATGCCAAATGACAATTTTTTGGGAGGGCACAAGTTAGGTGGACACCCCCGCCGGCCCTTTTTTTCTTATTTTTATTTTTTTAATCAAAACAGCAACTTAAGTATATCAATATAAAAAAAACTGTGCACGAACCTGTAATTATCCCGTGCTTAATTGCGTGGTTCTGAAATTTCTCATATGGAGTTTCCTATCTGCTATATTTTACTAGCAAATATTCATCATTTTAAAGTTTTTTTCAAAATTTCCAAGTTTTCATCCCTGCTGGTGATAGGTCTAAAATGTTCAGATGTATATGAGCACTCTTCTCTTCCATGCTAGTAAGTGGTCGAGTACTGTGAAGCTACCAGTTCTCGTAATTTCAGTTTTCCTAATTAAAGACGGTAAAAAATATGTTCTAACTAACTAATATCGCGACCTGACAATGCTAGCAAACAGGATAGAGACGAGAATGAAGCTTTTACAGCTGCAAAGGATGAAATTAGAAAGGTGTTGAAAGTGGTGTGTAATGACCAGTCAAAAAGTTAGAAAAGTAAGTGAGCTTTTTTTTAAATTAGTTAAAACTCTTGGAAACTTTTTGTAATTACTTAAAAATGAGTGGTCCCCGCCTCTGTCTCTCTTCTCGGCGGCAGTACCCAGCTCTCCATCTCTTTTTCTTTTTCTTTTCTTTTTTTCTTTTCTTCTTTTTTTTCTTCCCTTATCTTCCATTACCACCTAGCTAGAAAATGATTTTGGTGTTACTCTTTTAGGGTTATTTGTTCTACTCTTCTAGGTGTATGCGGTGTTGGTTTCAATACATAATTTTCTGTAAAATCAAATTCTTAACCTATGTTTAATATTCAAGAAATAGGAGAGTTATATGTGAGTTTTGCTATTGAGCTAATATTTTTAAGTTATTCATATTGTTTGGGATAGAAATCATGCCTATAGAATTTTTAAGTTGATTTTTAAGTTTTATTTAAGCTTGAAAGTTTATTATTATTTAATTTTTTTATTTTCTTGTTTGAATCTTGTTAAGTTTAGCATAATTAGTTAGTTAATTGATGACTTGTGTATTATTAAATATTTTAAGTGAAAATTTAGAATTTTACTATGTTTACATACCTGATTAAATTGGAAAGTTTTGCCATACAATAGTTGATTTATGAAATTGGTTTGATATTTGTGTGATTCATGATTATATGAGTTATGCTTAAAGTGTTGATTAGCTTAACTAAATTAATTGAATAATTTTGGCTATTGATATAATGTAAAGTGGGCATAAATGGATAATTGAAAATATTTTTATGTCTAGGGTGTTTTTAGAATTGATGTTAAAGGTATAGGAAAATTTATACAAATTATTCGGATAAAACAAGCAAGTTGGCATATTAAATTTATGATTTAAATAAAATTTGAGCATACTTGAGATATTGCTTTGTGCCAAAATTGTATCTAGAGCTAATATTATGACAATTTGATATTATTTGGATGAAAATACTGATTTAAAGTGAGGATTTTACTTGTTTTGACATAGTTCATGCTACTTGTGTTTTGTTGAATGTCTTGTTTAGATTTTGGAATAATTATATGTTTAGTTTTAAGACTTGGATGGTTATAAGAGATTATGTTATGAATTTGATGACCTGAATATTATTAGTGTTACTTTTGTGTGGTGTTAATATTAGTTTAGATTTGAGTTAAAGCCTATCGATAATTGGGCATGGGCTTGGAGCCTTGATTCTAGGATTTGCATTAGAATAAACGTTTGGTACCTCATTTAGCAGGATGCACGCGTTCTTTGGGTGCGGCCCATAAAGTGCAGAATTACTTGGGATGCACGCGTTCTTTGGGTGCGGCCCATAAAGTGCAGAATTACTTGGGATGCACTCGTGCTTTGGGTAATAGCCCATAAAGTGCGGATAAGGTTATTAGTGAACTAGTATCCCTTACTCAATACAATTAGTTGCATACATACACTTGCATTGGGTTGGACTTTGGTGAATTCGAATATTTTTATTTATTTATTTATGCATTTATCATTTCAGTTTTGGTCTTATAGCGTTAATTTGATTTTGTTACTATTGGTAACTGAATTGTTTGTAGATTGATGTTATAAGAGTTTGATCTTTATTTAGTTGATTTCTGTGTGTGTTTGTATTATATCATTGGGCATTGAGTTGGGAGTTAGGATAAAAACTGTATTTTTTTACTCTCGCATTTTGTTGTTTGTACACTTGCACATATCACCTCATTTTTATTATCTTAATAGCATAACCTCCTACTTGATGGATATGCTCATCCTACAACAATTGCAGGTAGGGCTTCAGGCAAGCAGACTTAAGGACTTGGATTAGCACATTGGAGGCCTCTATCATATTTTGACCCTTTATTACTGTGTATTTGAGTTTTAGTTACTTTTCTTGTTTGTTGCATTAAACTTCTATATTTTTATTTTATCTTTATTTTGGATGACTGTATTATTATTATTTTGTTGTGTTTGGAGTTTTTATTTTTATGTTTGGTCGAATGCTACAACTTGATTCTTCTTTTGTGATTTGGTTTGGAGGATAAGTTGTGGATATAAGAATGAGTTGGAATTTAGATGTTTTGAGACTTGCTATCAGGTTTTAAATAGGTTTTCATTAAATTGGATTTGTTCAAAATATGAATGGACTCACGCATTTTTGTTCAGAAAATTTTTAAAATAAAAACTATCTTTAAAATGAATTTCAAAACTTATTTTGACTAAAATCTGATGTGAATCCTAATACTCGTGACCGTGGGAGAGGTTTTGCCTCGAATTTGGGTTTGCATACGTGTATTGGTTGCATAACATGTGTTATTTATTGCACTTAAAGTTGGTTTACATGCCGTATGGATTGTGAGCATGGATTTAACGTGAAAAATTGTTTATAACATGTTTAGAGATTTTCATATATGGTTGATTATAGTATATGTGATAAACTTAGATAACATCTAGATCGGTTCATGATTGGATTTGTGGATGATGTTTTGGTATATTCACTTTCGAAGAAGTAGCACGAGAAACATTTGCGTCTTGTCTTGTAGACGCTACGGGAGCGCAAGTTGTTTGCTAAGTTTAAAAAATGCGAGTTTTAGTTAGCAAATATGAAATTTGTTGGCCACATGGTATTAAGCGTGGGAGTATCAATTGATTCGTCTAAGATTGACTGAGTTACCAAGTGGGAGAGACAGCGAAGTGTGTTTGAAATTTGGAGCTTGTTGGGCTTGGCAAGTTACTATCGACGCTCCATGCTAGACTTTTCACAATTGGTGGCACCGATGATGAGATTGACTTAAAATAGAGTTAGATTCACTTGGAATGACACATGTGAGCACGTATTTCAAGAGCTAAAGCTGAGGTTTACTACGACACCAGTGTTGGTGATTCTTGAGAGAGAGGTTGGTACTCGGTTTATTGCAATAGGTTACAGGAAGGCCTTGGTTGCGTGTTGATGTAGTTGAGTTTACTAGTGGGATATGGTTCATGACAATTGAAGACACACAAGAAGAACTATCCTATCCACAATTTGGAACTTGCAGCGGTGATTTTTGTCTTGAAAAGTTGGCAACAATATCTTTATGGTAAGAAGTTTGAGGTGTTTTCTGATCACAAAAGTTTGAGACACATATTCACTCAGACAAACTTGAATCGTCGTTAGAGGTGAGGGATGGAGTATATAGAGGACTGCGACTTCGAGTTACATTATCATCCTGGGAAGGCGAACGTTGTAGCAGATACCTTGAGTAGGAAGACTTGGAACAGTTTAGCGGTTTGGGAATGGAAAATGACTGATGAGCTTATTGAGTATGACCGTCATTTTGTTAAAAAAACATTACCGGTTATATTGTTCAGGGTGGTGACATAGTTGATAATTCTCAATCAGGCTATTGAGGCTCAATATTCAGTGAGAAGGTAGATTCTATTCGGGCTCGCGTTTACAATGAAGAGGGACTTGAGGATTGGGCAGTAAGCACGGACTATAGCTTGCGGTTCTAAGAGAAATTGTACATACCAATGGCTTGCCGAGACGAGGTTCTTTGAGAATTTCATCATTTACGGCTTACAATTCACATGAGAGGCACGAAGATGTATCACGATCTACTATGCCAGTTCTGGTGGAGGGGTAGGAAAGGAGATGTAGCGTAGTTTGTATCACGATGTTTGATTTGCCAGCAAGTTAAGGCCAAATACCAAAGACTAGCAGGGGAGTTGCAGCTTTTACCAATAGCAGAGTGGAAATGGAAACATGTTACGATGGACTTTGTTATGGGGCTTCTCAGATCAATGCGAAGGCACAATGATATTTGGGTTATAGTTGACTAATTGATGAAATTGGCACGATTTTTGGGATGCGGACGACGAACTCAGCAAGTTGTATACTCAAGAAATTGTGAAACTTCACGGCGTTTCAGTATCTATTGTTTTGGATTATGATCCAAAGTTTACGTCGTGGTTTGGCGGTGTATTCAGGAAAACTCGGGAACTCAATTGAATTTCAGTACAATGTTTCACCCTTAGACAGACGGGCAACCAAAATGAACAATTCAGATCTTGGAAGACATGCTACGAGCTTATGTACTTGACTTTTGAGGCTGCTGAAAGGATCACTTATCTTTGGTAGAAGTTGCTTACAACAACAACTATCAATCGAGCATTGGGATGATTGATTTGAGGCTTTATGTGGGTAACCGTGTATATTACTAGTTTATTGGACAGAGACATGAGGTACAGTTGGCATGGGATCAGATTTGATTCAGGAGACAACTGAGAAGGTCAAAGTGATTCGATGGCGACTACTCACAGTTCATAGTCATCAGAAGAGTTATGCACACTAACGAAGGCAGCCTTTAGAGTTTGAGGCGGGCGGTCACGTGTTTCTAGAAGTTTGAACAGATTTGGTCAGAGTGGGAAGTTATCACCAGATTACATTGGGCCTTTTTAGATTCAAAGTCGTGATTGTTGCATATCAGTTGGTGTTGCCACAACAGTTTTTGAGAGTACATAATGTTTTCTATGTCTCGATATTGAGGAAATACAAACCAGATCCTTCTCACGTGTTAGCACAATTCCAGTTTTAAAGGTGCCATTAGATAGGGAGAGAGAAAAAAAAAGTTGAAACTTTAGTTTCTGTAAAAGGTTTTGCAATAAGAAATGAAATAATGTAGTTATACATATAATGATACTAAACAGTGGCAAAGGCAGCTCACGCCTAGAGGTTACGTGCCCCCCTTAACTTTAAAAAATGTCACTTCTATCTATAGTTTTAAGTATAACTTTCATTTTTACCCTTTAAAATTTCTAAATCCCCCTCCTAAGACTTTGAAAAATCCTATTTTAGCCTATGATTTTGGAAATAATTTTCTATTTACCCCTTAATTTTAGAATTAATTTTAATTTGCCCCTCAAATTTTTAAAAATTTATATTTTTACCAATAATTTTAATAATATTTTTCAGTTTTCTATTCTAAAAATTTATGAGTGTCCCCCTTAAATAGTTATTTTGTTTTAAGACATTTATTTATTAATAAAAGTTAATATACATTATATATATGTGTGTACATGTGAAATAAAATGTCTCAATGTTGATCAAAAAGAAAATTTTCTTAGTTATGATTAATGGTTGTCCCCCTGGAATAATTTCTTAGCTCTGCCACTGATACTGAAGGTATGGTGCAGCTAGATTCATCAAATCAGCAATTATGGTGGAACCTAAAGTCGTGAACAGTGGAAGAAATGTCATTGGTCAGGAACAAAGCAATGGTGATGTTATTTATTCCGAGAAAAATGGCTAGCTCTTCAAGGACATCGAAGAGAGAAAACAAAAAATTGAAATTCCAATTAGTTATGAAGAGCTTGAACCACATTTTGGAAAGAACCTCAATGATGTTGCAGAAATCCTAGGCGGTAAGCTTGCAGTACACTCTAATACTTTGGCTTTTCTCTTTCTGTTCTTGTAATCATTATAGAGAAGACAGTTTGGAACTTGCAGTAGTAAAAGAAGAGAATTCTTATCGGAATCTTTGTTTTTGCAGTTAGCCGATTCACATTAAAGCGCATCTGTAGGGGAAATGAATCTGTCCAAATGGCCAAGGGAGCAGCTAGTCTAACATTTGCATTTCCAGTACTTGGTGCTCTTGCTTCTACAGAGACCGAAGAACAACTGGGGGAAATACCGATTGAGAAGAAGGGAACCTCGCGTGATTTGAGAAATCTGTCCCCTACAACAACAGAGGCTGAGTGTCACCAGGGCTTGTAATTTGAGCTCCATGAGGTAGCAACGAGTATGGCTCTAGCCTCAGTCCTTGATGCTGAAATTTCTGCACGATCAACCAAAGCCTCAACTGGAGTAGCATTTACTCATGGTTCAGGGAACTCGCATGATTTTAGAAATCTGTCGCCTTTGGGAGTGAAGGCTTGTCAACATGAATCGGAACAGGAATTTCAACAGGTAATTGCTAGTCTACCGGCAAACTCACTCTCTGGTCATGTTTCTTCACAGCCTGATGGAGGAATTGACGCAAATCGGTCTTTATCATAACTCAAAATTTCATGAAACTTAAATAGTCTTATTGAAAATGTGCTAGAGATCAAGAGTATGGATCTTGAGATTTTTTTCGGTAGTCCATCGTTTAGGTTTTGAAATTCATGATTTTTGGTGTTTTAGAAAATTTTTGTTTTGGTAATAATTTTGTTTAGAAATTTTTCGTTTTCATTACCGTTTGTTTTAGAATGTTTCTTTAGATCTCTAGTATCCAAATTTGAGATTAACTCGAATTTGCTATTTTTGATAAGTGTCTTTATTCTCTTAATTTTAGTCTAAATTATAGTCGATTAGGGTTTGCAATATTTTTCCTATATATTCAGATATAAGGGCTTTGCCCCAAATTAGTTTATGAACTTTTGATTAATGATATTTGAGAGATTTTTTTTATTTTCTGACTTTGGGTATTCTTTGTAAATCAACTAGTAATTGATGCATTTTTTCTAGTCTTTTGCGAAATTAACATATTCAAAAAGAGCTTAGTATTCAGTATTCGTGCGCAAATTAACTAACCCTAACATGTTTATTACTTTTATTTCTGTTTTTACATGCTTCCCGGCAATAGGAATGCTAATGCAAAATGTGGTAAGCTCAAAACATACAGAAAAGTGCTCTCTTGCTATAACACAACACGCTTGTTTGAAGTAGGAAATTGCTTGCAAAGAGGCATATACAAAGTCACGTGATACAGCAATGAAAGATACGAATATTGTGACCTCTAAGGCAAGATATGGAGATATATATTACAATAAAGTTTTGGTTGTCTTTGTCATTGGGATTGATAGAGTTGAGACAAGAAGTGGCCAAGAGACAGAATCCAGGGGGTGGAACTTATTATATCAAGTATAAAGATGAGGAGGAGTTTGATTTTGATAGCTTGCAACGACGAATTGAAGGAATACAATACATAGACACTTCTAGATCTCTGGGTAAAACTTCGATCGTGGTATTGCTTGAGCCACAGTAGACAATTAGCTATTGACCGCATTAAATCTTGGGGTGCCTTTATAGCCATTATTGTTTTATTCACAATTTACAGGAGCAACCTGAGTGTGAGATAAAGAACGGGTTTGTGATTTTCCAAAGGGCAAAAGAATCTGCACCTTGCAAGGAAATATCGTCTCTACAACTCATCAATCAGACCCTCAGTTATGCTGAGGGAGTTGGAACGGATAGTGTGAAAAGACGTGCTTGCCCCCATGGTTGTTTGTGCTTCTCCTCTATAATCCAACTTCCTGATGCTAACTTTATTGATTTGCAGAATTTTTTCACCCTTAATTTCATAACAAAACGAAGGGTGATGAAAACGAAGGTGCTGTGTTGCTAGGATCATATCCCGGTTGGAAGCACACTTCAAAGCTGTTGTCTTGGCTTCCTTGCTCGGAATACCTTCGTGTTTTCTTTCTTTCTTTCTCATCATTTTGTGAAAACTGTTTTCTTTAATAGTAATCTTTTTGTGGAATAAAAAGTAAAAACTACAATTAAACTGAATGGCTTGCTGGAATTCTGAGTTTGTTTCTTCTGAATTGAATTTGGTCTTTACTGCTACCAAGGCACTAAGTACAGGAACTGAACTTGCACTGCTTTGTGATCAACTCGCAGGGGCAGAACTACACATTGGCTGAAAAGTGCCATGTCCCTCTGTAGCTTTTCTAAAACCCTTTTTTTTATTATTTATAATAGACACATGTATAATATTTTAAATAATATCGATACCTCCACAATTTAAAATCCTTTTTAAGGTTTTAATTCAATAAAATATAATAAAAAAATTATAAAGTGTACGGAGTATTCTAATTTCTATATATTTTGATTCATAATTTCAAAAAAAAAAAAAAATACTACTGCTACTCTATTTTGGTAGAGACTGAATTTGCAATCACAATGTAGTTAAGACATTAAAGTTGGCCAAGTTAAACTTGTTGGATTGGTAATTTCGTCATTTTAGATGAGCAAGTTTTTCTCCTTTTTTTTTTTTCCTCTCTCAACAAATATTAGATAACAGTTTCAGAAATTATTTTAGCTACCTCTCTCTAAAGTTTTTTAGTTTCATCGTTCAAGTTTTTCTAGTTAAAAAAGTTAAATTCTGACTTGTACATCTACTTAATACAAGCTTTTAGGTAATTTCATAGTGGAAATGAGCCCTTTGAACTCTTAATTGGTTGAAAAGGAGCTAAGAGAGAACCCTTTGGGCCTTATATTATTTGAATATTTGCGTTTAATGGAGACATCATTTTGTTGGTCCATTATCGTCCTATTTTCGTAGGTAATGTCCCTTTTTCTATGTCATTAAAAGAACATAAGCTCATAATTAATAATCATTAATTTATGCCAATCTTTAAAATTGATCAGAAAAAGCAATGTACACCTTTGGAGATTTTTGTTTAAGTCAACTTTCGATTGGATGTGTCTCAAGTAGAAACTATTGAAGGTTACAAAGTACATTATGTGTTTGAAAACGATTAGTGGTTATTTGGAGTCAATGATGGTTAATGAACATGTGAAAGTGACCTAGAGTGTTATATATAAAAGGCGTTATGTTCTAGTTATGAAGACAAAATATTTTTTCAAAAAGAAAGATATAAAAATTACTTTCACCCAAAAAAAACCAATTAGGTAAAATAGTTGGATTGATTATTTTCATTACTTTCAAAAATTATTTTAAGCACCTTTTCCTATACTTTTTTTTAGTTTTATAATCAAATTTAAATACATATCTATTAGCCGTTAATTTAAGACTTGAACTTTCTCGCACAAATATTGGGTTTTAGTACCTATACTTATTTTTTGGGATTAAACTTACTTTTTAATACGCATAGCAAGTTAAAAAAAAAAAACCATTATTCTGACATAGGTACGATAAAATTTAACATAAATAATTGTAAAATATTAAAAAATAATACTCTTTAATATAAAATAATTTACCTGCATATCTATTTTGATTAAGAATTTTTTTTGGGTTTTGGGTTGCTAAAACCCAAACCTTAGTGCGTTAGACCTTACAAGTTGGAACAACCGCGTCATGCATCATCGCCTTAACGCGATCTCTTTGTAAATTTCGCAGTGGTGATGAGCCGTTTGAACTCTTTGTTGGTTGAAAAGGGCCAGGGTGAAGAACCCTTTTATCCCCACAGTGGTTGAAAAAGGAATTTTGAGTGCGGCTACACTAGTAGCTTCTATAATTTATAGAATAGAGGGAGCCTGTGTGTTGACTCTTGTTGAGGTCGTCTACCACCCCCTTTTACTCAACAAGAGGTCGCTGATTTCTCAGAAAATTGCCGAAGCAGATGAAGATATCTTGTTGGTCTTAAGGAGACGATCAGATTGTGAGTGATAGTGGTGACGATGGATAATGGAGAAGAGTTATTTCCTGAAGAATTCAAGAAATATGTGGGCGAAAAACTGTCCTGGTCGAGATCATTGGGAAATTTTGGGTGGATTTTCTGGAGCAGAGACGCCGAGAAACTCGAACGTTCTCCGGATTCCCCTTACTGTCGGTGACTTCTTCTATCTCTCTCTCTCTCTCTCTCCATTTATTACATGCCAATTCTGTTACGCCTTCTTTTTAACCCAAATTCATCAAGGCATTACCTTGTAACCATTTATTACCTTCCAATTCTGTTACGCTTTCTTTTTTCCCAATTTCATCAACGCATTACCCTTTGTTTAATCTGATTCGGAGCTTATGAGAAGGGAAAGAAAATTAAACCTTTTGTTATTGGAAGTCAATTAGTTTTTGTTTAAAACTAGTCTAGACAATTAATGTAAAGACTCCTTCCTTCCCTCGAATGTTGCTCCTTTTTTGTACTCTTAAACTTTGAGTGGTTAATGTTCGGCGCGTTACTTTCATTTATATGTCATCATCAATTCAATACCAGGTAACTTGGAGTTCAAAAAGAAGATCATACATGCGCTTGAATTAATAAAATTGCCAGATTGTGTAGTACTGATTCAATATTGGGTACCCACGATTATTGACGGCCGGTGTTCGATTACAACTCGAAACCAACCTTTTTTTCTTAGTGAGATTGATGAAGGACTTTGTGGGTATAGGATGATCTCTAAGGCTTATAATTTTTATGTGGACGGGAAGAGTGAAGAAGAACTTGGACTTCCTGGCCGTGTGTTCCTGAATAAATTGCCCGAATCCACTCCGAATGTGAAGTATTACTCTAGCAAAGAGTATCCACAACGCGATGATGCTTTACGTCACGATGTTGAAGCATCTTTGGCTTTGCCTGTGTTTGACGCCTTTGACCAGAGCTGCGTTGGTGTACTTGAGCTGGTAACTGTTATTGGAATTTTATTATTGTCAGAAGAACTTGATCGTGTCGTTTGTGCTTTTAAGGTACGTACTCGAGCCACAAAATTGTTGTAGCACTAGCATTCATACCGATCAGTTGCTATTTTTTTGTTTGTGTTCTTTAGTTTTGGGTATCAGATGATGTCTTTTTCTTCATGGTAATGGAATATATATACCCATTCTTAAGTCCTATCTGGAAGGATGATCGAGTGAATTAACAAACAAGCACATGACAAAGTGAATTAACAAACCAAGGATAACAGTAAATCTATAGACCTTTTTGATGGTTTCACTGTCCTCCCAAGTGGACTTCACTATGTGAGAGAGGGAGCGTGGGTCCATCACACAAGGGTGTGAAATTATCAATTTTATTAACTTTTTGTTTCTCTAATTATTCGTCTTCTATACTTTAATCATCTCAGGAGTAAGGAGGAATGAACGCTAATTGTCATGGAAAGATGGATATGTTAATTTTGAAGTTGAACCATCCTTATGTGCATATGCCTAGTTATATTAACAATGAATGCACAACATTAACTATTGCTGTTTGTATTTCTGTACCCAAAAAAAAAAGAGATATTTCATTTCGGCCATACAAATAATATGGACTGTCTTGCATTGAAGTTTCCAGGTTTCATAATGGACATTTAAAAATATGATGTCAACTAATTGCTGATGAAAGTGGTCACAATTTTTTGTGAAACTAGTCAAGCACCAGCTGGTGGATAAAGTGGATAAATATCCTGTTTGTCCGTGTTAGTAATGAAGACACTCAAAATACAATATTTAGTTAAGGAAATGCCAAATGACAATTTTTATTTCTGCCATCAAAACGGAAAGTTGAGCATAATCCATATAAAAAAAATAAACTGTGCACAAACCTGAATTCATCCTGTGCTTAATTGCGTGGTTCTGAAAGTTCTCATTGGGAGTTCTTATATGTTATGTATTGTTGGCAAATATTCATCATTTCAAAGTTTTCAAAATTGCTCAGATCTCATCCCCTGCAGGAGGTAGGTTTGAACTGTTCAGATGTACATAACCACTCTTCCATGCTAGTAAGTGGAGAACTTTGATGCAATTCTCGTGTTCTATATATTTTCCTAAATTAAATATGGTAAGAAATATGTTCTAACAAGTGTCCCTCCCGGACAATACTTTCAAACAGGATAGCAACAAGAATGAAGCTTTTACAGCTGCGAAGGATGAAATTACAAAGGTGTTGAAAGAGATGTATAAAGTTAATGGGTTACATTTAGCACTGGCATGGGTCCCGTGCAGTCTTTTCAACCCTGTGGTTAATGGCATACCCGGTGTAAGCTACAGTACTGGACAAGTCTTGTCCACAATTTCGTCTCTATACTACGAGTACACACAGGACGTGAATTTCCTGTGCACCTGTGCCCAATCTCACTCGCGACTGGGACAAGGGGTTGTTGGGAGGGCATTTTTGTCCCGTAATATGTTATTCTGCAAGGATGTAACCCAATTCAGCATGTCTGAGTACCCCTTGGCACACTATGCACGACAGAATGATATAAGTGGTTGTTTTGCAATATGCTTGCAAAGCAGTCACACCGGAAATGACATTTACATACTAGAGTTCTTTCTGCATGACAGTAACAGATCCGATGGACAACTACAAACTTTGTTGCACAACATAGAGAGAACAATGAAGCAATCTTTCAAAACTTTGAAGCTTGCTTCTGGAGAAGAATTAGGGGAAGAGCTGCCAATCGATGTTATTGATTTTCACAATGGTGAGAAACGTTTTGGTCAAATACCCCCAACTATTAGATCTCCACCTAGGCCTACTGAAGCCTGTTAAAACCGACCAGCTGCCAGTGCGGAACAAAGCAGCAACATTGCTGTTACTTGTCAACAAGAACATAGCACGCTAAGACGAAAAAGTACAACTGGAATCCAAATTGGTTTAGACGATCTCGTACAACATGCTGAAATGAAACTTGTAGATGCTGCAAAAAGCCTCAATGGTATGCTTACGCTTATTATTGCTTTTGATCTTGCTATTGTTTGTTTCCAAGTTTCTAATTTGAATTCTCCCTTCTACAGTTAGCCGATCTACATTGAAGCGCGTTTGTAGGGATTACGATATTAATAGGTGGCCACCTCGTAACATTAAAAAGGATAATCTCTCTCTCTGATGAATCTGTCCAAGGGGTTGGCGGAGAACAAATCCTAGAATCGAGTTCTGATCCACCTTCTAAGCAAGTGTCGGGCACACATGATACACCGATGCAAGATGCAAATATGGTGGTGACCATAAAGGCAAAATATATAAATGATATTACCATAAAGTTTGATTTGTTGTCATTGCCACCAGGATTGGTAGAGTTGCAGCAGCAAGCGGCCAAGAGGCTGAACCTTGCGGATGGAACTTATCATATCAAGAATAGAGATGAAGACAATGATTTGATTTCAGTAATTTGTGATGAGGACTTACAAAAATGTATACGTACTTGTAGACCGTTGGGCTGCACTTCGACTGTGGTATTGCTTGAGCCAAAGAATCCAATGAGCCATTGACCACCTTGAATCTTGCTGATTAAGCATTATTTTTTTTTAATTGCTTGTATTTTTATTCTTAAACTTTTATTTTCCTTTTAACTTTTTTTTGTTCCCTGAGAACACACGTTTTTAATTATGATTTATCAATTTAGATGTTCTCTATTCAATTGCGCATGTACTTTGTGTGTATATATATGTGTATATATCTAGATGTCTTCTGTTCAATTGTGCATGTACTCTGAGAAGTGCATTAATCCCATTCGCTGGTTTAGTTATTATATGTTCACTTATGAATCCATGATTCCATGGGATTCACTTTGTTAACAAATTTATTTTTTATTCCAATTTTCAGTATACACATACCAAAAAGAAGAAAAAAATTTTTTGCTTGTGTCACAACAATTCACTTATACACAAATTGTTAGATTCTTATGGTTCCTCTTATTTACTATGGATACACAATTCACTCAGATGTACTTAATTATTATTAATTAATCCTCCTTAGTAAAATTGCGAAAAATTCTTACTGAACTCTTTAGATCATTGTTTATTCCGGAAACTGCCAGGGCAGGTTGGCCCGTAGGGGTTGTCCAAGGATATTCATGCACATCAAGCTTTTCTATTTTACTTTAGACTGATTTATTGATTTTAGGAGTTTACTTCTTGGTAAAAGATTTAAATTATGCCAGCAAGTTGGATGTAAACCAAACTAGTTTGCAAACGTCAGTAAGACTATAACTAGCTGGGTTGGCCCAAGAATGTCCCCGCGCACATTATTGTCTTGGCAAGTGCATGTGCTCAGTACATGTTAAACATGTAATTATCTGATTATACAAATATTAGTCCCACACTATGTACAAACAGATAATGTATGTTATGTATTGTTTGGTATACTATTTTGTTTTTTTTTTTTTTTGGTTCCTCTATCATTTTATGTGGTAGCCATTTAAAGCCACTAGTGATAGATCAAAAATAAAGTGAACCATGAAGTAAATGGTAAAAACCATAGATTGTTGGTAAAATGCGCAATGTCATACGTCAAGTTTGCATGTGTATGACTTCAAATTGACGAACAAGAAAATAAACTCCTACAAATAAGAAATATTGGTTATTGAGTTGCCCAGGCCCATGTCTGTATAATTGATCAAGTCCCGTTGATCTCAGATTCTGGGCCATGATGCTTCGGCTTTTTGGATTCTACAGAATTGTTCGCCTCCGCCAAGCTCACCTCACCTTTGCCTTGCCTTCCATTATCTGTCTCTTCGTGGACTTATAAAATGTGGCGTACAGCACAAGCTGGGCCAACCCAAGCAACGCACCCAACCCATTAGGCGCCTGAAATAGAAAACCATGGGCCTATTTAAGAAGGGAACAAAGCTAAGATCTGCAGAGATCAACCTAATTA
Organism: Euryodendron excelsum; assembly: GCA_033060915.1. Classification (NCBI taxonomy): domain Eukaryota; kingdom Viridiplantae; phylum Streptophyta; class Magnoliopsida; order Ericales; family Pentaphylacaceae; genus Euryodendron; species Euryodendron excelsum. Next base: position 1,067,756 of record CM065397.1, on the reverse strand, counting down.
TATTGAAAAGACTTAACTAAGAACCTTCTAAAGTGCAACCATGAAACAGATGACATCAAAATAATCAGACACTTTAGATAGAGAACAGAGAGAGAGAATATAGGTAGATTACAGCAATGAAGGGATCAAAACGGATGAGGCATAAGTAGTCCAGCAAATGCCGTTAGCAAAGGAAGCCAGGGAAAGGAAAAACCGCATGTACTCCACACTTTTCGTGGAAATCACCATTCTCTGCATCACAAATTATTCCTAATTGTCAATTATATATATATATATATATATATTTCTGCTTAGCATGGACGTAGTAAATTAAAGCATGTATAACAAGATGAAGGTTATATAGATTTGCATGTATATATGGCATGGTAGGGGAGAGACTAACCATGACCGACAATGGTGCAACATACATCCAGACATTACCCAGCATGGCTATACTTCCCACAATGGTAGAACGAAGCCTGGTCGAATGGGCTAGAGTTAGAGCCAGAAGGGCGAGAGCAGCGACGACTATAAACTCAACAATCATAATCACTAGCACTCTCAGCCTCTTCCTTCGGTCGGAATAACGGAGAAAGAGGAGGAGATAGACTAGCTCGATGACCATCCCAGACCCGTTAATGGTTATGACCAGGAAGCTATTTGGGTGCACCATGGGCAGTCCGTACAGGACCCAAAGGCCGCAGTTGATGAGGGTTGCTAGGTATGGCACTGGCGAGTACTGCTCCATCGACCCTTTCCTGCAATGCATGGCAGGAACACACAACATATGTATTGACTAAAAAGGTTAGAAGGCTGTAAAGTTTGGAGGGCGAAAGTTTTTAAAGTCTTAATTCTCACATGTTTTATGTAACACATATATCACATGTTGTATAGTGCAAATTAGCAACAATCTGATGATGCAAGTTAGACAATTTATATTAGGATATGGTGTGAGCTATCGTCTTCTTTCTGGTTTTTTTTGAAAAGCAAGTAATATTCTTTAAAATTGCAGGTCTTGCTAACAGAGTTTAGAAGCCTTCCACCATTGTTTGAAGAAACACCCAATGCAAGTAACTTAATTTCTTGACTCGATCTATCATATATATTGTGTTTGAATTAACCTGTGACCTGCCAATTGTAGAGATTTGCCTGTGGTGGGCTCACCAAGTAGTACCTCTGGATGCCTCTTTTTGTCATATATGTCGCTATTGTTGATAAACCAGTTAATTTGTTGATTCACATGACTCATATCCATGTGGACTGTGTGTTTTTGTGCAAGTCTAAGAGACGGACAGAGAGACAAACACATTTATTGCTATCCATCTTCCCTGGTTCTTGACTTTCATCTCATTTCATTGTTCTTGACTTTGCTTATGAGCTACTAGTTATTTTGTTCTTTTCTATATTGTGTACATTCTGAATTGTGAAGTGCCTGAAGCAACATGATAGCCAAGCTAAAGCTGGTGACGTAAATTTTCATTTCATTCCTCTCTTTCCAAAGAAAAATGTCTATCATAGTAATACACAGTTTTTGTTGTTGGAGTGGCACTTCTGTTGCATCCATATGGGTTTGGGTGACAAAACCTTGAATGAGTGCAAAGTAGTCAAACCTCTGAAAGTCAAGTTTTGGGGAGGGATGGTATATGCATATCATAGAGTAAAACTCACTTAATGAATAGTTTGATTGAAAAAAAATACATTTACATTTAATTGAAGAAAATGCATCTTAAATGCATCAGCCAAGACTTAATGTGCTTCACTCAGAAACTTTATATAGGCTAAACCGCTGAAGTGCACTGCATGTACTATGCCAGAGCATGATTGTTGATCTTTGTGTTGAAAAAGAAAACTAGGGATGTTGCATGACAATGGGTGGAGTATGCATGTGACGAATTTGCTTTATTTAGGAGTGGTGCATTCATGTAACATATGTTGGCAATGTTGGTCCTAATTTTCCATTGTGACATGTCGTAGTTGTATCTTCAGTTGAAGTACGATAATAATAAAAAAGTGCATTAAGGTAACAAAAAATGACAACCACTGTTAAAAGTTGATTAAAAGTGAAGACTAATGTAAGACAAGTTTTTCATAGCCCTTTAGGTAATAGTTCTTGTGAAACATAATTTCAAATTAAAGTAGGAAATCTAAAAGACTTCATCAGTGATGACGAGTTTGTTTAAACAATTTAGTTTATTAGAATTAACTAGTTCAAAGTAATAGCATTATGATAAGAACACTAGATTTGATTGTCGTGGCATACTGGTCATAGCTTATCTAATAGTTTCATAATTATATTCAAGGAAATATGAATATTCCATGTACCAAATCTGGTTGAATTACTTTTGTTTTTCAAGTCCTTTTGACTGATAAGATCTGTGACTATGACAATTTTCAGGGGATATATATGAGCATGCAGTTGTTTTGAGTGTCAAAATTGAGGATCAGGATGCCTTTGAGAGGGATTTCTTTCAGCTGAAACCTTACTATATACAGATGCAGGGTAACTTTCTCCTGTCTTTACCCTTGGTACTTCTAGATATGACCTTCATATTTTACAAATCCTTGACAAAAATGGGTGGCGAGCGATGAAATAGGACAACACATGTCGCTGTTGTACAAAAGATGTCATATGTTTTCTTTCCATGTTTGGATTGACTTGGAGCCATAATTTGAAGAGAATTTCTGGCCATGCCCCCTTTTCTCCCTCCACAGATTAGACGAGCTTAGAAAACTAACTGGACAATAAATTGATGTAAACTTTCTAATTTGTGTCAGGTATTGTGCTAAGACATTTTTAGTTATTTGTGATTGAAACCAGAATTTTCTGTTCAGACTCCATTTTTTATTGTGGAAGTAGCAGTTGGATTAGATGCATCAAAAAACCACCTTTAGTTTAAGTCGCGCTTGTACATGCTTCTGTGTCGTATTACATTTTGGGAACAAAAACAACATATTATTAAATGCCATTTTCTTGGAGCTAATTATTACTTGTTCTTCAAGCATGTATTAGAATTAGCTACTCATAATTGTGGACATGGAGAAAGAACTGCACTGCATGTGGCACTCAGTACACAGTAACTTATCTAGACAATTGGACATAATTGAATAAAGTGACTCTGTGCCTAGTATAATGGGAATGTCTGTGTCTGCTCTGGCCTCTTTTGATCCACGAGTCGAAATGTGCCACTTTGAGAAAGTGCTCAACTAGCTAAGAATAGATAGGTAAAACCATCCTACCGTATTATTTCCATGATTATAAACAAATATTAACTAAGGAAGGCAATTAAGGCCGGCATGCTTATTGTTGATCTCTATCGGGTTCGAATAACTTACTTGCTACTTATATGTTGGTGCCAACCGTTCTCTTATATCACTTGTTCACCTTTTGAATTTAAAAGGTAATATTCATGACATCATTTTTTCTTTTTGATGGAGCAGTGGTCATCTTCCACCATCCCCTCAGGAGTATCCCATCTTAGGTCTCAACCTTTTGAGACTCCTTGTGCAGAATAGAATCGCTGAATTCCACACTGAATTGGAATTGCTTTCAGCCACTGCTCTGGAGAATCCTTGTGTCAAGCATGCAGTAGAATTGGAGCAATCGTTGATGGAAGGGGCTTACAACCGTGTCTTAAGTGCGAGGCAGACTGTTCCCCATGAAACTTACGTTTATTTCATGGATCTTCTGGCACAGACAGTCAGGTTAACTGCGTGACTTAACTTCTGGAATTGATTAAATGGATAGGATAAGAGGGGAAATAATAATTGACACTGTACAGATGCAATAGCTGCTTTTTCAAGGAGTTGATTTGACTTTTAGTCATTTATTCCTTGGCGTGGGAGTTTCATAGTAGCAGTTATTAAGTAGTGGAAAAAATGTTGCATTCATTAGAGGCTGCTTGTGGACAGTTGCGGCCACTAGTTAAATTTTGTTTGGGGTTTTATGCGACAGTGATACAAATCAAATGCATTTTTGTGGGTATTGCTGCCTTTTCATATACATATCATCTATATTTGTTCTTAGTATCCAGTTGACCTGAGAGGGATGTTATGCATAAATTTATCTAGCTATTACGCATGCATTGTGGATAAAGCACTTACTCTCGTCCTTTTAGCATCTCTAGCTTTAATCAAATTACTTTTCTTTATCGCCAAACAAAGCATATTGGTCTTCACCCTATTTTTTAATTGATGATGTTTGTGTCTGTGCGCACTATAATTCCATTCTTTGGGTTGGATATATAGCACTTTCTCTAAAAATGTGCGGTGAAGATACGTATAAAACACTGAAAATCTGTTTCATTTATTACACTAACATAAACTACTACTTATGAAAGTAGTCATGAAATGATGTGCCTTTAACTCCTGCATAGATGGTTGTCAGTTGAAAGGAGCACCTTTTTCTCGTTGTTCATCCCAACTCTATTAGCATGTGCACTTTGTAAAATGTCGTTAGTTTTGTGTGCTTAGTAGTTCATTATCTCTTGCAGAGATGAAATAGCTGGATGCAGTGAAAAGGCCTATGATTCACTTACAATTAATGATGCCCGAAGAATCATGCTGTTCTCTTCGGACCAAGACCTTTTTGAATATATCGAGGTAAACTTCCTGCTGCTTCTCTCATTTTTCATTCTTATTGTTAATCAATGGAATAGAATAACAATATTAGTGTTTGGATCTACTTTGAGGTAGGGCTGGACACTGGGCGGGCTGGGCGTATCCTATCGAATAACACTTTGGACAGTGGCCCAAATTCGGCCCGACCTGATAATTGAGCCTTGATGCCCAAGCCCATTCAAAATAAATAAATAAAATCTCAAGCCCATCCATTAGCCCGATTAAAATGAATATTTATTTATTTTTTATAAATATAAATGAGTATATATTTATTTATTTATTTATTTTTAAACTAAATAAAATTATTCAGGCTGGGCCAGGCTTTAGAATATAATTCCAAGCTTGGCCCAAAAATAAATCAGACCTAAAAAATTAGCCTGGACTGATCCCACAAGCCTAAACTTTAATCCCAATTCCTTAAAAATCGGGCCGGGCTAGAGGGCCGATGTCCACCCCTATTTATTTTGTAATGTAAAAAATGATTAAGTTATTATTTTTACCATTTTACATTTTATATATTATCTGTTGCCAGGTCGACGGGACCATATCTTGTTGTATTTGTGTCGTGTTTGTTTTTGTGCTTCTTAGTGTACAAGTATTCAATTATGTAAACTTGAAAATTGAGAATATGTTTAGGGAGGGGATAGACCATAGTAAATGAATCTGCTACTTACGTGAGAGAGAGAATTGTGGTAGTAGCGACCTGCCCAACAAACGGTAAAAAGGCTAACATTTTAATTTAAGGTATGCAAGTCCCCTCCCCCTCCTTCCTCCCCCCTGTTCGTTAATAACCATCCATGTTTTATCTGCAATTTACAGGAGCAACCTGAGTGGGAGATAAAGAATGGGTTTATGATTTTCCAAAGGGCAAAAGAATCTGCACCTTGCAAGGAAATACCGTCTCTACAACTCATCAATCAGACACTCAGTTATGCGAGGGAGTTGGAGCGGATAGTGTGACCCCACACACACACACACACATGGTCGTTTGTGCTCCTCTATTCTATGGTCCAACTTCCCGATGCTAAATCTATTGATTTGCAGAAAATTTTCTCCCATAATTTTATTTCAAGTGCTGTGTTGCTAGGATCACTTTTTGTATTTCAATTTGTTCACTGTTGGAAGTGCACATTTAGAACTGTCGTCATCACTGAGGGTCTTTCTTTCTTGCTGGATAACTGAGTGTTTTCTTCTGAATCGAATTTGGTCTCCACTACTTTCCTTAGTGTCATGGATTTATAAGTAGGATCACACAATCTCAGTTGATAAGAATTAATGAAATGGTCCACATTTCAGCTGTGTATGTTTGAAGGGTTGGAGTCAGATTGGTGCTACGAACGAATACAGAAGAACTGACCTTGCATGGCTTTGTGATCAACTCGTCTCATACGCCAAAAGGACCTGATTTTGTACCTATTTTCTAACTAGCAACATGGATTGATTTCAGTCGCAAATTAATTGTATTATGCTATCTCAACCATCGGATGAGGAATCCTCAACTACTCTATTATTGCATTTCTAGTTAATCATTGTCCCTTTTTCACATATATACACGTGTAGATAGCCCTAAATTTGAGAGATGAATGTAGTGTTTTTTTTAACCTTTCCATAATGACAATTGGGAGAGGTAAACTAGCTAAAGTAGTGTCTTAGAGTGCAGCATCCAAATCCTTGGGTTGGAAATGATTGCAAATTGAAACCAATAATAGGTTTGGAAGTTGAATTAGGGATGACAACGGGACAGGTTGGTACGGGTTTGGTTAAACCTTACCCTGCCTCTATTAAGAAAAGTTCACCCCACATCACCCTACTCCCATCCCACTTAAGTTAATCAGAGTTCGGGTTAAAATGGATTTAACTCGTATAAAATTTTAAAACAAAAATAAATCTCTAAAAATAAAAAATAATGTAAATTATACTAAATCTAACACGATATAAAAATGAGAAAAAGACTTAAATCTAAGAATATATGTTATAACATTAGAATCCGAATGTTTTCTTATATACTAAAGATATTTTGTATAATTAAATATAATATAACTATTTAGGACTTTCATAATATAATCGGGGTGAGTTCGAGGTGGGATGAAGTAAATCTTATCCCGTCCCAAACCCGCATCAAGTTTTATTTTCTTCTCCATACCCTACTCTTAACCTTTTTATTTATACTTCGAACTCTTCCTATTGAAGGCAGGGTGAATCATTGTTTAAGTTTTTTGAGTTCAATTGCCATATCTAAGTTGAATCAACTGTGATGGAGGCAACAATCGAGGGGGCCCTAAAATAGGACACAAAGGGGCCCTAAGTACAGACAAAATGGGTATATTAACAGTAGAATAAATAACCAAGTTGTATTGGATTTAGCTCGCATCAGATTAACACTTGAACCTTGAGACTCTTCTTGGGCCGCTTGAGTCTTCTACAAAAAGAAGAGAGCACACTGGGCAATACAAGACAATTACCTTCTTGGGCTTGAAACTTCAAATCGAAAAACGGATGCTCAAATGGGTCTGAGTGGTAGCCCAAAGACTTTGTCGGTGACCTTGGTGAAACGTGTAGGCGGAATTTGCCAAAAGAAAGAGAAAAAAAACGTGTAGGTAGAGTGAAATGAGAGACTATTTGATTGGTTTTTTGATAAATTTTAAAGAGAAGAGTTAGCCTAGTGGAGCTTCCATCCATGCCCATTGTCATGGGCTAAGTCACAAGTTTGTGGGTGTAAGAGTAGGTGATAATACAGTAAATTTACACGTCTTTCTCAATTTCTAGTACCACTTGCTGGGGTGATGAATTCCCTCGCCTAGAACACTGGTGTGGTGCCTATTAAGGACACTCCTGATGATACTGTAAATTTGTACGTCTTTCCCAATTTCTGGTACCACTTGTTGGGTGATGAATCCCCTCGCCTGGAACACTGGTGTGGTGCCTGCCAAGGACACTCCGATGCCAAAGTTAGGCTAGAGGAATATGAACAGAATAACAGTATTTAGGGTAGTGTAAAATCGTACCTTCTTGGAGATGATGACTGCCCTTTTTGTAGGAGTGTTGGCTTGGATCGTGAACACTTTCATGGGATAGCCAATCATGCCCTCCAGTTATGCCTCTGGCCTCATGAGGATGTATCGTGCTTGGATATTAGGTTTCATGGATCATGCCTCCTATCGTGGGACTTTCATGGAATAATAGGGGCTGATCGTCAGGTAAGAATCTCGGGGTGTCTTAATGGTGGCCCCTTTTGTATCGCAAGGGGGGCGTTGTGTATATAGAGATAGTGAGATATGGTTCTCTCTCCACGTGGAAACGTGACATTGGAGGGCCAGACTGGTGGCAGGTTAGTGGGGGGAGTGGTTGTTCAACCCCACGCGTGGCGCTCCCTTAAGTGTGTGTCAGAGCAGGAAAGGTGACTACCTCCTGCTACACGCAAGGTCTTGGAGTTGAGAGCACGTTATCATGATTGGGTTGTCAGTGATGGCTCTCACTAGCGTGGCAGGCGAGGGGGACTGATCGGCATTGTCCCACAAGGTCTGCTTGGGTAATGACCTTCTCGGTCATGCTCGGCATGGTAGTGCTTGTAGCTTGTGCTCGGTACTGCTCAACTATGATCTGCTCGGCCACGATCAACCATGATTTTGTTCGGCCATAATCTGCGCGGTCGTGATTAACCATGGTCTGATCAACCCATTATTAAAAGTCTTGATTGATCCCCATCAATAGGTACGCAAGAAGTTCGCAGGTGTAAGAGTGAGTACCCAAGAGTGTTCTTTTTATCAAAAGCATTTAGAGTGAGCGTCTTTGTCCCGTGTTTTGAATTCTTCACTTGAGGAATACATGAGGTCCCCAAGTCCGCGGATTTGGTTGAATTCACAGAGGGTGTTTGGGCGAATTGTGTGACCATCTCTCTTTCCAAACTTTGGCCTATGAAAAAAACATGGGTAAATTTTAGTTCTCACTCTTGTATTTTGATCAGAATTTTATATTGATTTCTCTACTTTTAATTATTTTACTTTGTCTCTCACACTTTGAGTTAAGTAGTAATTTGGTTCCTCCGTTAAATTTTCGTTAATAAAAGTGACGGAAAGCCTTTTTTATTTTAAAAAAATAAAAAAATAATATTTGTTTATTATTTTTTATTTTTATTTGTTAACAAAATTTTAAAAATGTAACAAAAAAACTGAAATGGGTGTTTTTTTTGTTTTCAAAACATTGTTTTGGTACTATTAGCATAAAAGTAACCTACAAATGTATTGAAAAAAAAAACCCATTTTAGTGTTTTTCATTTTCTTTTTCAAATTTTGTAAACAACTAAAATCAAAAAAATATTAAACAAACACTGCTTTTTGTTTTAAAGAAAAAAATAAAAAACAAAAACAAAAAACGTTATCAAACAAGGCTTTCAGTTAAGTAGCAATGTGATCTCTATACTTTTGGTAACGTTTTTTGTTTTTGCTTTTTATTTTTTTTTAAAACAAATAAAAAACAGTGTTTGTTTAATATTTTTTTTGTTATTAGTTGTTTACAAAATTTGAAAAAGAAAACGAAAAACACTAAAATGGGGTTTTTTTATTTATGTTTTCAATACATTTGTAGGTTACTTTTATGATAATAGTATCAAAATAATGTTTTAAAAAAAAAAAAAAAACACCCATTTTAATGTTTTTTGTTTCATTTTTTAAATTTTGTTAACAATTAAAAATAAAAAATAATAAACAAATACTGTTTTTCTATTTTTTTAAAAGAAAAAAATAAAAAAAAAAGGTTTTCCGTCACTTTTATTAATAGAAATTTGATGGAGGGACCACATTGTTACTTAACTGAAAGTGTAATGAGCAAAACAAGACAATTAAAAGTAGAGAGACCAAACTGAAATTGTGGTCAAAGTAGAGAGGTGATAACTGAAATTTACTCAAAAAAAATATTTGGTCAAACTTTTTCCTTTCTTTTATTTTTCACCTAATAACAATTTCATGTTTTTAAGTTAATTACCTTTAATCTCTAATTTTTTTAGTTTAATTGTCGACAACTTCGTCACACATCTCTTTTTGTGTTTTTCCGCTGTAGGTAACCGCGCGACCCATCTCCTTTCGCGAGCTTTTTGGACATTTCGTAATGGGAATGAGCCTTTGAACCCTTTAAGACTTTGAAGAAATCTGAATAATAGTGGTCGAAAATAAGTGTATCACTGGCAAATACTATATCTATCTATACGATTAAAAAACGGAGGAGGAAAGGAAGGTAGTGTGTTTGACCGACTTTACTCAATCGGCGTTGCAGGTTTCTCAGAAAATGCCCGAAGTTATGCGCGTGATATTTGACGGCATCGCCGTGACTGACAGTGCTGCTGCTGCTGCTGATTATGTTAGCCATGGAGAAGGAAAAGGAGAAGGAGAAGATTTTCTTGGTAATTTCAAGAAATATTGAAAACCGTGGTGCTGCTGAAGCTAATGACGATAATTTCCCTGTCGATTTCAAGGATTATATGGAGACGGAACTATCCCATTGCCGAGTGGATGATGACAGGCGATTTTCTGGCTGGGTTTTCTGGAGCCGAGGCGACGACGGACCCGCACCTCCTCCTCCAAATTTCCCTTTCCGTGAGTGACTTTCTCTCTCTTTCTGCCTCCATTTGTCTCCTTTCAATTCTTTATGCTTCCTTTTCAACTCAATTTTATGAACGCATTTCCCTTTGTTCAATCTGATCCGGAGATTATTAGGACAAGAAAACTTGAACGTTGTTGGAAATATTATTGAAGTTTTGTTAATGCACGGTCCAAAAAATGCAAAGAGACTTTCTATCGAATGTTGGTTGCTCCATTTTTTGGCCTCTTAAGGTGGAGTGGCTGATTGGCACTTTTTGTTTATTTGTTTTTGACATGTTAATTATCAATTTAATACCAGATAATTCAGACTTCGTTCCCGAGGCTCCTACGGCCAGTCCGGAGTTGAAAGAGAAGATCAGAACTGTGCTTCGAGAATTATTGCCCAATACCCAAGATTATTCATTGCTGATTCAGTTTTGGGCACCCATAGTTATTGAGGGCCGGCTTTTGCTTACAACTCAGAATCAACCTTTTGCTCTAAATATAATGAATAATAAATTTGATAAAAGACTTTGTGGGTATAGGATTATCTTTAAGGAGTGCAAATTTTATATGGATGGGGAGGGTGAAGAGGACCTTGGGCTGCTTGGCCGTGTGTTCCGGCATAAATTTCCCGAATCTACTCCAAATGTTGAGTATTACTTAGGCAAAGAGTATCCACAGCTCAAGTGTGCTTTGCGTTGCCATGTTAGACAATCTTTGGCTTTGCCGGTGTTTGAATCTTCTGGCCAGAGTTGTGTTGGTGTACTTGAGCTGGCAACCACTACACAAGATGCATTTATATTTCTGGAACAATTTTTTGCATTGATTTCTTTGAAGGTATGCCGCCAGCCACAAATTAGCTTATTCAATGTTTTCTTAACATTGATTCTCTCTTGTTTTCTCTATCTTATTTTTTTCCTTTTTGAGCATAGACAATGTTTTTTCTCTTCTTCAGGAAAATGGAGCATGCCCATTTATTTGTCTTGTCACGTTGGACTGATTAAGTGAATGGACTAAGGATGGCATTAAATCCACATTCCTCCCTGAAATTATCAAAATCTTTAATTGTTTGTTTCTATAGTTATTTCTCTTTCTCTACTTTTATCATCTTAGGACTTAGTGGGGAGTGAACACTTATTGTCATGGGCATGCTAGAACTATTGATTTTGATTCCAAACCCCCCTTATGTGAATGGTTAGCTAAATTAACAGTGTGCACAATATTTTGTACTTCGGCCATAAAAATTAGCATGGATTTTCTAGCATTAAAGTTTCCAGGTCTTCCAATGGACATCTAAACTAACGATGTTCGCCAATTCCTTATAAAGGTAGTCAAGCACCAAATACGTTGCAAAGTTGGTGAAGAAAATTGATAAAATATCTTGTTTGTTGGTGTCTGTAGTTATGTACTGACTTGAAAATACTATATTCAATTAATGAATAGTTAAGTGGAAAAGATTTTTTCCTCATCAAAATGACAAGTTGAGTATATCCATATAAAAAAACTATGCATGAACCTATATTCATTTTGTGCTTAATTGTGTGGCTCTAAAATTTCTCATTTGGGAGTTCCCTATGTATACTCTTTTCTTGTCAAATATTCATCATCTCATTGTTTTCCAAATTGCTCAGTTTTCATCTCCGGCAGTAGGTCTGAAATGTTCAGATGTACATGAACACTCTTCTATGCAAGTAAGTATTGAACTGTTAGGCAAATCTCTTATTCTATGCTTGTTTCTTAAATGTGGTAAGGAATATGCTGTCACAAATATCTTGACATGACAATATTTTTTTAAACCAGGATAACAACAAGAATATAACTATTGCATTAGATGTCTTCCGTGAAATCCGGAGAGCATTGGAACAGGTGTGTAAAGCAAAAGTGTGTAAAGCTAATCAATTAAGTTTAGCACAGGTATGGGTCCCGTGCAGTCTTTGCAGGGATGTTGGCACCTCCGGCGTAAGCTGCATGGGAGAAGTCTTGTCCACAATTCAATCAGTCTCCCATGGCAACGGATTAAAAGCTGGCTTTTTTCGGGCCATCTGTCGGTCATCTCACTTGCGAAAGGGACAAGGGATTGTTGGGAGGGCGTTTTTGTCCCACAATATGTTATTCTGCATGGATGTAACCCGGTTCAGCATAGCTGAGTACCCTTTGGCACACTATGCACGAGATTTGGGATTAAGTGGTTGTTTTGCAATTTGCTTGCAGAGCAGTTACATTAGAAAGGACATTTATGTACTTGAGTTTTTTCTGCCTACAAGGAATAAAACCATTGGAAACATGCTGACTTCGTTGGGCAGGATACTGAAAATAATAAAGAAATTTTTCGCCAATTTTAAGCTTGCTACTGGAGAAGACTTTGGCAAAGAGCTACCAATTGAAGTGATTGAGTGTCAAAATGGTGACAAAAATTGCTCTGTTCAAATACCCCAACCTACTAGATCTTTGTCTAGTGTCCAACAAACTGACATTGCTCGTACTTACACACAAGAAAATTCACCGGGAAGACCAAAAAGAAAATTTAGGCTTGGGGGTAAGTTTACATGCTTAGAAAAATATAGTTGTTGTTTGTGATCTTGCTATGGGTTGTTTTCAACCAGTATATGGTTTCTTATTTAGTTTCTTCCATCTGCAGATAGCGAATTTCTATATCCTATCCCAAGGTGGCCACCTTGCGAGAGAAAAAAGGATAATCGTTCTCTCATTGTTGAATCTGTCGAAGGTGCTGATCAGGAAACAATCCCACAGACAAGTTCGCATGCCTCAAATACTATTACAAGTTCGCAGGCCTCAAATACTCTTGCTCACACAAAGCCACATGATACAACAATGCAAAATGCGAATTCTGTGACCGTAAAGGCAAGATACGGAAATGTTATTGCAATAAAGTTTCGAATGTCATTGTCATCTGGGTTGGTAGAGTTGCAACAGCAAGTAGGCAAATGGCTGGATGTAGAGGTTGGAAGGTATTATATCAAGTATAAAGATGAGGACGATGAGTTGATTTTAATAGCTTGCGATGAGGACTTACAGGATTATATAGACAATTCCAGATGGCTGGGCAGAACTTGGATCGAGATATTTCTTGTACCAAAGTAGAGAATTAACTATTTGACCTTCTTTGAATCTTGTTATTCAGCATTCACTTCCTTGAATCTTGTTGATTAATCATCTAATTTGTGAAACCTGCACGTGCTTTTATTTTCTGTTTTAATTTTGCCTTTACCTCTTTTTTAGAACTATAAATGTATATACAAAAACTAGCAGTCGACACCAACTGATTCTATCCGTAGTTATCAGATTGGGATACAGTAAATATTCGTTTTTAAATTTTATGCTTCCTTGGTTCCAACATCCCCAGAGGTATTCTTAATGCTCTGCAAGTGATGTTTATAATTACGGTGAAACTCAGGCTGATTTTATCTCATTTACCATGACTTAAACTCTGATAAGCTGTTCTTTATCGACCTTGTATGCATATTTTTGTGGTAATCTTGACGTTTTGGTGCTGTTTATAATTATGGTGAACCTAGGCTGATTTTAACTCGTCTACCATGACTTGAAAACACTCATGATTCTATTATATATGCATAAAGACTTCTAGGTTAGCTAAATAAATGTTCGTTGGTTTTCCATTATGCTATATCTACGCTTGCATGTATGTGCAAGTGCAAGATCGTCAATAGAAATGCCCTTCTCCTTCCCAAAGAGGACGAATAAAATATAAATTAGCAAAAATAAATGTGAAGATTACATGACTATTAAAAAGTATCACTCACTAGAGCTGCTGCAACTCATTTGACTAACTAGAACAACTTTAGGGTTCTCAATCAAAGTGGTGAATTACTTATGCTAAATTGGGTTGAATTTTACTCTTGTCAAGTTCAAAATTGGCTGCAGTAATTCATTCCTCATAAATATTCTAGTCTTAGCATGGTTGATCTGCTTTTGATCGGACTCAAAAGAGATTAGTCGAGGTGCCCAAGTTAGTCTAGAGACTCTTGAAGTTGCATGAAATTCTACTTGGTATGACACATTTTAAAACTATGTTAGCCAAGACCCAAAATAAATAATATTGTACCAAGTGAATTTTGTATTATCACATAATAGTATCAGAGTTATCTAGTCGGAATTGTGTGAATTGTTGCAGACTTAAAGTGGATTGTGATGAAAAAACCTTGATATAACAATAAATACTGGACTCGGTAACTAGTTTCACATCGCTTAAAAGAAGATAAGTAATGTGTAACATATGAAGGCACAGATCTCTACCTGTTACGATGCCTTTTAAAACTGTGTTGGTCGAGGCCCAAAAAACCAGTATTGTATCATGGTTGTGACACTAAACTGAAAAAAAGGAAAAAGATGAAAAAGGTTTAAGTCTCCACCTAACTGGTGGGGTTCTCCCGCGTTCGTCTTTTTTTAATCATCTGTGAGGGAGAGGACTTTGGAGAGAGGACCATAGGACGGCATTTGGACCACTTGACAAAATTTGAACCTTTTAACTTTTTTAAAGTAATTTGAACCTTTTATCAAAGGAAGGAAAGTGTCTTCTTTATCCTTTGTTTTTTCATTATATAAATTGATTGAAGTTCTTAAAGGATATGCAGTAGAGGGGTAGACGGAGGCTGATTGCTGGGAACTCGCAAGTGGGTTCACTTCACTATCTTTTTCGCTTGCCGGCCGAGGGGTAGCTGAACTGAAGAAGATGTCTGGATCGGCGGAGGAAGAAAATTGGAGGTTAGTAGAGGATAGAGGGGTCCTGCTCATGGACGATGATTATGCTGATTTCCCTGTCGATTTCAAGAACTATGTGAAGTCAAAACTGAAGTGTCGCCGCCTGAAGCCCTTTTCTTCTTTTGTTTTCTGGAGTGAGGACGATACAGACGCCGACGCCGATGCCGATGACCTGGAATTTGAAAGTTCTCCGATTCACTCCTTTTGTAAGTTACTTCTCTCTTTTTGCTGTTTCTGCTAAGTGCATCTATCAATTTTGAACTGTTTGTGCTTCATCTGTTAGATCGATTTGTTGGTTGTTCACTCTTTGTTTATTATTTTTTTTTTAATGTGCTCTTAATGTCCAATTTTGCTTGATTATCTATGGATTATTATGCATAGGTCTCTCGTTTGCACGAGATTATACCAATTCTACCCCTTCCGTTAGTCAGCTGTTAGAAATGATAACCGAAAACCGTTACGTGACTTGCATTGGATGATGTGTTTTTAGACAAAACTGCCCCATCTATGTTTTTACGATGCTCAGTCTAAAGTCAAACATGTGGGAACCCGACTCTGCGGTTCCCGCGGCCGAAGCCTCTCGCGGCAAACACGTCTGGAGGGAGAAGTTAGGATTTTATTTTTGGGGCAGAGGTAGACTTAATAGTACAAGATAAATTTAATATATGAAAATAAAAAACTTAACATGTATTTAGACTTAATTAAGATATACTAGTAAAATATTACTAAAAAATTATTTTTAAATATATGTTAATCGATTTTATCGATTAAAGTGACAATTGACGGCAATTCATGTCAGCGAATTGATAAAACGTTGGTCTAAATGTAGTGGAGATGATCTTATATTTTTTTCCCTCCATATTTTGTCCTTAACTTCAATTAATTGGTCATAGAAAATTATGGATCTTGGACCACATAAAAAGTAAAAACGAGCCAGAATGTGAATCGCGCAGGTAAATGGTTTTTTTGGTTTGGGCCTAAGTCAATATTCAATATAGTAATTTTTTTTTTTGGCATTGGAAGGACTATTTCACTACTTAAATTTTATTCGACCTTGGTCAATATCCCAGATAATGGGATTTTTTTTACTTTTAGGGGCCATGCCCCCTTCACTCTATACAAGCCTTATTGACACACGCCGGCCCGCGGAATAGGTAAACGGCTATGTGTGGCATTTGCCAACGCTTGACAAGCTCCACCAAAGCACACCGTCGTGTTTGTATGCAAAGGCAAATACAAAAATTAGAAATATGTGGGCAACAGGTAGGCAACGCTTGCAACAATGTAGGCAACGAGTAACAACTTTGTAGCAACGAAAAGAGACATTTTATTGACAATTGCAAGCTATTACAAGCATGAAAATATGCTATTACAATAAGAAAACAATGTCCTAAAAGTAGGGCATAAAAGCTAGCAAGGTGGTCTGGAGCTTACCGTGCTCTCCCCCTTTATATATGCTTTTTTAGCCATTTACAATTTTACACAAGGAAACATAGTGTGTGTGCGAGGAGTCATAATTGACCCTCATTTATTCTACAAGTCAAAATAAAGGAAAAACTTTCTTGCATTTCAAAGTTTACATTGAAAGCTTTCCAACAAAAAAAACCTTGCTCAAAAAGTCCTCCGGACGACAAAGTTATGTGAATGCCAAAATTGACCAAAAAGTGTCACTGTGTGAAAATCTGGCACACATTGGCAGGGCCGAAGTGAGGTTATGTTGGGCCAATCTGGGCGCGGCGCGCACGAAGTGAGGTTAAACCGCCCCTCTCTCTCGGTGCTAGTGAGGTTAACGCGTGCACGCGGCAAGGCTGCTGGGCATGCGCATGGGCACACGGTCTGGGCGCGCGGGGCTGCCAAAGTGAGGTTACCCTGCCCCGCATTCTCGGCCAAAGTGAGGTTATCCCGGGCCAACCTGACTGCTTGGCTGAGCACTTGGGCATCCGTGGGGTACTCTTGGGCAACCCTTGGGGCTTTGCTTGGCACTTATCCCAAACATATTTGTACACCCTTAGGCATCTTAAAAGCACACTTTGCATCCCGTATAGTTTTGAGAGAAGTTATGTACAATGAGGCAAGGGGTTAACTAGAAGTGCAACCCTTGACACTTATCCATGACATCGTGGGCCTCATGGCCTGCTACCAGTGCAAGTTCAAGGCCGCCTCATCATGAACCGCAACCTGTCCCAGTTCGCCAAGCCACTCCTCGACCGCCTCATTCCCCAGCTCCTCGAACGGGGCTGCCCCCGACGTCTGAAAAGTACCAAACTGGAGAAGCGTTCAGCGTGATTTTTCTGGAAGAGCTTTGAGCTCTTGCTCGTGGTCGCTGTCGCTGTCCATCAAGACCACCTGGTTCCGGCAAATGTTGATTCCAAGCAATTGGGCCGCAGCAGAAAATTTGGGAGGAGTTGAAGTAGGGGGAGAAAAAAGGAGGCTTCTGGATTGTTGGAGGAGATACAGAGGATGGAGAAGGTGTCCCAGCCTTTGATTGAATTCGCAACTCGTTTCGGTTCCCGGCGGAGACAGGTGAAATGGTGGCGCAGGTGGCGGAGTTGGCTGAGATTTGCTGGAAGATGGAGTAATCATGGTCTGGATTTAACAATATATCCTTTCCATAGCTGGTCTCTAAACGAACTAATGAATTCAGAAGGAAGATAGAACATCAATTTGGTAATCTTTTCACAGTATATGGTTTTGTATTTGGTATTTCGAGTAACAGATTTAATTGTATCATACACAGATAAATGCATAGGTGTATGTACATATATGTATTGTATGCAGTGCTTACATTTCCTTTGAAGTTTTTTGCTGTTTTAAATTGTGAAAGAGAACTGAAAAGCAGATCATCATGACCTTTCAAGAATTTTTTTATTTTGAGTTAATAAACCATTTATATGTTCTGTTTAGATATAGTTATCTAAAAATTCTGGAAGAAAAGAAGAAATGCAGGAATCTTCTAAGAGTATGAATTTCATTCATAGCTTTCACCGAGCAATTCATTGTTTCTCTCTCATTTCATTAGTGCTAACAGTGCTTTTTTTTTTATTGTTCTTATTATATGTATATACATACGTGTATATATTTATGTACATTGAATTTGACAATTTATGTTGCTCAGGCAATGGGTGTTTTGGTTTTGGAATACTGTTTCGGTACAAGGAAAAATAGAAGGTTGTGTCCAGGTGGCGTAGTGAAGTTGATCATCATCATTATGATATATATATATATATATAGAGAGAGAGAGAGAGAGAAGGGAAGTAATTCCTTAAGGCTTCCTCCTATCAAAAAAACAAAGGCCAATTTTGGTTAATTATGTAATGTTCTTTTTCAGTTAACGGTGTTCACATAAATTTGAATTGTCATAGTTTAATGTGTCAAAATGTTCATTTTTTTTAGTTAAAGGTGCTAAAGCGTACTGAGTCATAGTTGGGGACCTCTGTGTAATCAACTTATTTTAGCTCATAGAATATTGTTTTTCATTATGATTTACTTGGAATTCATTTTGTCTTGGAAGTTGAACCAGAGTATTGGAAAACAATTACTGTATGCTGTGTCATGGGATATTTACTAGTATATTGTTTTACCCGCAGCCTATCTTGGTTGAATTAAAAAGTGCAAATACAAATGCTATCTGCTCTTTTTATTTTTTATATTTTTGTGGAATGTTCTCTGTTTATGCTAAATGGCAGAGTAGTTTATCAGCAAATTATTTAAAGATTTGTATATTTTCTGACTCTTGGAAATTGTCAATACATATAGGTGGTATTCGCAATTTAGTACCTGCAACACTGCTCGCCAATGGGAGGATTAAAGAGAAGATTAGATCTGTTATTCAGAAGGTAATAGTTGAATCTACTGGATCTGCGGGCGGTGTTCTAATCCAGTTTTGGGCACCCAGAACAGTTGGAGACCGGTGTGTGCTTACAACGGCAGATCAGCCTTTTGGTCTTAGCTTAATTGATGGAGGACTTTGTGAGTTTAGAAGGATCTCTATGACGTACAAATTTTATGTGGATGCCAAAAGTGCAGATGACCCTGCTGTCCTGGGCCATGTTTTCCGGCAAACCGTAGTAGCATGTACTCCAGATGTCAAGTACTACTCAAGTGAAGAGTATCCACAGCGCTGTCATGCTGTAAATTTGCATGTTCAGACATCTTTGGCTTTTCCAGTGATTGAGCCTTCTAGCCGGTGCTGTGTTGGTGTACTTGAGCTACTGGCGACTGCGAGTATCTATTCCTCTCATCATTTGGCTGCAAGACTCCAATATGAGATTCAGGTTTGTCCTCCACATGACATATACACTCTCATATTCATGTACTATTAATTTCTTACTTAGCTATCCCGGGCATGAATTCTATCACTATCTTCTTCTTCTTTTTCCCCTTGTTTTTGATAAAGGCATCATTACAGTCAAAAGTTTGGGTCAATTAATATTGGTTCAACCTTCAAGCCTAATAATCGAATCATGGTATAATAACAATGCTTCTAATAAATAAATAATTAGAAAGGTAGCATAATTATCAATACACTAAGACAGTTTAGTACGAGGAAGAGGCTATATTCACAGCTTGAATGGTATATGCACTCTAGACAGTCTTCTTTGGTGGACCCTGACCTTTACAATGTTGGGATCAATAGGCATCATGCAGTTCAAAAAGAGAATTGAATTTGTTTGCTCTTTCTACTTTATCAAAATGTCTCAAGGTTCTTACACCCCCAGAAAAAGAGAAAATTTTCAGGTGGTTTAGTTATATGAATCAAGAATATGATCCTGTGGTTGTGATTCTCTTTTGGCAATTATGACAAAAGTAAAGATGCCAGACATTTGCATTGGGCAAAATTATGTCCATCCCATGCAAAACCTTGACCTTGATGAATTTATACCAGGATACAAGAAGCTCATACTGTCACACATGATCTATAAGTTTATAAATCTTTACTTAATGAAAACTGTGCGCGCTTCACTTACGTATGTGCATGTATAGGTTCATTTATTTATTTATTTTTCATCCTGCTGTTCGTTGCATGGAATTTTTTGAATTGGTCGATGATTTACTGGCTTATTATGGTTTTTGCTTGCATAGTAAATTGTTTTCCATTTTACTGCATTTTTTATTGTTCATTGTGTTGACTATAAACGTGAAAAAAAAAAAAAATTGTATGCATTGCACAAGGCTTCCGCTTAAGACAGGTTCTGGGAAAGAGAGTAGGTTGTATCCTTATCCCTGCTTTTTTTGAAGAATCTGAGTATGTGATTTGAACCCACGCTAGGATGGATGACAGAAAGAAAGGGAAATAAAGAGTGGGGTCAAATAAAAGCATGCACTGACACATGCATTTTGTGCTAAATACTGCTAATATTGGGGATCTTAATTATTTGTTTAGATTTTCCTACATTCTATTTTCCTTTATGCTCCTTGGCATACATTCCTAGATGACTACTATGGTGATGAATATTTTTAATTTCAAAATTTCCATGATCCTTCAGTTACATCATGTTAGTTCTTCTGCAGGATTTAGGTCTGAAATATTCAGATGCATATGGCCATGCTTTTACACCAGTAAGTTGTACCCGTAGTACAATTCTCAAAAAAAAAATTAATTTAAATTTTTTTGGGTAAATGAAATTGCCAATACTCTATTCTCACACATTAATGTGTAAAATATTTTAAACCAGGTGGATCAGTTGCTGGAAGAAATATCAAATGGGGTGAAGGCCATGTGTGAAACTCACAAACTACCTTTGGTTCAAACTTGGGTTCCATGCAGGTGTTGTATAAGTGTCGACAGTTGCAGTAGGTGTTAAACCAGCTGCAAGGGACAAGTCATGACCAATCTTTGTCATATGAAAGCACCCTATGCTTTTGATGAGGCTACCTCGGGTTTCCCCGTTTCTATGAATTACTTACTAAAGGGGCAGGGTGTTGCAGGGAGGGCAATATCATCCTATAGTCCATGCTTCTGCAGAGATGTGACTCGATTCAGTTTTACTGAGTACCCATTGGTTCACTTTGCACGCATTTTTGGGTTAACTAGCTGTTTTGCAATTTGCTTGAGAAGTACGTACACCGGAGATGCAGATTATGTGATAGAATTCTTTCTGCCTCTGAATTCAGATGATGGCTGTGACCCAAGGCCCCTGTTGGATTCCATATTGGCAACAATGAAACAGCATTTTCAAAGTTTTAAGGTTGCTTCTGGAGAAGAACTAGGACAGGGATTATCTGTTGAAGTTATTAAATTTTCTCAGGATAAGAGTGGGGGTTCATTTCAAATATGCCCAACTAGTAGATCTATTCCTAGGCTAGCCTTACTAAATGTTGAAGGGATGGTGCAGCTAGATTCTTCAAATCAGCAATTAGTGGCGGAAGCTATTGCCATGAACAATGGAAGGAATGTCATTGGTCAGGAACAAAGCAATGGTGATGTTATTTATTCCGAGAAAAATGGCTCTGTAAGGACATCGGAGAGAGAGAACAAAAAAACTGAAATTTCAATTAGGTATGAGGATCTTGAACCACATTTTGGAAAGAACCTCAATGATGTTGCAGAAAGCCTTGGCGGTAAGCTTGCACACTTTGAAACTGTTGCTTTTCTCTTTCTGTTCTGGAAATCATTATAGAGAAGATACTTGGAACTTGCAGTCTAAAAGAAGAGAAATCTTATCTGAGTCTTCGCTTTTGCAGTTAGCCGATCCATGTTGAAGCGCATCTGTAGGAATCATGGAATCACACGGTGGTCATGTCGCAAGAGAATGAAAAGAAACGGAGGCACGGTTATTTGTGTTGCCCATGGTGGTGGAAAGAGGTGTGTCTTTCCAGGGTGCACAAAGGGTGCACATGGCCGCACAGTTCTTTGTGTTGGCCATGGTGGTGGAAAGAGATGTGTCTCCCAAGGGTGCACAAAGAGTGCACATGGCCACACTGATTGTTGTGTCATGCATGGTGGAGGGAAGCGTTGTAGGTTCAAAAACTGTGGGAAGAGCGCCCAAGGTAGCACCAACTTCTGCAAGGCTCACGGTGGGGGAAAGCAGTGTAACTGGGGAGAGGGAGGATGCGAGAAATTTGCGAGAGGGAAGAGTGGACTATGTGCTGCTCACAGCAGCATAGTTCAGGAGCGGCAGACGAACAAGGGAGGAAAGCAGGTAAATGAATCTGTCCAAAGGGCCAAGGGAGCAGCTAATCTAACATTTGCATTTCCAGTCCTTGGTGCTCTTGCTTCTGCAGAGACTGAAGAACCACTGGGGGAAAAACCGATTGAGAACAAGGGAACCTTACATTATTTGAGAAATCTGTGTCCTACAACAGCAGAGGCTGAGTGTCACCAGGGCTTGGAATTTGAGCTCCATGAGGCAGCAACGAGTATGGCTCTAGCCTTAGTCCCTGATACTGAAATTTCTGCACGATCACCTAAAGCCTCAATTGGAGTAGCATTTACTCAGAGTTCAGGGAATTCGCATGATTTTAGAAATCTGTTTCCTTCGGCAGTGAAGGCTTGTCAACAGGACTCGGAACAGGAATTTCAACTGGCAATTGCCAGTCTACCAGCAAACTCACTCTCTGTTCATGTTTCTTCTCAGCCTGAAACTCCATCGGGAGGAATGCTAATGCAGAATGTGGTAAGCTCAAAACATACAGAAAAGTGCTCTCTTGCTACAACACATGACGCTTGTTTGAACGAGGAAATAGCTTGCAAAGAGGCTTACACAAAGCCACGTGATACAGCAATGCAAGATACGGATACTGTGACCGTAAAGGCAAGATATGGAAATGATATTACAATAAAGTTTCGGCTGTCTTTGTCATCGAGATTGGTAGAGTTGCAACAAGAAGTGGCCAAGAGGCTGAATCTAGAGGATGTAACTTATTATATCAAGTATAAAGATGGGGAGGAGGAGTTGATTTTGATAGCTTGCAATGAGGACTTAAAGGAATGCATAGACACTTCTAGATCGCTAGGTAAAACTTCGATTGTGGTATTGCTTGAGCCAAAGTATCCAATTTGTTTATTGACCGCATTAAATCTTGGGGTTCCTCAATATGCATTAATGTTTTATGTGCAATTTACAGGAGCATCCTGAGTGGGAGATAAAGAATGAGTTTGTAATTTTCCAAAGGGCGAAAGAATCTCCACCTTTTCTTTTCTTCTGTTCTTGATTTCTTTCTTTCTTTCTTTCTTTCTTATCATTTTGTAAAAACTGTTTTCTTTAATGGTAAAAATTTTGTGGGATAAAAACTACAATTAAACTGAATGGCTCTTTGGGATTCTGAGTTTTTTTTTTTTCTGAATTGAATTTGGTCTTTACTGCTACCAAGGCACAAAATACAGGAACTGAACTTGCATGGCTTTGTGAACAACTCGGCAGAACTACTTCTTGGCTGAAGCCATGTCAATGTAGCTTTTCTGAAACCCTTTTTTTATATATAATATAAACATGTATAATATTCTAAATAATATTGGTACCTCCACAATTTAAAATCCTATCTTAATTTAATAAAATATTAAAAAAAATTGTAATGTGGACAGAGTATTCTAATTTCTATATATTTTGGTTCATAACTTTCAAAAAAATACTATTGCTACTCTGTTTTGGTAGAGATTGAACTTACAATCACAATGTAGTTAAGACGTTAAAGTTGGCCAAATTAAAATAGTTGTATTGGTATTTTCGTCATTTTAGTGACCAAGTTTTTCCAATTTTTTTCCTCTCCCAACAAATATTAGGTAATAGTTTCAGAAGTTATTTTAACTACCTTTTCCTAATGTTTTTTAGTTCCATCATTCAAGTTTTTCTAGTTAAAAAAGTTGAATTCTGGCTCATACATCTACTTAATGCAAACTTTTGGATAATTTCATAGTGGAGATAAGGCCTTTGAGCTTTGGTTGAAAAGGAGCTAAGAGAGAACCCTTTGAACCCTGTTGTGCTTGAAAAATTTCATTTCTTGGCCTTATATTAGTTGAATATTCGCGTTTAAGGTGACCAAGAGTGTTATATATAAAAGGCGTTATTTTTTAAAAAGCGTTATGCTCTAGTTATCAAGATAAAATCTTGATAACATCTTTTTTTTAAAAAGAAAGATATAAAAATTACTAAAAAAAACAATCAGGTAAAATAGTTGGATTGATTATTTTCATTACTGTCAAAAAAAATTTTAGTGCCTTTTTCTATACTTGTTTAGTTTCATAGTCAAATTTAAATACATAGTAATAGTACCAATGCGTTAATTTAAGATTTGAACTTTCTTGCATAAGGCTTAGGTTTTTGTACTCATAATTACTTTTTAAGATTAAACCTACTCTTCAGCACACATAATAAGCGGAAAAAAAAAATTCTTATTCTGACACATGTGCATTAAAATTTAACGCAAATGATTGTAAAATATTGAAAAATAATCCTCTAATATTAGAAATGACCTATCTGCCTATCTATTTTAATTAAGAAATTTTTTTATGTCTGCGTTAGAACTGATCGCACCCTAAGATTTTATGGGTAATAAAACCCAAACCTTAACGCGTTAGACCTTACAATTTAGAACAAACGCGTCATGCATCATCGCCTTAACGCGGTGTCAGTGTAAATTTCGTAGTCGTGATGAGCCGTTTGAACTCTTTGTTGGTTGAAAAGGGCCAGGGTGAAGAACCCTTTGATCCCCACAGTAGTTGAAAAAGCATTTTTCAGTGGGCCTACATTAGTAGCTTCTTATAGAATAGAAGGAGCCTGTGTGTTGACCCTTGTGGAGGTCGTCTATCACGCCCTTTTACTCAACAAGAGGTCGCTGATTTCTCAGAAAATGGCCGAAGCAGAGGAAGATATCATGTTCGTCTTAGGAGACGATCAGATTGTGAGTGATAGTGATGACGATGCATATGGAGAAGAGTTTCCTGAAGAATTCAAGAAATATATGGACGAGGAACTGTCCTGGTCGAGCAGCAGGAACAAAAGTGGAATTTTTGATTGGATTTTCTGGAGCAGAGACGCCGACAAATTCGAACGTTCTCCGGATTCCCCTTACTGTCGGTGACTTCTTCTATCTTTCTCTGCCTCCATTTATGACATGCCAATTCTGTTACGCTTTCTTTTTAACCCAATTTCATCAAGGCATTACCTTGTTTCCATTTATTACCTTCCAATTCTGTTGCGCTTTCTTTTTTTCCCAATTTCATCAACGCATTACCCTTTGTTTAATCTGATTCGGAGCTTATGAGAAGGGAAAGAAAATTAACCCTTTTGTTATTGGAAGTCAATTAGTTTTTTGTTTAAAACTAGTCTAGACAATTAATGTAAAGACTCCTTCCTTCCATCGAATGTTGCTCCTTTTTTGTACTCTTAAACTTTGAGTGGTTAATGTTTGGCGCGTTACTTTCATTTATATGTTTTGACTTGCTCATTATCAATTCAATACCAGCTAACTTGGAGTTCAAAAAGAAGATCAGACATGCGCTTGAATTAATAAAATTTCCAGATTTTGCATTACTGATTCAATATTGGTTACCCACAATTATTGACGGCCGGCTTTCGATTACAACTCGAGACCAACCTTTTTTTCTTAGTGAGATTCATGAAGGACTTTGTGGGTATAGGATGATCTCTAAGGCTTATAATTTTTATGTGGACGGCAAGAGTGAAGAAGAACTTGGACTTCCTGGCCGTGTGTTCCTGAATAAATTGCCCGAATCCACTCCGAATGTGAAGTATTACTCTAGGAAAGAGTATCCACAACGCGATGATGCTTTACGTCATAATGTTAGAAAATCTTTGGCTTTGCCGGTGTTTGACGCCTTTGACCAGAGCTGCGTTGGTGTACTTGAGCTCGTAAATGATGAACGTGGAGGTTCAATTTTATCATCAGATCTGGATGATATCGCTCTTGATTTTAAGGTACGTACGTACTCGAGCCAAAAATTGTCATATTCAAGGTCTTCCTAACATTCATACTGATGAGTTGCTATTTTTTGTTTGTGTTCTTTAGTTTTGGGTGTCAGATGTCTTTTTCTTCATGGAAATGTAATATATATACTCATTCGTTAGTCCTATCTGGAAGGATGATCGAGTGAATTAACAAACAAGCACATGACCAAGTGAATTAACAAACCAAGGATAACAGTAAATCTATAGAACTTTTTGATGGTTTCACTGTCCTCCCAAGTGGACTTCACTATGTGAGAGAGGGAGCGTGGGTCCATCACACAAGGGTGTGAAATTATCAATTTTATTAACTTTTTGTTTCTCTAATTATGCGTCTTCTATACTTTTATCATCTCAGGAGTAAGGAGGAATGAACGCCAATTGTCATGGAAAAATGGATATGTTAATTTTGAAGTCGAACCATCCTTATGCGCATGTGCCTAGTTTTATTAACAATGCATGCACAACATTAACTATTGCTGTTTGTATTTCTGTACCCCAAAAAAAACGAGTGATTTCATTTCGGCCATAAAAATAATATGGACTTTCTTGCATTAAAGTTTCCAGGTTTTATAATGGACATTTAAAAATATGATATCAGCTAATTGCTTGTGAAAGTGGTCACAATTTTTTGTGAAACTAGTCAAGCACCAGATATGTTGCAGAGTTGGTGGATAAAGTGGATAAATATCCTGTTTGTCCGTGTCAGTAATTAAGATACTCAAAATACAATATTTAGTTAAGGAAATGCCAAATGACAATTTTTATTTCTGTCATCAAAATGGAAAGCTGAGCATATCCATATAAAAAAAACTTTGCACAAACCTGAATTCATCCTGTGCTTAATTGCGTGGTTCTGAAAGTTCTCATTTGGAGTTTCTATATGTTATATGTTATTGGCAAATATTCATCATTTCAAAGTTTTCAAAATTGCTAAGATCTCATCCCCTGCAGGAGGTAGGTTTGAACTGTTCAGATGTACATAACCACCCTTCCATGCTAGTAAGTGGAGAACTTTGATGCAATTCTCGTGTTCTATATATTTTCCTTAATTAAATATGGTAAGAAATATGTTCTAACAAGTATCCCGCCCGGACAATACTGTCAAACAGCAAAGCAACAAGAATGAAGCTTTTACAGCTGCGACGGATGAAATTAGAAAGGTGTTGAAAGTGGTGTGTAAGGTTCATGACTTAAGTTTAGCACAGGCATGGGTCCCGTGCAGTCTTTGCAACCCTGTGGTTAATGGCATACCCGGTGTAAGCTACAGTACTGGACAAGTCGTGTCCTCAATTAGGTCTATATACTATGTGGAGGACGCAGATGACGATATTTTCCTGCACGCCTGTGAACAATCTCACTTGCGAATGGGACAAGGGGTTGTTGGGAGGGCATTTTTGTCCCGTAATATGTTATTCTGCACCGATGTAACCCAATTCAGCATGTCTGAGTACCCCTTGGCACACCATGCACGAAAGGATGAATTAAGTGGTTGTTTTGCAATATGCTTGCAAAGCAGTCACACCAGAAATGACAAATACGTACTAGAGTTCTTTCTGGATGAGAGTAACAGATCCGATGGAGAACTACAAACTTTGTTGCACAACATAGTGAGAACAATGAAGCAATCTTTCGAAACTTTGAAGCTTGCTTCTGGAGAAGAATTGGGGGAAGAGCTGCCAATCGATGTTATTGATTTTCACAATGGTGAGAAACGTTTTAGTCAAATACCCCCAACTATTAGATCTCCACCTAGGCCTACTGAATCCTTACAAAACCGACCAGCTGCTAGTGCGGAACAAATTAGCGACATTGCTGTTACTTGTCCACAAGAACGGAGCAGCCTAAGACCAAAAAGTACGACTGGAATCCAAATTAGTTTAGAGGATCTCCTACAGCATGCTGGAATGAAACTTAAAAACGCTGCAGAAAGCCTCAAGGGTATGCTTATATGCATATTATTCCTTTTGATCTTCCTGTTATTGTTTCGAAGTTTCTAATTTCAATTCCCTCTCATGCAGTTAGCCGATCTACATTCAAGCGCATCTGTAGGGAACATAATATCCCAAGGTGGCCTCCTCGTAACATAAAAAAGGATAATCCTTCTCTCCCTGCTGAAGAATCTGTATTCCAAGGTGTTGCTCAGGAACAAATACTACAATCGAGTTCTGATCCGCCTTCTAAGCAAGTGTCGGCCGCACATGATACACCAATGCAAGATGCGAACTACTTTGTGGTGACCATAAAGGCGAAATTTGTAAATGGTCTTATAATAAAGTTCGATTTGTCTTTGCCACCAAAATTGGTAAAGTTGCAGCAGCAAGTGGCCGAGAGGCTGGATCTAGAGGATGGAACTTATTATATCAGGTATGAAGATGAGGACAATGACTTGATTTTAATAACTCGCGATGAGGACTTGGAGAACTGTATACGCACTAGAAGATCGTTGGGCAACACTTCGATTGTGGTACTGGTTGACCCAAAAGAATACAATTACCCATTGAGTGTAGAAGAATTTGAGAAGGTGGGATCACTGGATTTTTTATTTAAGAAAACTTGACATTGAAGATCTATTGAGACGATGTTTTATCCTGTATGAGTTTGTGAGGTAACTATTTGTCTTGTAGTGTTTTGATTGAGTTTGCTGTGTGATTCGTGATTCTTCCCAGTCTTGAATTTTCACCAAAAAAGTAATATTTATACCGCTTATTCACTTTGGATACACAATTTACTTATGTGCATTTAATTTTTAGTTAGTTTAATAATTATTTAGTGTACTACTTTATTTTTTTGTTCCTTAATCATGGTACACGGTAGCCATTTAAAGCCACAAGTGAGAGATCAAAGATAAAGTGAACCATGAAGGAAATGGTAACAACATATAAATTTTTGCTAAATTGCGCAATGTCATACGTCAACGTCAGGGTTACATGCGTATGACTTCAATTTGACGAACAAGAAAATAAACTATTGCAAAAAAGAAATATTGATTGTAGGTTGGCCCAAGCCCATGGGCTCCAAAATTAGTCAAGTCCCGTTTATATCAGATTCTGGGCCAGGCTGCTTTGTCTTCATGGATTCTACAGAGTTGGTCGTCTCAGCGAAGGCCATCTCACCTTTGCATTGCCTTTCCATTATCTGTCTCTTCGTGGACTTGTAAAATGTGGCATAGAGTACAAGCTGGGCCAACCCAAGTAACGTGCCCAACCCATTAGGCGCCTGAAACAGACAAACATAGGCCCATTAAAAAAGAAACAAAGCGAGATCTGCTGATAAGTATTTGGATGCAGGTTTTTTAAAAGTTTATAATTTAAATTTATGACTTTTAAAATTATATTTGGCTTAACATTTAAAAAAATTAACTTTTAAAAATAACTTAAACTTGAAAAAGCTATTTAAAACTTGGGTAATGCTATACATCTAGAAAATTCATACAAAATTTATATCCAGAATGATATGTCTAAGTTATGGGTCAATCACTTTAAAACAAAGAGCTCACCAACATACATTTTAATTACAAAACTACTACTGTAATATCATTCGAATTTAAAATTTTGTACAAAAATCTTAAAAGAATAGCATTTTTTTTAAAACTTATAATATATGACTTATAGCTTATAAGCTCCTAATTGTCTAAACACCCATTTACTATGTCGAGAAGACTAATTAAGAACCTTCTAAAGTTCAACCATGAAACAGATAACGTAAACATAATCACAGAGAGAGAGAGAGAGAGAGAGAGAGAGAGAGAGAGTAGATTACAGCAATGAAGGGATCAAAACGGATGAGGGCATAAGAAGTCCAGCAAATGCCGTTAGCAAAGGAGGCCAGGGAAAGAAAAAACGGCATGTACTCCACACTTTTCGTGGAAATCACCATTCGCTGCATCACAAATTATTCTTAATTCTCAATTATATATATATATATATATTCTCAAAATGGACGTATATAAATTAAAGTACAAAAAGATATTTGTTTTAAACAAGGTTATATATATAGATTTGCATATATGGCATGGTAGGGAAGAGACTAACCATGATCGACAATGGTGCAGCATACATCAAGACATTACCCAGCATGGCTATACTTCCCACA
The DNA here is from genome assembly GCA_033060915.1 of Euryodendron excelsum. Lineage (NCBI taxonomy): Eukaryota > Viridiplantae > Streptophyta > Magnoliopsida > Ericales > Pentaphylacaceae > Euryodendron > Euryodendron excelsum. Next base: position 1,037,845 of record CM065397.1, on the reverse strand, counting down.
ATGGTAGAACGAAGCCTGGTCGAATGGGCTAGAGTTAGAACCAGAAGGGCGAGAGCAGCGAGGAGTATAAACTCAACAATCATAATCACTAGCACTCTCAGCCTCTTCCTTCGGTCGGAATAACGGAGAAAGAGGAGGAGATAGACTAGCTCAATGACCATCCCTGACCCATTAATGGTTATGACCAGGAAGCTATTTGGGTGCACCATGGGCAGTCCGTACAGGACCCAAAGGCCGCAGTTGATGAGGGTTGCTAGGTATGGCACTGGCGAGTACTGCTCCACCGACCCTTTCTTGCATATCTTAACAAAAGTTGGCCTGAAAATTAATATTATAAACATAAAAATCTTCATTGTCTTTGTATACAAATTATCATAATCTTAGTTCAACAGGGTTGAGCTTACAGTGGTGACATGAACAAGAAGAGTGAAATGATGTTTCCTGAAAGCCAAAAAAAAAAAAAACCAAACCCACATCAGTTCTGTCTACGGCAAAATGGAAAATTGTTCAAAGCTCTCTCTATCTCTATCTCTCTCATATATGAGTTTGTGTTTGTGTGTAACAGAAGAATCAAGATGTTAAACGATAATTAGAGAAGTTAAAACATGCCAAATTCACCCACCTAGAACACCAACTGCTGTTCGGGCGGCTTCTCTAGAAACCATGGTTGTGAAATGAGAGAGACAGAGAGAGAGAGAGAAATAAAGCTAGAAAGCACTAGCGGAAGAGTTTGTTAAGCAGTACATATACTGAAAGACAGAGAAGATCGTCATAAATACACAAAGAGGGGGAGAGGGAAAAGAGGTTCGGTTTGGGTCTTATCTCATATACACACACTCTCTTTGTCACAGACTCACATGCGTGACATGTATTCGACCGTAACATTTAGAATGATACAAAAGCAAAAAAAAAAAAAAAAAAAGGTGAGCTAACGAAGAGAGAGAAATATATATATTCATAAATGTATATATATACATAGATTTTTCGAGAGAGAGAGAGAGAGGTGTTGGATGCTCGTCGGCACTGGCTTCAAGGTTTCTCAAAACCCTTGCGAACAGGTTTCAGACACACTGATCCTTTGCATGGCATTTCTCAGCTGGTAACAGCCAATTTACTATCTATTTTTATTCACAATGAATTTAAGTCAAGCTTATCCACATCCCATGTGGTGGTTTTTGGAGGGCAATATTGGGCTTTACTACTCGGGGTGGCCCAGATAACATTTATGCTGTTAATTGCCCAAATGATATGTTGCAAGTGCTTGTATTAGAGAATAGTACATAGGGAAATCATCAACGTCCAAATTTTAGTTCAGTGCACTAATCGGTGTTAATGCCTTAGCATTGGATAATTGTCAATTGATCCGGGGCCGTTCGTTCCATCGAATTACGATCATCGTGATGGTCGACAGGTTGGTCATGATTACGATGTGAGCTTCGCATGCATTTGGTGCTGCAAACCAGCTTTACAAGATTGAAAAAAATAATAATAATAACAATAAAAGTGAACCAGAAAGAATTTTTCTGGTACCCAAAGCCAAAAGAGGAGAAATGAGTTTAATGTTGATACCTTCAAAAATGTAAATGCAATTGTGCATAACTGCCCTTTATATTCTTTGAAGTGTAATTTGGTTTTAATGAAGGGGACCAGTACTTGGACATTTATGCAGTTAATTAATTTCATGAAATGAAGTATCTGCAATATTTATGATATATCTACTAATATATTCATAATTCTTAGGATATGGATATATTCATATTACCAATAATAAATTTATTAATCTTTCATATTTATCCATAATGATACATACAATCAGAAAAGTAATAGAATTTTGGTACCTAATTTGACAGTCTTCTACTTTAAAACAGAACACTATAATAAGATTTCTTAATTGTAAAAAAGTCATTATCACATTATCTTTATGAGATTTTTTGTACACATTTTTTTTAAGGAAAAGCATTTTTCTTTGCCATATATCTATAGTTTTTGGAGTTGTGATATGTCCCTTTGATTGGTATCTTATTCATTGATTACTACAAGTTTAAAATGGGGCAAATTTAATTAACACAGGGCCATATCGAGGTATAACTGTTTTTGACTAGAAGAGTTGTAGGTTCAGCTACTCGTTACTCTTTTGGTTTTGTTGTTTTATCTATTTAGGTTGTTTTTTTTTTTTTTTTTGTCTCCAATAATAATAGGATTATACTTGTTCATAATCCTATCATTATTTCAAACTTGACAAATTTTATTTTATAAAGCAAAAGAGATATTTAGAGATGTAAGCGGTAAGCAGCAACTCCAAATGGTATTAACAAAAATATTATATATACGTATATATATATATATAAAACATTGCTGAAGGGATTGTGTCTGGACTAGGCTCTAGGCACATAGGTCTGTGGACTTGATATTTAATGAATTTTGAAAATTATCCACCAATATTGAAGCCGATCTTGTTGTGGGATGATCAAATCAAGTGACTAAATGCGTAATATATTCCCAGCAGTACTAGCTAACTAATTGAAGCAACGTAACACACAGATTAGATTTCGTTCTAAGTGTACAAATAGTTTAGATCTCGTTTTAGAAGACGAAATTCTTGATCACACGAGAAGAACAAGTCGCAATGACTAGAACACGAATATTATTAAATTTGAAAAAACTAATGTTAATAAAAACTTATATCCTTATTTATAAGAAAACTAACCCTAATCCTTCTAAGAAAACTTGACTTAAACCCAAATTCAAATACTAGAATCTTAATAAAATTCTCCGAAACAAACCTACTCCAACTTGGAATCTCTTAGACAAAGTTATGACTAAAACAAAAAAACTTCCCTAAAATAATGAAAATGTCGATTTGATGACCTAAATGATGGAATTTGACTAAAATAACTCCCACATTACCGCAATAGTGTTGAGTATTGTTCCCCAAGTCATTTCGGATCAACCCACTAAATTTCAAGCGATTCTGAGTTGATCCAACAAATTACAATTTTACCTCTGATCATGTTTTTAGTGCCAGTTGGACTTCTTTTGCTCCCAAACCTCTAAGAACCCATCAAACTCGTTCTACATCACTAATGAAATATGAACTCAAAACTATCAACTTTAATCCCTTTTCATACCAACCAAGGCCATTTTCTCATTTCTTCACTTCAGACAGCAAAAAATGAACCCGGTCCTTTTGGATTTATGGATTTCAAATCCCCTTTCTTCTTTGATAACACAACTTAAACCATGGATTAGGATCCATATAGTGATTTTCTTTCTTCTTTTTATTTTCTTTTCTTTTATTTTTCTTTGGAGAGAGGGTGATTGTGAGACCCTAACTTGCTTAGCATCATACTTAGCTTAATAGCATGCAACTCGGTAGCTCGTGCTCGGCCGTGCTGGCCATGGTCTGGTCGGCCGTGCTCGCCATGGTCTGGTTGGCCGTGGTCGGCCATGGGTTGCTCGGTTGTGATTGGCCATGGTCTGCTCGGTCATGGTCTGCTCGGCCATAGGGAGACATCGGCAGGTCGGTCATGGTTTGCTCGGCCATAGGGAGACATCGGTAGGTCGGGCTCGGCATGGTCTGCTCATTGTTGGAGGTCCTGATCAGGATTGGTGAGCTTAATTCATGATTAATTATGTGGATTAGAGGTGGATTAAGGAAGCAAGGAGGTGCTAGGTGGGGGTTTAACCCTAAGACACCCAGGTGTGTGCTTCACGTGTGAGAGGCGTGTGTTTCACGAATTTTGTTAGCAAGGGTGTGTGTGTGTGACATGTGTGGATAATAGATACACATTGTATCTATTTTGTGTCTGGTAAGATAAGAGAGAGAAGCTGGGTTCTACGATGGTCGGGAGAGAAAGATAAAAGAGAGAAAAGAAAAGGAGGAAGAAGAATTCAAGAGAGAAAGTTTTGTGTTTATTACTTGAGGTGAGAAATATATATTGATACTTGTTGGGACGTTAGAATGGTGAAAGTGTTTTCATGTCTTTGGTTGCATTAGGGAAGGGTTTAGCATTCTATTAAGTTCTGATGCATTATGATATTCTCAATCATACATTTAAAGAGTATGAGCTATAATTATGCATTGGTTATGAATTATAGCATCTATTTCATCATGTTTGATGTGGTGGTGTTTGATAGGTTCGGAAACGGATCATACTATTCCTGTTCAACCGAAAGAGTAGCTCAACTTGAGAGTAAACGGTATCAGGTGGGGATATTGATGATCTTATTCATATTGAACTGAATGCTTTGTTATGAATGGTGGTGATTGCTTGATTATTAGGTGATAATTGCATACTATTCATACATTGTGTGCACACTTTGCATTGCATAGAGGAGGTATAACCGAGTGGGGGCTAACCTAAGGTTTAGCCGGCTAACCTAAGGTTTAGCCGATGTAGGGCTAACCTAAAGGGTGTCGATGTAGGGCATCCTTAATAACAAGCCATCGATATATTGGGCCAATGTTATCAAAATAGCGCGCACATATGTGGTGAATCATATATTGCATCACAAAAAGCATTTGGTTTATTGTTAATGATGTATTATTTATTGATGATTAATTCAGTGGATGTTTATCATTCCGTCTTTATGAGTTTGATTATCTTGTGAGCACGTTAATATATAGCTCACACCCACACATGTTATTTTGCAAGAACGTGGGAGAATGTCCAGTCCACTGTTGGTGTTCAGTCAGGGAGCTTCGAGAAGCTCTGTAGTTGAGTTAGTCGTCATGTATATTGTTGTACTTTGTATTAAATTCTTGTTAGAGTTTGGTTTATTTTGTGGTTTTGTAATATTCATAAGTGTGGATTAAGAGTTCCCTTAATGATGTATGTTGGAGGATTATGAGATGGTTTTACTTATTTAATATGATGTTATTTATTCTTAAAAGATTTCTATCTTTGGGACCATGTTGAGGTTCCGCTTACAGTTAAGTGACCTGTGCGATCACGTTCATCCTAAGACAGCGTTAATGACGCTTGATTAGGACCGGGCGCAACAGTGATGGTGGTCGTCGCAGACATTTGGTGGTGGAGGATTTCAGTCATTGTCAAGGTAGAGGTGATGAAGGAACTAGCTAGAGATACCAGCTTTAGAAATGACACAATGATATGCTTTCAAGAATCTGATTTTCTCGTAAATCTAATCTAATTAATAAATGTTGTGTTTAGATCTCGAATTTGTTAAAAAAAAATAGAATGACATTTTATGTTTGGTTGTAAAACAAAAATGGAGGATAAAAGAATAAAAAAAATGGTTAGAATAAAAAATTTCTCGTTTCTTCCTCTTTTTTCTCTTTTTTTTTTTTTTTTTCTCTTAATAGATTAAGAATCCAAACAAGACATTAGATTGTTTGCTTTTCTCTCTTTTCCACTAAGTTATATGCTAGGAAAAATGAGGAAAGCTAAGCTGGCAGTGCCAAGAGAAACGAGGCACAGTTCAAGCACGACTCTTTTCTTTTTTCACTCAAACTAGACTTGGGATGAAGTAAGCAAAATTACTTTTTTCTAGAGATAGGATTAGTATCACCTGTCCTTTTTTTCTTTGTTAATCTGACATCTCTCTATCCGATTAGGATATAGTCACGAGCTTGATAGACAAAACTGCCAGCTTTGAAAACGAAATTGAAGGTATAGGACAACCTTCACCCCCCTCTTTCTTTCAATTTGCAATGTTGGTATGTGATTAGTATCACGGATCGAGCGCTTGTCATCTAATTTAAAAGTTAAGTTATTAAGTGATGCTGTCTATTCTTTTTAAATAGCTCAAAATCTCCTTCCTTCTATTAAACGTTGGATCGTAATATACTCCCACATCTAAATCTGTAACGCCTTCGTTAAGGGTCGAACCACCCCACCTACTCCATTTGAACGTTTAGTGTAGAATTGAATTAAAAGTTGAGCTACTCTAATACCACTGTCACAGGCCGGGTGCTTACCATCTAACCCAAAAACTAAGCTGTTATGTTAGATAGTGCTGCCTACCTCCTCTTAAATGGCTCAATACCTCCCTCCTCCCATCCGATGTGGGATCATGACATTAGAATTTGACTTCCTCAGCCTTCTATTTTAGAACCAAACACATCTAATTATCTAATTCGCAAAGTAGTTAATTCTAAAACTGCTCAACTCATATGTTTTGGACAGAATGTAGGGGTGGATATTGGTCGGGTTAAGCCTACACTATAAAAATAGATGCCCAAGCCCGTCCATTAAACTCACAAATAATTTAATGAAAAATTTATCTAACAAATTGGACATAAAATATTGTGTTAATTAAAGTGGTTTATGAATGTTGTATTTATTAAAAAGTAAGTGTTAGAATATCAAAACTAATTTTTTAATATGTACTTTCTTCTCCAAAAATAAAGTTTGAATAACATAAAATCTAAAAAACACATACATCATTCTACATATATTTTGAGCTCGACGGACTTTAAACAAAATCTTCAAGTCCACCCACTAACAAAATTGGGTCCTAAAATAATTCTCAGGCTGTACATATAATGAGCAAGCTTGGACAGGCTAAGCAGGCCATCAAGACATGCCCACCCCTAGGTAAATGGCACAATCTAACAACTGCCCCTTTGGTCATGTCACAGAGGCATGCACTTCCTTTCATAACGCTCTTAGTTAAGCCACTACCACCACCTCTTTCATCATCTTTTTCTTTATCCACCTTTTTCCTAGAATGGAAATTTTATCATGACAAGGCTGGCCATTATTAATCTCAATGATAGGAACCTCCCATATTCTACAGCTCCACAATTTGGTTGATGCATTATATTCTCCTGCTAAGGAGAAGTTACGTCTTTTGACCAATCAAAACCAATACTTTATTCTGGGTTGTTTCTGGTCACCTCATGACAAGCCAAACTGTCTATATGATGCCTGTATATATCATGTATTCTCAGCCTAATCTTACACAACTAGTACCAGAACTCAAACAAAATATTCTATTGTGAATAAATAGAACTCCAAGGAAAGATTATGGTTGGTAGAGGCCTAGTTGTAATCCAATCTGGACATGGAAGAATTATGTTCCTCATGAGTTTACTATCATTTAGAAATGTAAGCTCTCAATATTTCCAAATAAAGATAGCTAGCAATCTGAGCAGTAGCTGGACCAGAATGTATTGATGATCCATTTGTATATAATAAGCAATAAATGTAAGAATTGAAATACTGTGCATAATCATGAATCCATACCAACACAGTGTAACTTCCACATGCTGCTTTGTTTATCAGATTGCTCTGGCAAGAGGGCAATCATGCTGGCAATGCTCTGTTTTCTTCCAATTCTCTATTATTCACTATCTCTAAAGCAGAGGTTGCATTGGAGTAGTAGTAGAAATCTAATTCTAGATCAGAGAGAACAGCTGCTTCCCATCTAATCCATGATACACTTCCAAGGTGTGTCATACCAACCTTCAAGTAAATCATGGCCAAAAGGATAATCCACTAAAAAACAATGTTCAAGAGGAACCTTGGGTTTTGAATTAGTTGAAGCTATTTTATGAAATAGACAATACCATAGCAACAGATTAATTCAATTTAGAAACAGCTGAAGAGACATTCACTCATTCAATACCCAATAACAACAGATAAATTCAAGACTCAATTTGAAAAGCAATGTCAAGGATAATTGCACAGCAAGTCTCAAGGGAAAGAAAGAAAAAAAAGAAAAAAAAAAAGCCCAAATCTCTTCACCTGCAGCTTACGCAGACAGGTCTACATCTAGTTGGACATTATGCTTAACATCAAGTGATATGATGCAAACATATAAATCATAAGTTTCTTCTAAATGAGCCTGACCTGACCCATCTACGTTCTTCTGGGTCTAAATTTTTTTTTTTTCTGTGTTTAGTAAGTGCAAGAGTGTACAGCCATTTGCAAAGAAGGATTGGGAAATATATAGGACAGTTTAAGAAAAGACATAAAACACGACTAACATTATATATTGACTTTAATATATATTGAAATGCAATTTTTCACTAATGGGAGAAAGGGAAAAAAATAAATTTTCTTTTGCAGTCAACATCTTCAAGGTCACAAATTGAAATCAGATCAAACAAATAACAGAAAGAAAATGAAAACAATGGAAATTCAAAGCCCAACAATCAAGAAGCCTCACCAAATTACAAATAAAACCTATACATGATCTTCTATGTCACAGAATGAGCAAATGTAAGAAAATGGAGAAATATGGAGAAAATACTCTGTTAAGTTCTAAATCCAAAGGCAGACCACTTCTTTGATGCCTCTTTCTTCGTCCTCTTAGAGTTGGGGTCAATGAGGTTTTCCAATGATTTTGCCTTTTTGTTTCGAGACCTGCCAGCTTCTTTCAGAAGATCAGCCAACCTTTTCTTCTCATCATCAAAGTCAGGATTCACTGTTCCAAGCTTCTCTTCTCTCAATTTGAGTACATACTCCAAAATCTCAATTGCATCTTCTACTCTGTAATAATCCAGGATACACATAAAAAAGACAGTGATCAGAATTGGAAGACTATTTAGCTTGTTTCCATCAACAAGCTAGCGCAAAACAAAATACTACTAAGTTTTCTCTAACATGGAAAACCAAGAAACATTCCAGTAGTATGATGTCAGAAATTACCTTCCCATAGCATCATAAGTTGCTGCAAGATTGCCATACACTCCAAGGGTATCTTGGTGACATGGTCCACACTCCAGTTCCAGTATTTCTCTTGCCTCTTCAAACAATTCAACCGCCTCATCTATCTTGAACAACTGTACGCAGGCCAACCCCATCTGGTTCAACAAAACCCCAAAAAATGCTGATTTCCTTTCACCACTGGCTCTGAGTTTGGCTACAGCATTCTCGAAAGAGTTCCGTGCTTCTTCATACCTCCCAACCATGTAAAACATAACACCCATCCGTGCTTCTATTCCTGCAATTGTACTTTGCTGTCCTGGTTTATCCTCCAACAATTTCATTGCCTTCTGCAAGAGCTTCAGTGCCTCCTCGGGTTCATTAAAAGATTCATAAATGGCTGAAATTTCTGTCATCCCACTTGCAATCTCTTCTGCAGAGGTTCCAGGCACAGGTTTTGTATATATTCTCAGGGCATTTTCACAATAGGACCTGGACTCTCGCAGCTTCCCTGTCTTGTAGTATAGGTCAGCGAGCCGTACAAAAGCGGAGGCAACTGAAGGGTGATTGTCACCCTTTGATGACTTGAAGACAGTGAGTGCTTTCTGGTAGGAGAAGACAGCCTCATCAAAGCGAGATAGGGACATGTAGATGTTTCCAATGCTGACATCAATAGCAGCAACCTCATTTTCTTGTCCATTGGCAATCATTGCCATACTGGCAAGAACAAGGTGTTCAAGAGCTGATTCGTAATCTCCTTTAGCCTCACATATGAGGGCCATCAACCTGCGGTCTGCCGCTTCCTCAAGAGATGCCGGTGGACTGTGCACGCGATGGATTTCAAGAGTTCTATTGCACAAATTTTCTGCTTCACCAAATTGCATTGCTTGAACATAGGCCTCAGCCAAATACCTGTCAGTTTTTAGGCAGTATCTGGAATTAAGTTCTTCAGTTCATTGAAGAACATACAAAACGAGTTCGAAAAGAAAGTTGTAAATAGCATTATAACCCACCAGGCAAACATAAAACATAATCATCAGTTTCAACGATCGTATTGGATGAATCCTGGTTGTGACTCTAGTGTAAAATTTACCAACTCCAAACACATAAAATAATTGAAATAGACTTCTTTCTAATTAGTAAGATATATGCTATATATATATATATGTATATGTATATGTATTAATTACATTGAAATAGATTTATGACCTTACACATTACCAGTGGAAATTCTAGATGAGTAAAGAGAGTAATATCAAGTTTGCAGCCAAACCAAAACACCGTTTGGCAAGTCCACGTGAGCATGAAAATTTTAGAGCAAACAAAAACAAACTAAAAATAGTATGTTAATCGGATCAAAACAAAAACGTGAAACTTTAAATCAACTCAAAGAATTCTACTAAAACTTAGAGTTGGCGGCCAAAGCCAGTAAAGGCATTTTTTATTTTTGAAAAATATGACATGCTGGAAAATGGGAGTTCATGTCCTTATCTAAAGTTCAACTACTATTCAGCAATATCAATCATCCTTCATTTGATTGCAATACTGAAGGACGAATCCTTATCGTAGATCAACCCTTCTTGATCCTAACTCCCTGTATTGAATTCAATTTGCACATGTCATACCAAAATTTCCACCAGCCTAAATCTTAGATATTTCAATCTGCAAACTTTGAAAATGTATAATATTTTATGAAGGCAAACGATGATAACTCACGGCACTGTTGTGTTCCGCAATAGCATTTGAGAACGATATCCGATGATGAACCCATTCACAGCCATGAATTGCTACATTGAAATGCCAAGCAACACAACTGAGCCATTCATTTTGAGAAACTGCTTAGGATATCTGAATGTTCAAGCCAACCTTTTTTGTTGAATCTTTATAAAACCAAATGTTATCAGCCATTTAAAATTTAGAAGAAAGACCAGATTTTCCAGTTTCGACCTCCAATGAAACCTCTAAGTACATGTGTAGTTCAGTTCATGAAATGTTGAATAAAGCAACATGAAACTCAGTAAATTCAAGAAACAAATTAAAGAAAACGGGGCAAAAGGACAACTTCACCTGCAAGTCTCTGCAACTCTCGGATCTGTCTCTCCCAAAGCCTCCATTTGTATTTTCAGCCCTTCCTTGTAACACTCGATGGACCGATCCAGCTGCCCAAGCATTGAATGAGTATCGCCGAGCTGCATATAACCCGAAAACGCCGCGAGCGCATGATCTGCACCCCTGGACACATCAGGGACCCTAATTGCCCTCTCAAGCACAGGAATTGCCTCCTCAAACCTCCCCAAACTACAGTAAATAGCCGCGACGACGTGCAAGCTCATCGCCAGGTCCAAGCTCTGTTCGCCGTCGATCGCGCACCGCTCGAACGACTTCGAAGCTCGGAGCGCGTAGTCCAACGCCTTGCTCGGTCCATCCCCGGACGCAATCGTGTCGCGCGCGAGCTTCAACAGGAACGGACCGAGATCGGGATTGTCCAGTGACGACTCGTCGATTACTGGCTTCTCCGGCGATTTCTTCTTGCCGGAGCTCCGATCCGGCGATGGCTTGGCCCGCGAAGTCGACGGTGACGGCGAGGGAGGCCGCCTCGGGATAGGTGACGTCGTTTTGGGGTTTATGGGTTCGGATCGGTCGGAATTGGGTCGGATCTGGTTGTGATTCTCATCGGGAACGGAGATTCGGAGCTGCGGAGCTTCCGGTGGCGTTTTCACTGAAACCAAACCCGGCATGGCTACTACTCAAGAAATGCAGAAACAGATACGATCAACTTATATAGATATATATATATATATATATAACAATATATACAGATGTATATAACGTGACGAGAGAGAGTTATGGAGACGCAATTGGACTAAATTAGGGATTAGAACTTTCCACCATTTTCAACTGTCGATTATGGTGTGGGGTATTACTGTTGAGCTTCAGAGAGGGGAAGACAACTTGAGAGAGGTACGAGACTGCAGGATCAGTGCATTCATTTCAGATCAGGCCAACTCAGATGGGCCCAGCTTGTGTGGGCCAACGTGATGACGTGGTCTGCCTTTGGCGCTGGAGGCCCAGTCCAATTGGATCTTGACAGGTTTTCAAGGGGGGCTAAAACATCATGATTTCGTTGGATCACCAGACACAAGAAAAGGTGATACCTGCCGTGATAGGTGTGCAAACCCTCGTAACCGTTAGATTTAAAATATTCTAGACAAATGAAATCCAATGGTGAAAACCCTTGGAACATGGGTTATCTAAAGAAGCCCATTGTTTTTGTGAAAATGCGTAAATTGCCCCTTACTTTCACAATATGATACTTTTACACCCCTCAAAGTTTTGCATAATTACAAAGAAAATTCTTTCCCTGGCCTGTTTTTTTTTGGGTTTCTCTTTACAAAATGCATCTATCCACTCTACTCTGTTTAACACTAATCAGATTTCTTCACAACAATTTATGCTTGGTAATAATGTGTGATGCTTTAATTGCACAAGTTATGGATAATCATGCTATTTAAAGTAGTTTCGCACATTTCTGATCATGACCACTCATTTATGATTCTCTTGTCACTGCAGTAAAAAAAATTTTTGACCTCACTATGTTTAACATTTTTGGATCTCTATACGTCTTAAATCATGTTAATTTGAAATGGTTTTGTTTGCTGAATATCGTTTCGACATAAGCTATTAAAACCTTCCAAATGTGTATATTCTAAGCGATGATTGATAACTTCTGTCACCTAGACTATTCAAAATAATCGATGATTGATGAATTTGGGTTGAGGTAGTAAATTTTTGTGTCATATCAACAAGTTCTTGAGCTTGTGGTGCAGTCTTGTGAAAAGTTCTATGTTCTGTCTATGTGAAGAAAAAATAAAAAGGAAATCAATGTTCTCGTTGTATAATTTAAGTTAGCCAAAAGATTTGGATCAGTAAGAAAAAAATTTTGACTGGGGAGCAGGCAACATTTCTTATATATTGGGTTTATTAACTCATTAACTAGCTCAAGTTTTCTTTACCTCTCGAAAGATTAGGTTATTACCCTTTTTTATATAATTTCACTCTATTTCTAAATTTTACATATGTCATTAATCAGACTTAGATATTGAGTTGAAAAATACAGATATTTCCTTTATGTGACTTCCACGTTAATTTGCTAGTTCCTTTTTCTTCTTTTTTGATACAAGGCAATATGGGAAAGAGAAAGGGACTAACAGGTTCGAAGCCTCGTCGAATGAGTGAGTCCAAAGCTCCTTGACCACTAGCCAGACTGCTGACTCAATTTGCTAGTACCTAGGTTCAAATCCCTCACATATGAAGTGTTCTGCTCAAGCCTCAAGTTGCTTAATTACTTAGAACTTGGATGTTGTGCAAAAATTCATAGATCAGAGGATTTTTTATTTGTATTTTTATTTTTCCTAGAACTAAATTGCTCATGTACACTTGAGCTTTCCTCTGTTACCTCTGCCTTATGATTTGCTAAATGTCATTTTTTGCAAGCCAAGAGTTAGTCCAAGTGCAGATTACTGATGATTAAAGTAGGAAATGTGAGTTTATGGCTCAGAATCATATAAGACAATTATGTGAGGCATTATTGTGGTTCGCATTCAATATTTATCACCCAATATTTTGGTGGAACTTTAGGTTGATTTTATCTCATCAACAATTCCCTTCCCTTTCCTTCCCTGAGCTCGCAAAGTTCCAAACGGATTGTTAATCTTTTCCGATAAAGAGAGCAACTTCTGGACCTTTTAACGTTTTGATTCTTTTGAACTGAACAAAAATTGAACCTTTTCATTAAAAACAGAAAAGGAGGACAAAAAACGATAACGAATAGCCATCTGGCAGGTGAATAGCGTTTCTTACTAGACTCATCTTCGTGCCTATATATCGAGGGAGAGCATGGACATGGAGGCAATTAAGGAAGGTATTGACTACTGTTGAGGGGTCGCAGATTTCTCAGAAAATGCCTCTGCTACTAGACAGGATCGCGAGCGACATTCCCGCTGCTGATAACGATTGTGATGGAGAAGGAGAAGATTTTCCTGACGATTTCAAGAAATATATGGACACGGAACTGTCCTGGTGGCGAGAGGTGGATGATTGGGGACGTTACTGGGTTTTCTGGAGCCGAGTCGAAGATGAAACCGAAAGTCTTCCGATGTCCCTTTATTGTGAGTGAATTCTATTCATTACTTTCCATGTTTTTATGATTTGTTTTAACTCAATTTCATCGACACATTATGACTTGGGCAAGTTTTGTTTATTCAGACTTCATTGAACGGATGCTGATATCCAGTCGAGAGTTGAAAGAGAAGATCATATTTGCACTTCGAAAAATAATTTTACCCGATTGCTATATCTATGATTTTCGTTGTTTTCCGTTACTGGTTCAGTTTTGGGCACCCAGAACAATTGAAGGCCAGTATTTGCTTACAACTCGAAACCAACCTTTTGCTATTAATAAAATTGACAGGAGTCTTTGTGGGCGTAGGATGATATCTAAGGAGTATAAATTAAGATGGATGCAGAGAGTGAAGAAGAACTTGGACTTCCTGGTCGTGTGTTCACGCGTAAATTGCCCGAATCCACTCCAAATGTGGAATATTACTCTACCAAAGAGTATCCACAGCGCGACGATGCTTTAGGTTTCCAAATTAGATCATCTTTGGCTTTGCCGGTGTTTCACCCTTCTAGCCAGAGCTGTGTTGGCGTACTTGAGCTGTCAACCACTATAAATATTCCAGTTCTATTTTCGGAGCAACCTCTTGCCTTTTCTTCTTTAAAGGTATACCCCAAATTGGTATATTCATCCAAATTATTATGGACTTTCTTGCATTAAAGCTGTCAGTTTTTTGTCAGCCAATTCTTACGGAAGTAGTGAAGCACCTGATATGTTGCGAAAATACAATATTTAGGTAACAGAAAGCCAAATGGCAAATTTTTTTTTTTTGTGGGTCACCAAAACAGCAAGTTGAGTATATCCATTGGGCAGGAATCAACATTCACTTATGTGCTTAATTATCTGGCTCTGAGATTTCTCAGTCTCCGTTTCCTTCATGCATTTTTTTTTCTTGGCAAACATTCGTCGTTTTAAAGTTTTAAGAATTCCTCAATTCTCATTCCTTGTAGGAGGTAGGCCTGAAATGTTTGGACGTACATGAACACTCTTCCAAGCAAGTAAGTAGCAACTGTGATGTAAATCTGTTCTTTTTCCGAATATGATAAGGAATATGTTCTAACAACATCCCAATGCAACAATACTTACAAACCAGGATAAACACAAGAATGAAGCTTTTACAGCTGCTACCGACGAAATCAAGGAAGTGTTGAAAATGGTGCAAGAAACTAATGAAGTATGTTTGGCACAGACTTGGGTCCGATGCGGTCTTTGTAAGGATGCGGTCAATTTCATGTCCATAATTAAGTCGCTGTCCTATTACGAAGACGATGATGCCTGCTTTTTCGGGGATGCTTGTCAGTCATTTCACTTGCGAAAGGGACAAGGGCTCGATGGAATGGCACTCTTGTCTCATAAGATTTTGTTCTGCACGGATGTAACCCAATTCAGCATTGTTGAGTACCCATTTGCACACCATGCAAGAGAGCATGGATTAAGTGGCTGTTTTGTAATTTGCTTACAGAGCAGTCACACTGGAAATGAAGTTTACGTACTAGAGTTGTTTCTGCCTACGAGAAATGAAGCCATGCGAAACTTACTGATTTTGTTGCGCAGGATATTGGGAATAATGAAGCTATGTTTCCGAACTTTTAAGCTTGCTTCTGGAGAAGAATTGGGGGAAGGGCTACCAATCGAAGTTATTGATTTTCACGATGGTGAGAAACTTCATTATACTCTAGAACCCCAAACCATTAGATCTCCGCCTACGCTGGAAACCTTACAAATTGTTGGTGAGATGATGAAGCTGGATCCATCAGATATACAAATTCAATCAATGGATCCTATAAATAATGGGAGGAATGTTGCTAGTGCAGAACAAATTGACATTACTGCTACCTATTCGCAAGAAAAGAGCACACTAGAGACTGAAATTCAAATTAGTCATGAGGTTCTTAAACAACATTTTGGAAGGAAACTCGATGATGTTGCAAAAAGCCTTGGCGGTAAGCTTTTACGCGCTTTTAACCTGTTGCTTTCCCTTTCTGTTCTTATAATCATTATAGAGAATCCAGTTTGGAACTTGCAATACCAAAACAAGAGAGTTTTTTCTTACTGTGAATCTTTGCTTTTGCAGTTAGCCGATCTACTTTGAAGCGTATCTGTAGGAAGCATGGAATTAGTCAGTGGCGATGTCACAAGAGAACGGAAAGAAAAACGGATGCATTTTCAGTCCCTGGTCATGCTGCTGCGTCTGCACAGCCTGAAAAATCACTGGCGGAATTGATTGAGAACGAAGGAACCTCACATGATTTGAGAAAGCGATGTCCTACAGCAGCAAGACAAGAAGTGAGAATAACCATAAAGGCAACATATGAAAGAGATATGATAAGATTTCAGCTTTCTTCAACTTCGGGGATCATTGAGGTTCAGAATGAAGTGGCGAAGAAGCTGAAGTTAAAGAGTGACACTTTCAAGATGAAGTATGAGGATGATGACCACGACTGGATTCTAATGACGAGTGATGAAGATATGCAGGAATGTTTGCGCATGTTTAGGTCATCGGGCAATAATGCAATCACACTGTTGGTTGAGCCAATTGCTAATTGACCACCCGAATCCACTGGCCATCCCTGTTTGTTCAACTGCATGTATAGTGCCTTGAATCTGTCATGCTTATCATTTTTCAGACTCTGTAAATAGTGTCTTTAATCATGGAACAACCATTACTTGGTTGAATTGCTTGTAACTCTTTCGGTCCAATTTAATCAACTTCTGATAAAAATCATTCACACCCTTTACTGTCTATTGACCTAAATTTTGTATGAGTGGAATAAATGAACTTCATTCCATGTGGGAAGATATATATACTGATGTAAAGCCATCCATTTTTTAAAAATATGAGGAAGGCAATGTCTATACAGTACCTCAATATACAATTTCCAAAATAGAAAAAATAAAAACTCTAGAAAATGAAGCATTATTACACACTTCATAACAATTGGTAAGAAATCATTACGCATATCAGAATTATACACATTAAATGGTGGTAGTGAAAATATATAAGTACAAAATTAGCATCCATGTGCAAATGAGATGGAGCTTCCATCTAATATGCAAGAACAGCACCAACATCAGCAGCTGAGGTAGAAGATGGGCGCCCATCATCACCTCCTCCAAAATCTAGCTTGGCTCGAAAAATATTTGTATCCGACATTTGCCTCACAAAACGAGCAAAATTGACCCAGTTACGATAATCAAACAAGTTTTTGTCCATTCTGACAAAGTTGAATGAAAAGCATGGTGTTTCTTGACCATCTGAGTACAACTTTGACATCTTTAGCACTTGTTGAAACGATTCATCATCCAAACTAGCAGCAGAATTTTCAGCCTCCAGGGGAACATCACAAATCCTCGCAGCCAGTAGAAGTTGTCTAAGAAAACCTTCTGGACTGCTGACTGGGTTCATCTGCTGCTCCTCTGCATCTTTCATTTCAAAACATGTACAACATAGGGTAAATCCATACCTACCAAACATGCGTGCAATTGGTAGGTATCCATCTCGGATTGAAGTATTGTAATAGCCAGCAGTTAACTCAGATGGATGAGATTGTGTGCCATAATGCCAGTGAATTGCAGCCACTTTTCCTGATGTATTAACTTCAGTACCCCGAAAAATGGTCTCTGTTTCCAAGCAAATCCTCTCCCCATGCAAAAGCAACATCCCCGAGTACCATCCAAGAAAAAACTCACCGTATGGTGTATTCCATGAACCATCAGTCCTGAAAAATTCAGTATTTTCAGGATCTTGCATCAAGTTTCCAGCACCAATAGGACCACCATTTGCCCACACTCGCATTCCAATCTCTCGGGCACAAGCATTCAAAGATGCAAGCACATACTGGAAAGTAAATAAATGAAAAAAAAAAAACAATCAAACTAAAACAGGAATAAAGATGGACAAACAAATCCAAAAACAAAAATGAAGAGGCAAAAGAGCAAATGGTATAACTCCTCATTATTTGCAGAGATTTAGGTACATGCCTATTGATAAAGCTGAGAATACTTTTTTTTTATTTTTTATGAGAGATAAAGCCGAGAACTTTCTACCTACCTTATCATAGCATTGGAACTCTCCAAGCTCACGAGAGCGCCAAGCCCATGTTAGTTTTTGAGAGGGGCATGAGGGGTATCTTAGTTCACCGGCAGGACCCATTCCAACTTGAATTCCCTGCAAGTAAACAAATAAGACCATGAAAACCTGACTCCAATACTAAGCAATCAAGACATAACTAAAGCATAATACCAATCATCTTACTGATATGACACCACCAAGAAAAGGTCTGAAAGTGTCTCTAAAGTTCCTCATAAAATCTGCATATGCTTGGATCGGTGATCGTCCACGCAGAACAGGAAGAATGTCACATCCTAGGGAAATGTATTCCATATTTCTTCTTCCAAACCTGTCAGAATATGCTAAATCTGGATCTTTGTCTATTTCTTCCAGCACCCATTGAGGAAGAGGAATCCTTCAGCACACAATAGAAAGATTTCAGACCCAAATAACACATAAGCAGAAAGGTTTGAAGAGGAAAGCCGAATAAAATGCTTAATGAGAGGCAAAATCATTCTTTATACAAATATGATACAAACATTACTTTAAAGAAATCTTGAACCTTAACTCAAATTCAAATATCTCAGAGTACAATTTGATTCAAGCAAAGATGGTGCTAGAAACTACTAGATCAAAACCAAAATATCTTGCTTGTGCATCCGCATGTCTTGTCATGATGTGGGTGTATGTTCCCTTGTTCTTTTCCGAGAGTAGTCACTTTATTAGGTATTTTGTATCCATTTTAGTTTTTAATATGATGAATGTACCCTCATACATGCATGTAAATTTAATACGTGTGATGTGTACATGCTGTACAAGTATAAAACTTTCCTTTTACTTTCAATAAATATGAGAATACACATTCATTGCACACCATACATTGGCACATCTACAAGCATCTGATTCAGTCTCCAAATCAAAGAGAGAAAAGCATGCAAAGAGATCGTTATTTCTGGAGTTTGGGAAGAGCAGCTCAAAAAGCAAGGAAGCTAGTTTCTTGTTTGAGAATGAAGATGAAAGATAAAGATATACACTACGTGTAAAAACCTTCTCAGTTCTCAACAATGATTTTTGTTTGTTCCTATTTGCTTCTGCCCCCCAGGCAAAAAAAAAGTCCTGAGTTCACAGAAGATGAAGGAAAAGAGTTGAACAAATGAACGTGAGTCTTACATGAAAGCATTGCTAATATGTGGAAAATTGAATGCCAAAGAATTGCCCAATTGAGTTGTTAATTTAACCATTAAACTTCTTCAAACAAATACTAAAGTGCAAGTCCACGTCAACAAACGAGAATCAAACCAGAACTGTCAATGAAAGAATAATCCAAGCTCCAACTACTAATATTTGATGAGATAATCATAGGAGGCAAACACAAAACGAGAAGCAAGTACATAAAGACAAAAAAGAGGAAAATCTAAAAAAGAATGGGGCAACACATGATAAAACAATTGAAATGGAGACAAATTCATAAGAATGCATAACACCCCCTATGACAGCACTACAAGCTACGTCGACACCCCCCACCCCACCCCCAAAAAAAAAAAAAAAAAAATCTCTACTTTCAAGGATGCGACAGAGCCACTCGAGTTCCTGAACTGGTTAATAGACATTTTTTTTTTTTATCACAAAACGCCATAGCTTCATTTTTAGTTTCAAACTTGGGATACTCCAAAAGAGACACCTGAAAACTAAATGATTTAAGTTTGTAGATAAGATTTAACTCTTTCCAGGTAATATATGTCTAAACCAGTTGAAAAGTGATCTGTTTTTAAAAATTAACACCCTATGATTACCCAAGATTTCCATTTGAGGAGAGGTGGATATGCAAGAATAGAGCCCAATAACACAGCATATTCCAATAGCATAAGACGTGAACAGCAAGAACAGAAAAATAAATGTCCGCAAAAATATATCACTTGAGACCTTTAAAATTTACTCCCCTATATAAGCATAATAGATATAACAGACCCATTTTTTCATAGTAGACTGAAAAAATAATTGTTATTCATGTATCTAAAATTCAAGAGTATCCTTTAGAAAAGAATCTAAAATTCTGAACTTTTGACTTCAAATTTTGGCCAGTATGCCTACACTTCAGAGATTGACAACGATATTTAGAAAATGCAACATTTATTTTGAAGATCTTCATTTGACGAAACAAACACCAACACCGTCAAGACATATACAAAACATATTAGGGTACCAATAAAGTAAGTCAACAATAAAAGTACTCCTACATCATTATGGCACTGAGAAAGAATTATCCCTCCATTTTTATATTATTATAGGGGAGAAGGGGGAAAACGCTCTTAAGTGCCCATGCCATGTTGGATCTACATCCAACATAACAAAATTTATATGAAAAATCCACAGCTTGCTTGTCCAATAGATGTCCGTGCAATCTGAAATGTATAAGACATGGAGTTGATACTGACAAATCTCTTCTACTAAGTACCAATATTTCATCTGAAATGTATAAGACGTGGAGTTGACACTGACAAATCTCTTCTACTAAGTACCAATATTTCATCGCTAAGAAGCAGGTCAGGTCCTAGCAAATCGATGACTCTCCAATTCACAATGTACAAGTATGTAAGCATTTTGGAAGACTGATATAACTAGTTAGACATTTATTGTGGCATGAACTGAAAAGCTTCATCTCGATTGCAAAAATAGTGAAAAGATTATAAAGTAACTTCATTTTTTATTTTATTTTTTGTAATATTGCTTCACTCTACTCTTATTAGCAATTTGAAAGGGAAAGTTTCCGCCAAACCAAATGATAATATTTTTCTAACTGATTTACCTGGAGAAATAGATTATCCAAGAGCTGCACTTTCTGATTACGTGTTTCATTTTGAACAGCAATGACACAAACCAATTTATGATAACATAACGCATGATCCATCAATTTACTCGCGGAAATAGTTCCCGATAAAAAGCTTTTCATATGCCTCAGAGATCCATCAAACCTTCATTGATCAAACTAGAAAGGAAAAAACAGCAAAAGTGGTAACTGAAATGTTATTGGAAGAGACTGCGACCTGAAAATGAGTAGACTAGAAATGCTACACAATCCCATTCCCCTGAAAGTTACTTCCCATATCTCAATACCCATGTTCCATCTAGTTTGCCCGAATGCAATGGAAGAATTTCCAATCCAAGTTCCAGGATATACTTTATCCTCTACTAAATCAAGAATTGCCATACTCTGAACATGTCGCCTAACCCACACGAAGCAATAGCAACACAAATCCATGTATGCATCCATGCACAGATCTACATATACATAGATATAAGTATTCAACCTATACATTTAGCACGCTGAGGCAAAACATTACACAACCATCAATGGTGGTTAATTTCTATTTTGCTGGGATAGTGGAGGAGAAATTAAAAATTAACAAGATAAAATTCAAATAAAAACCGACCAAAAGGGATCGCCGGGCCCTGTACCGCACTGATGAAACGCCATTACAGCTCGAACCTTCAATCCGCACCGCCATGCCAGCAAGACGATTTCCGCGTACCCTTGCCAATTGTAAAGCCCAGGAGCGTCCCTCTCCACAAGCCCCCACCAGACCTCCATCGCCACGCCCTCCACCCCGGCAGCCGCGAGCGCCCGAAACGACTGCGCCATGGCCTTCCGCCTCCTCATCTGAACGGAGGCATCCACAGCGTCGACCGGAAGCGTCACGAACACCGGCGAGCCCTTCCGGCGGTGGTGCGAGAGCGAGACCCCGTGCTGGAGCTCGTACTGAAGATCCCCATTATCAGGAGACACGAAGCCATTAGACGGCCTCGAAGAGTTAAGACGAGCGGTGATCGTGAGTAGTCGCCGCGCCGGAGGGCGATTCCGGTGTGATGGGAGAGTAGAGAATTGGACGAACCGAGTCGACTTGGTCCGATGATAGCAGAAAGAAGCTAAGAAGCTCGGAGCAGAAGGCGATGCGATCGCCATAACCGATGAGTTTAGGGTTAGGGATTCCAATTTCCTTGTAACGGAAGAGAGATGAACGGAGGGGCGTGAGCCGCGTGAGTTATTGCGAGTTAGTGACGAAATGAGTTCTACGTATTGGATAATGTGTGTGATACTCTACTCAACAAAGGCCAGGTGAGAAACGAAATGAGATTGCCATACATTTCTCTTCTGGAAATGGATTTACTCACAGTGAGGAAATGGAGACGGAGTTGCGAACACCCAACACTAATTTGCGTGGTTCAGATTTGTTGATGGGTTACAAACGTACATATGGACTTAAAAAGATGATGACCGTGTTATTATTAAACTTTCACAAAACTGTGATTAGTGGGAAAATATCTCCCAAATCCCAAATATCTCAATATTATTAATTATTCTATTAGCCCAAGGACGCATGCCCAAAACAAATAAAATTATAGAATGCAGATTAATCGAATTATAGAAAGCAGGTGTATCGGGTAATAAATTCCAAGTAATGTCTACTTTTCATACGAAGAATACTTGTGTTCCAGGAACACAATTGATAATACCAAATAGGGAAAATTAAGTGTTGAATGAATAAAACCCAATAATTTTTCTAGATTTAATTATATTAATCTTACTAGTATTTGTTTTGAAAGATGATGCAGTTGATATTTGAGATAATCTGTAGATGACTTACACTTGTTTGATTAAGTTGAGATTTGCAGTTAAAGAAATTCATTTTTTGTTTGGTAACTTGTACTAAAATTTGGGTACAAGCAATTTCAATTTCATAGTCTTTTACCCAACAGCTCCTTCGAAAGCTAGGGAATTCAGGGAGAGAATTAGGCAAAGCTCAATATCACCCCATGGACCAAGAAGAGCGAAGGCGGATCTCCTGTAGAAGATTTCTCCAAATGTTGCCAGCGCCACCCAAATTTCCTTCGTTCACAATATCTTGGTCGGTAAATTTAAAAAATAGTAAATTACCTATGGAGCTCGCAGAAGCAGGCATCTGAACTCATGGTGAACTCAGGGACTACAAGACATAAGGAGAACAGAACTTGGAAAAGTGCAGAGCCATTTTCACCAAAAATTTTTGATTCAGCCATAGGAACTTCGGCAATGGAATGCATTCTGGGACTCCAATAAGTGTTGAAATTTACGTTAGCAACAAAACAAGGAGTCACAAAACCACAAGATTGGGAGAATAATCTCGGCTATAGACAGCGTACATAGCCTACAAATGCATGAAATGGAGTATTGACGGAATAAATAGCAACACCGTATTCAACAATGAACAAATTATGACCACTGCCCAGTATAATGTTGGTTGACACCAATCCCATATAACAAGCATGTATACATAAGGACAGGGGGCAAGACCCGACTTCTAACATATGCATGCCTAATAACAATGCAACAATCCAGACACTGCATTTTGGTGAGGGAAAAAGAAAAACAAACGACCAAAAATGGAGGCCAAAAAAGGCATCACTTCTCTGCTGCTTCGGTGCCCCAACTCCTGCCTCCAATTTTTAAGAGCACCCGTTAAAAAATATTCAAACTGCTGTGAAGAGTGACGGGGCCTTAAATAATATCAAGGAGAAACGGCAAGATATGCAGCAGTAATTGCCATGCAGGCAGAGCCATCTATTATGAAGATTATAGTAACCTCTCTCCAATTCCCTCCTATCTCATTCCTCCCACACCATTAACCTTCCTTCTCTTCTTGTGCACAAAAAGCTTCATCAGTTTCTGCTGACTCAGCAGAGACCTGGGTCATCACCACCAACTTCCTCCACAGCGAGGAGGAAAAATGTAATACGATATGATCCAACTCGCGTTGCTGATGTGATACTGAGCGCGCAATGATACCTACAATCTGTGCCCCAAAAATGGTGATGACCTTGACTCATAGTACGCAAACACCAGACCCCGACTCCACACACCCGATGCATGCAAGGACTAGAATACACAGACTAGCTACAATCTCAAAAGGAAATGGCTCGACTGATAGCCAATTTGGCCCATTCAGCTGATTCCTTAATCAAATGATCCTCAGAAGACAAACATTCATTTAAAAAGTCTTTGCTTGACACGGATTGCTGAATCAAGGGGCCTGCATTACTGCCCAGTGTGTCAGCTAGATCTCCCAGGACCCCAATCGCAGTCTTGCTTACAATATCATCCCTACAAGAAAACAAACAAAAAATGCCAGAAAATAAGTTAAAAATCTAAAACTAATAGCCAAAATGAACCAAGAAGTATGAAGTCAAGTGGAGCTCACATGTCTTTCTCCATGTACAAACTGTCCAAGAATTGGAGAACATGGGGTGAATAGGGCATCAAGAGCTGAGTTTTTGGTGAGCCCTTAAATCCTTGAAAGATCCCAGAGTATGCCTCCAAAATTCCATTTCTTAAAAGATTAGTATATTCAATAATATCGTCATCAGCACCCGATGTGTGGACAGATAGCTCTGCTGCACTCTGGAGCATGGGCATTGCATACATCAAGTACTTCTCAAAGTTCTCTCCAATTGCCAAAGCAATGTCACCAAAGCATGAAAAGATGGGTGGTTTCACAGATCGGTGCAACTGGTTGCTTGACAAGTCTTTAAGAAGTTGGGTCATTATCCCATCACAATAAGGCAGCATTTTATCCTCAATGGCTCTGCATATATCCCCAACCACACCAACTGTGATGGCACAAACCTGGTAGTCTTCAAAGTTTTGAAGGCCCATTTCTAAATATTTATAGAACTCTGGCAAGTATTTGGTGAAGTCAGAGCCCATGGCATAGGCAAGGGCCCCAATGGCAAGCATGGCCTCCTCATGAGCTGTGGCACTTCTACAAGCAAATACCCTCAAGAAAAGGTTCATCATCTGGTCAGCATACTGCATGAAGACATATTTTGTTGGCTCAGATGACCCTAATTTCTGAATAATGACCTGCAAGCATCCACAGAGAAGTCCTTGTAATTCATTCTGCTTCTCCCTCTCATCAGATGAAAGCTTCTGTGCCTCAAGTGTCTGGTGGAGCTCCATCATAATGAGAGGAACAAGTTGCATCACCATGGGAGCAGTTTCATCAGTGGAACACCTAACAACTTCATTCAAGGTCTCATAGGCTGCAGTTCGGAGGCGTGATTCTCCAGCATCCTCTCGGTGAGTCACAGCAAGAAGCGCTTGAATGATATCCTGGAAAAAGGGGGTGAGAGGTGAGGTTGGAGACCCTATATCCTCATAACCTTGGGCCAAGAAGTAGAGGGCACCACAGGCTTTCTCAGCAACATTTGGAACATCTTTCATGCTCTGAAGCAGAACGGTAATAATCTGTTGGATGTTTGCTTGAGTAATAATTGGTGTCTCCAAAGTTGATCCATGAAGGAATTCGAACATTCTTCCCAGGGTCCATGCAGTAGTGTCCTTGACATGGTTGTTCGGATCTTTCATCATTGCACTCAGCATGAAGTTCAAAGCAACATTAACAAGTGGTACAACTTTGCCAGGGGATGGACCTTCCAAAATGGAACCAAAGGCATAAGTGGCTGCCTCCCTTTGCCTCCAATCTGGTTTTGTTAAATTCTCTTCGATGAATGGCATAACAAGTGGGACAATGTCATCTCCAACTGTCCTTGCAACCAGACCCAAGCATGTGCCTCCAGCCATTGCAATATTCCAAGCTCCTTCATCCTGATCCTGATCCTCTTCCTGCTTAAGGAGAGTCTCCAATAGCATAGGTACAAGAACAGGGAGTGCTTTCTTAATGAAGTAAAAGCAAGGTATGTCAGAATCTCCACTGAACTCGCTCCCATATTCTTCTAAGATATCTATCTCCTCATCACAGATTGAACTCCAGAACTCAATGGCTTGTAGAGCAACTGGCTCCTCATCTTCCTTAACAGCCTTTGCTGTAAGATTGAAAATATCATGGATATAAGGAGCCAGTTTATCATAGTAGGTCGAAGATATGGCAACCAAGCATTCAAAAGCTGCCTGGCGTATCTTCACTTCAGGAGATAGAGTACCTTCACAGACAACCCTCATGATATAGTCACGTTCCATATCATTAGAAAAATTTGCCTGAGCAAAGCCCAGAGCATTATACAAAGCTCGCGTAGCAGCAAGCCTGGCATCGTTATTAGCCTCAGATGCATTCATACCCTGAACCACAGCTGTAAGTATCTTATTTACATGATCTTGTTCTATGGCTTCTGGGGAGACTTCCTCGCACAAATACCCAAGAGTCTCAAGGGTTGCCTGCTTGGTATGTGCCGGATGCTGGTGAATGTTTGACAATAGAGCTCCTATCAACTCAGGCCATTGCTTGTGCGGCAACTCAATAGCAGCAATTTTGGCAATGACTTGTGATGCTGTTGACCGAGCATCATGCACAGGAGATGAGAGGGTCCTTAACAGGGGTGCTTTGATCTGGGCCTTCACCGAAGGGTCCAGTGACAACCATCTCTGTACAAGTTCAAACTTCCTGTGCTGTTCTTTGGCATCTAAGGCATTCTTAAGGATCAAACCTGCTAATTTACGACTCTCAACAGGCTTGTCATCATTTGCCAGTTCACCAGTTAGAGAGAGCAAGAAACTGGGAAGGTTTTGCTCCTGAAACTGTCTCAAGTTTTCTTCTGCATGCTTGCGCACTGTACCATCCACTGCTTGCGCATTCAAAAGAATCTGGGTGACTTCCATCGCCATTAGAATCTGCTATAAGCACCCCAGATCAATTAGAAGAATGCAAAATGATTGTGTCAAATCATGCTTAACCCAGATTCAGATTTGTAAAACCAAGCTGTGATATAACTTTGGAAAAACTTACCTAATTTGCAATAAACAATACCATTGAAGTGATAACTAAAGTCACGTAATCTATGGAACTGAAGCATTCAATATAAGATATGTTCCACTCAGCTAGAAAATAATACCAAATGTATATAACTCTGACAAACGATAGAAAATGATTATAAACCAAATTAATAACCACAAATTCAGGGGGTAAAGAAAACATACAAAAAAACAGAAAACAAAGGTGTTAATCACACAATTATAATCCTACCAGTGAATAATAAAATGAAGATCAGGCGTATATACATGTGTAGCCATACGTTTAGCTATCATAGTCCCAGAATTCCATGAAGGGCAGCCTATAAACTAAGAATTCATAAATTTAACAATACTTTGTGTAGGTGTAAATGCGAACTGAACCAAGAGTGTAGATTTATAAACAAAAAAGACAAAACATGTCCTAGAAAGCAAATAATATGTATTTTACATTTTTTGGGTAAGCCGAGCATCCAAAAATGATCAAACAACCAAGTAACAGTCCTGAAAAACAACAGCCAGAGAACACACTACAAGACCCGCTTTGATCTTGCTGGTATGTAAGTCAAAGCAGAGTGAAAAAACAATAGAGACGATGATAGATATGATTAAACCATTACAACTATACCAGTCGATGACCTGTCCTGATTGCATAGCCCACAATACCCATTGCGAGAGAAATCGCAAATAGAAGAAAATAAAACTCAAATGCTACAGCAATCATCACACGATCAATGATCAATCATGAAATTCGACCCAAACCAGCACAATCAATTCATACCCACACGCAAATACACATATACTCAAAAAAACACACAAACGAGGGACACGCATCTACATATATATATGTGTGTGTGTGTGTGTGTGCGCGCGCGCGCGCGCGCATACATCCGCTTGGTGCAGGACCTAAACAAACCCTAGATCGAAGAGCACAGATTATGAAAAAAATTATTATTTGCTGAAATTGAAGTGGAGATACTCACAACAGATAGAGTGGTTGGCTGATAAAGTGAACAGTCCGAGAATAGAAGGAGGGGACAGAAACGGCGATTCTGAAACCCTAGCAGAGTAAGAAAAAGCAGACGCTTGTGTGAAGCTCGAAGAGCCGAGGATTTACAAAATTATAGTTACTCTGATTTTCTAATAGTCGCACGCAAAAGTTCCGGCGCGTCAACGCGTGACATTGTAAAGGCTGACGTGTGGAGCCCTGGCACAAAGTTGTAAACCATGGGTAGCCGTTGGTCCGAGGGATTTGATTGGTTCGGAGTAGACGTGCTTGGTTTGAGGTGTGGGGTTGGCATCTTAGAATCTGATTAATCACCGTTGTTGGGAGTTTGTTCATCTTTTTTAGTTTGTGACTTTTCTAAGGCTTTTATTTACTGCAGTGCCCGTGTTCTTTCGCAAGTTTCGATTTTTCCACCATGTTGCAAGTCCTCTTGGACCGCCTAGCTATGAACCAAAAGTGGCCACCAAATGGGTCGGATTACACAAATTTTCAGTGGCATAGTCGCCAAATGGGTCGGATCAGACAATTTTTCAGTGATATTTTTATTATCACTCGAATTTAAGTTTGCATGGTTTAAGAAAGCCATTACTTACACAAATGGTAAAACAGAAGGATGTCTCACTAGTCAACTCAACTGGATTTCATTCTCAAATTAAATCCCTCACTATGTCTCTTCACGAGTTTGAAAAACTAATCAATTAAAAATCTAAATATTTTTTAACAAAAAATAATGAAATTACATAAATGGTAAAGAATTTATAGTCGAAGGAGTACCCAGAGAAGGGTACTACCTTTGTATTGGATTCCTTTTTCCATCAAACCGGTTTTGCATAGTTTGGAATGATTTCCCAAGTCGACAATTTGTTTTTTTAATTTGTGGTAAGTCCCAACAATTAGAATACTAATTACTAGCAGAAAAGGAAGAGTAAAAAAATATAAATAAGCGAACAACTTAAGTTCAAAGTTAGCTTACAAAAGAAATCAAAAGATTGACAAAGTTCTCTGTGTATAGGGCAAAATTAATATTTCTAGTTATTACTTTGATCTTTAAACAATGAGTTCTTTTTTCTTTTTTATTTTATAGTCAAGGCACACCAATGATATAGATAATATAATACTAGCACTCAGACATGTATTATTATTTACTAGTGGTAGACCAGTAAGTTATTAATAATTTTCAAGTTTATTTCATTGAATAGATTTATAAACAAAGGTCTTGGAAAATAGTTTAAAATAATTTTAATCTCAATGGATTGCCAGAGTGACTTTTACATTAAATTTAAAACTAATTATTTTACATTAAATTTAAAACTAATTATTTATCAGCAAACCAAGAAAAAAATGATATAAGAAAAACTATATATGAATAGAGCAAAAAATAAACTTTAATCTTGACATTGGTTAAATATTAGTGCAACTATCAATTTTACCATATAGGTAAAGTTTTATAGGTAATGTTGTGTTGCATAGTCAGCGAGAAGTCAATTTCAAGTAACTTTGCTTGTTTTATTGTACTGTTTAAAATTAAATGATAAAATTTTTACAATTAAAACACCTTGAACCACGGGACAAAATATAATTGTATAGCCAACACTGGTTTAATTGCTTAGTTGAGCTTTGGACATTGATTTCCTATAGAAATAATTTGATATTTTTTAGATAAGAAAATCATTTTACAGAGGTGTTTGGATGTAATTTATTTAGTTGCTTATATTTTATACTTGTGACTTTTTTAAAATGTATTCGGATGAGTGATTTAAAAAATTAGCTTATATTTAATCACGTTTTTTAGAAAAAATTATTTTTTAAAAGTAACTTATAATTTATAACTTATGACTTATAAATCAGTTGGTTAAACATACCATACGTTTAAGTTAAAATAAATTAAATTAAAAAAAAAAAAGGAAAACGCAAACCCTTAATTTGGCTTTCTCAAATTGATTGAAAAACGAAAGAATATTCAATGGACACGCAATGAAATAAACGGCCAAGATAATCCCACAGCGAGGCCTATTGTCATTGGCTCAACGAATCCGTCCTCCGAATCTGATTGGTCCACTTCATCAGCAATGACATGTTCGTTCACTCTCATTTGCTCTCTTTAACATAGGAGGCGTGTTTCGGACAGATGCGGACAGCAAATCCCGAATCACTATATAACCATCCAAAACCTCACGCGCGGCTTCATTGACACCAAGCCCTTGAGAAAAGCCACTCGCAAATAGACTCTCTCCTCTGAGATCTCTCTGATTCTGCTTATAAACTTATCTACATACATCAGTAGAGAGAGAAAGTACAGAGAGACGACGCAAGCCATGGGCGGCTCGTGGAGGAGCGGGTCTCTGCTCGTGTTAGCAATCGTCTTCTTTGGTAAATGCTAATCTTTCGTGGCTTACAGATCTTATTCATATGTCACTTGTCATGACGATTTTCATAGTTTGCGATCGTTATTTGTGTGGATGATTGGCAAAATGTAGTAGATCTGGCACACTGTGTCTGTTGTAGATTTATCTCGACTCTTTCACAGCTCTTACATCAATTCGTCGATGAATGTGCCTTCGTTTTTTTTTTTTTTTGCATTTTAGTAGATCTGATGAGGATCGAGGGTTTTCTCTATCAATTTTGCGATGTGTTGTAAACATATTGGCATACGATGCATTGAGTCTAGTAGCTTAAGTGGGCGTTGATCTATTGATGGTTGAAATGATATTTCTGGTAGAA
>CM065397.1:990000-1002500 GCA_033060915.1 Euryodendron excelsum | reverse complement strand
AAGAAGTGCTTCACTTTATCAGCCACCTCTGATGGAGTCAGACTAGCACCCCATTTATAGCAGAGATTCTGAAAGAAGGAAGATGATTGTAAAAAATGAAACTGAGAATCTAATGCTATTCAAGAGCTAAACACAATGAAAGCTCACAACCTTACAGATTTAATATTGTATAATGAAACAAGCTCACTCCATCCTCAGAAAGTTGAATGTCAAACCTTCTCACATTTGAGACATACCAAGACTTCTATTTATGTCAATTTTTGATATGTCAAACTTTTATATTCAACAAATTTTGATATGTTAAACACAGGAATGCAGAATCTAAACATATCCTTTGAATAATTGCGAAGTATAGTAGCTTATAGAAATATTGATCCTTTCTATTTTGCAGTCTTAGTCAACTATTTGAAAAATAAATCTCCTAACTTATCAACATTAGATAAACAGAACTAAATAAGATTTGTTAGCGACTTATTCAATGTTGACAAAGTTATCCTAGGTCACAAAGCAATGCTACCATGTTTTCATTCTAAATCTAATCTGTGAATAAACTAAATATTACAGAATTTAGATGACAATCAAAGAAGTAATGGTCAATAGAGTATTCAATCATGATTCACGAGTCTAAATTCTCTCGTATTTACGGTTTGACTTTTAATTGTGGTTTCAGCTTCGTCTTACATTATCTTTTTGCGGTAACTGTAAGTTATCTACTGGATTTAAGTTTTTTTATCAGTTTGCCTATAAGTTTAGATAAAGGCTGAAAGATTGATTTAAGGATTATTTCCTATCAATACAGATCATTTTTTTTTATTTTTTTTTTGTGATTGTTGATACATCCAGATCAATAGGCTTATGCTACTACGACAAAGTAGAATGGCTACTCTTGACTGTTGTTGGCGGTATTCTTCCGGTGGCATTACGAAATTTAAAACCAACCTTAAACATGGATACAGGACCACAGCGGAAAATCTTTCGCAACCTTCCATAGACTGAAAGTTCCTCATATGTCATTCCCATGTCCACTTCATCTAGCTGTTTCACAAAGAACTTAAGAGTCAGATTTTGAGCTACATAACTCCAGAACTTCTTTTGATTCCACTTCTTAACAAACAACAATATGAACTTGAAAGAAATTTGCATGCTGTCAACATCAAGAAGATCAATGCAAGACAAGCTGTCAGAAGAATCTGCATTAAACCCCATGGCAAATTTTCAACAGCAGCACTTTAAATGGCACTAATTGGAAGGATGTTACCAGTCGCTGCACGGGTCAATCCTCCACATGTACTTGGTCAAAGATAACCTGATTGAGCAACCGTAGGTAATCTTTTACCTTCTTTTGGGAGTGAAAAGTGGAAAGGATTGAAGGGAAAATACAAATAGATCAAAACAAAACCAGTCACCTAGTTGGACCAACTATGATGTATGCTTGTTGCTCGTACACTTATGTATCCTAAACTGTAAGCTGTCAATTCACATAAACTTAAATTCCATGGGTGCCTTGAAACTTGGACATCACTTTATGAAAGTCCTATGAAGCTGTTAATAAAAATAAGAAGATTTCTAAAGAATGAAGGGTAAATAGAAGAAGAAACATTAATTACCAAAAGTTTGGAAAGGAAAAAGAAAGTAAGAAAATCATACGAATATAATTCAAGCCAAGAATAACTAAGGAGAGAGAATATCTAAAAAATTACTAAGCTCAGAAGGGTCAGAACATAGTTGGAAAATGTAGTAACAGAAGGTTCTCCATGGCCATTGATGCCATTAGTGACAGAATTTCGCTAAATTAAATACCTGGCTGTAGTTGGACCGTATAGGCTCCAATTCAGCAGTAGGGGGAGCAGCTTCAATTTCTGCTAAAGATGCATAACCAAGATGGGTGGCAGCCCATCGCAGAAATCTACGAAGATCCTGCTTACTAATACTTCCAATTGGATTTATATCTGCTGAACTGCAATCATACTGCACAAGAAAGATTAAACAATTCTCATAAGTAAAACCAGATAGTCAAAGATGAGGTATTGGTCATATGAACATCACAAAGGCTACACAAAACCAAGTTATTTATCAACATCCTTCATGAGTTCACCAAACTGAATGGAAAATCGAGTTTAGTTAACCATTGAAGAATTTAATAAAGTAACCCCAAATTATTCCCTGATGTTACCCAACTCTATGGAGTCATATATTAAGTTTTCATCTTGGCCAACATTAAATTAAGTGTGTAATCGAGTTCCAGTCCATAGTATTAGTAGTTTGCTCAAGAACCAAAAAACCTGCTACAGAAAATATTTCCAATTCCTGCCTAGGTACAAATGTAAAGTTTCTAAAATACCTTTGTTAGATAACCACGCAATCCTTCATCCACATTGGAGCTCCCTAGGACCAGATAAAAACCTGGTTTGTTATGAACCCAAGGCATGAGAGATGCTAACATAAATGCTAGAACCATTCTTATTCGAGCTTGAATGTTTTGCAACCCCAAGTTTTCAATGTTTGATCCCCCATCTACCTGTGAAAACAGAATCAGGTCAAAACATTTACTCCGAAAGCAATCATTTTTGCTGATCAATATGATACTGATGGCACCCAGTTGGCCCACGAATTTCAATGCAGTCAATCCTCATCAACACAATGGTGGGCCCAACATACAGAGTGAAATGCATGAATAAGCTGTCAACTAGTTACATCAAGAAAACACGATGTGAAATAAATCAATCTTACATTTATTTGGAAAGATAAATGCATGCCAATGCCAAGATTTTAGTCATAAGCTGCAATGTAGTGCATCATATGAAAAAAACAAATTTGGTATAATTTGAAAACAGTAACTGAGAGTATTTTTACACCTTTTACCTTATAGCGGGGTCGCTTTCCAGTAAGTGTTTGAAACAGAGAGAGTAGGGCAGAAACAACACCGTCTATGCAAACATCAAGATGCCATGAGCCAATTTCATCTGCCAGCACCTTTGCCCGTGTTCTTGTGGCTTCAGAACTGTAATGAACAAACCCTGTTACTGGTCAATGATATATAAAAATACTTTATTCTTGAATTTGCAATTTCTGAGAAAGAAAATTTTCAAAATTCGAAAGCCAAATAACTTGAAAAATCATATGATTCCACACAATCAATTGGTCTCCCTCAATTTTTTTTATTTAAATTATCCTTTTACATCAAATCAAATTTCATGGTTTCCCTGGATCCAACAAGGAGGGCCATCAGGTTTGGTTTAGATGGACCATTATCCCACAAAGCCACCATTTTTTCCAAGAGCTAAAGCTTAGATTGTTGAAAATTATATGAAAAAAAAAAAAATTCTGAAGTGTTTGGAAATTTCCAGCCTACAACCAACACAGGAAAGAGTTCCTTATTCAGAGCATCCAGATTACTGCCAAATGATATTCAAGGCATCCGACAATACTAACAAAAGATGCTAAGTTGCCATCACCGCCATAAAAGGTTCTGCAATTATGAGAAGATATGACCTTCAAAAAAAAATTCTTTATTTTAATTTGCAAACAAAGAAAGTATAGTTATGCTCTCAATATCTTAGGCACCTAGCATACCCTGTGAACTTGATTGTCAGTGCAAGCAAGGAAAATTCAGAATTAGACTAACCACTTAGAAAAGTTAATAGAAAGTGGAAACCACATGTTATTCTTACATATACCCACCTATTTTCAGATCCCATAAATACAGTGTAAAATATGCGTTTTGCAAATTCCTTGCTATCTGTAGGAAACTGTCCATCAGTATAATGGCCAATTCTTATAGCATCAGCTTTGACTTGTTCATCCCCATTGGCGATTTCTGCATGCACAAGTCAACATCAACCAACAGATAATAATCAGAAAGATAATCAGGATACCTGGTTCAGGGTTCTAGGACAGGAAAAAGCTGTTTTTTGTGTCTCTGTAATACTCTTATAATTTACAGAACTTTGCAGGGGAGATGGCTCCTGAAACCAAGAGCAGATTCATAGCTGATCCCCAAAAATGGGAGACATGGCTCTGCAGGATAAAACCTCAAAACCAGCCCAGGACTGTTGGAAAATCACAGTTTCTCAATGAAAAATGCTTATCCCCACTACTTGGTGTAATCTACACAACATCTTTCTTTACCACTAGCTCCATCTGGTGCCTTTTCTTTTGGCGTACATACTTTATTTTTATTGCCAGATGGGCCAAATCATCAATATAGTAGTGACTTTGAATTCTTAAAATCACTAGGGAAAATACTATGAAGAAAATTTTGTTTAAATTTTATCTGAAGAAAGCAAAGGGATTATCCAGCCCATCCTCCTACTTACCAGAGAAAATCTGAAACTAGTGGGCATGAGAGGGATGTCCTGCTAATATATATTTCAAAACAGGGGAGGTCCAAGTCCATTTCTGAAACTAGTGGGGTTTAATATAAATTTCCTTCGTAATACTATGCTAGTAATTTTAATGTGAATGAGAAAATTTCCCATGAGCATTATCTTTTGATATACGAAACTGTTTTGGCCCTAACCAATAAGAATGGCATACTATGCATCAACATCATGACATAAATAACAAGCATGCATAATTCATTCCTACAAAAAGGAAAAGAAAAGAATGTTTAACTCATGGTATGCAGAGCCAGGTAAAATGCAAAGGACACAAACCCTTTTCTTCAAGTATGAGATGCAAAAAAAAAAAAAACTTGTCAAAATGTGGATTCCTAATATTTGAGGTAGGAAAATACATATCAATTGAATACAGCTCTTTGGACTTCGACATTAGGATAAGACGGACCAATAGGACTGGCCTCTTGAGCCTCTTTCTGGCCCTTTAATTAGTTTTAATAAAATCAGTTTTGATAAACTCATGGGGATCTTGGCCAGTGGATCAGTTTTGATAAAACACGATTGTTGAAATTGATTGGCAACAATCATGTCCACATGATTGAATGGATAATGCACTGGGTTCATTATTATCAAATCCTTATGCTCAATTGTGACTAGAAAACACCAGCAGTACCAACCACTGATCTATTCAAATTCGCAGTGCGTAGATAAAAATATCCACTTTCTTAGAAAGACACCATTAATGGTTCGCCACTGATAGAAGTGTGGCAGAGAAAACAACACCTATTGCATCCATTGATCCTATAACAACCATTACTCATCAAAAGACACAGATGAAGTACCCAAAATTAATTAATCATGAGTTGATTCTCAGCAAATTATTTGGTACAGTACTAGAACACTGCCACAATATGTTAGAATAATAACTGACCTTTTACTACAAGCTGGCACATGCAGCCAACTATAGCAGCAACAGACGAGCTATCAGCACCACCAGAAAGTGGCAGCAAAAAGCCAGAAGCTCCACTTCTTCTTAAATAATCCCACATCCAGCAACCAGGTCCAAAAGCTATTTCCTCCTCGGGGGAGTGATATCTAATCTACAAATGCTAACTGATGTTTAGATTCGCAAAGTTGACAGAATAAAGCAACAAGTCAACACATATATTCAGCAACGTTAAAAAAGTATAAAAAAAAACCACTAGAATATTTTTTTTTGGAGATAGATTAGTTAGTAGATTGTGTCTCACGCATATACCTTTACTATTAAAAAGAAAAATGACCAGACGTACCTGGTTGCGATCAGATGTAGGAGAGAAGTTCGTAATTGTCAAATGGAAACAAATCAAAATGAATTCTAGGTAATCCATTGGTGAAACAGAGACCATTTTTCCATGTCACATCAAAAGACAGGTGCCAAAAAGCAGGATCCATAATTTCAAAACATATAAGCCCGAAAGCTGGTTTCAGTGGTCCTGAACTCTTTGATGATGCCAAACTAATCCTTACCAACCCCCCCCCCCCCCCCCCCCCCCCCCCCCCCCAAAAAAAAAAAAGACAAAAAGTAAAAGTTTCCTTGATTGGAACCTAACACATCTTTTTAAAGCATGATAAACCATTCCCTGATTGTCTGGTTCTACCAGAAATCATATTCAGAAGAAAACTGTTAATTCAGGCTATCTAACTTCACATATAGAAGCCTTTCCTGCTTTAGGCACATTCAGGTGGAAGATCATATAAGTTATAATCATTTTATAACAGGTTGTAGTCAATACTGAAGAAGTAGGCATCTGAAGATGTTAGGTGCTGCAAACAGGTCAGCCAGTTATTAATGTTTTCAATATGTCAAAGACAAAAAAAAT
Source organism: Euryodendron excelsum (assembly GCA_033060915.1). Lineage (NCBI taxonomy): Eukaryota > Viridiplantae > Streptophyta > Magnoliopsida > Ericales > Pentaphylacaceae > Euryodendron > Euryodendron excelsum. The sequence continues at coordinate 996,301 of CM065397.1, read as the reverse complement.
TTGTACACTTGAAATGTAAGAATACTAGCTAAGGAAGATAGAAAAGTATAGAATGCCAAAAACTTGATATTGCCATCAAATACTTCAACTTTTAACCACCCTTTCATGACCAAGAACTGACCTTAAGTGGACTTGAAAGGGACATTTGCAGGTTAAAAGACTGGCAAAGCTTGTAAGGTGTCGCTACTGATGGAACTTTTGGTTTGCAGCTTGCTTGCTCTTGAAAACTGCTTATAGATCCCCTAAGACTAGCCACCTGCCATCAATTAGAGTCAGATTTAATATGCAAATGCTGATAAAACCAGAACAGAGGTCCAAAACACTGTGAATTAAAATAACAAACAAAATATTAATTAATTGGATTAGCATATTGGATAGATGCACACTTTGAGAGACTGTTCGTGCCACATGGCTATTAAGAGTAAATGGCTCAGGCATATGACAAAAATGCAATCATACGATACAAACAGTGCAACACCCTAAATCCATTAGATAAAGGTCTTTCACATTAAACAGATGACGCATCAACCAAGCACTACTATATGGACCACAATGATGAAGGAAGGAAAGAAAATTGTAAAATTTTATGTTTCTTGCTCAATCTATTAGAGAAACAATCGAGTTAATTATCTAGATAAGTCAGGGAGGGAATAAGACCATGTAATTACTGTCCTGAACACTAAGAAATTAAGCCTGACAAAAAATCTGTGTGATGATCATGGACTCATTGTATGAACAGCTGATGAAGCTGTCTACTGAACAACTTAATGCTACACTGTAATAGTTTCTACTATCATGGGCAATAGAAGAATACAGGCAAAAGTAAACGGTGGCTGAGCCCAGCACAAATAAACAGAGTACTAATAAGATGAGAACAGAGTAGCCTAAGAAGACAATATATAAAAACATATTTTGTTTTATTCTTGTCACATGCTTTGCTCCATAAATCACCATAAATTTACGCTGATCATTTTTGTTGGTGATTTGTTTCTTTCAGGATCAATAAGTGATTCTGAGCTTCTCTTTCACATTGGTTTATGTCTATACTTGGGTATTTTATTAGTTTGCTCACTGGTAGAAATTAATCCTCAGTAATCTTATTGGATATTAATGCAATGCTAATGTATACAGTACATGTTTTGGATAGAAAGAGTCGTGGTTTATAGCTTGCAAAAGGTCTTTTGCAATCTTTATGTTTGTAAATGTGTAGACATTCTTATTCACCACTTTTTAAATATTCAAACAAGCATTATTAAATGTTTACATCACAGGAAATGCAATTTGCCACATAATGATAAGTTGCAGCTTCCTGGACTGCTTGTTGCACCTAAAAGAAATCTCCAACAACAAAAGCAATTTCTTTAAAAACTGATAATAAATACAAATCAGATGCTTGAAGAACTTAGAAATAGTAGCATTAGTAAAGAAAAACTATAGTTAGAACTGGAGCAGCTAAAATTGTTATGAAACTGAACTTAGAACATACCGCATCTAGATCCATTTGAGCAACCACCACCTCAACATCCTTCAAAGAAAATTGTGAGCCTTGAGCAACCACATCCCCATTCACAATAACACAAGAACATCCATCTGCCATGGATAAAATTATTAACCAAAAACTCTAAGGTGTTTTAATTACCTGATAAACAAAAAAGAAAAATTAAGAAGAAAAAAATGGTTACTGGAAAGGATACATCATGTGGGATGCCAATAGAAGTCAACTAAGAGTTTGTTATTTACCATAATAAAGGCGGCTACCATCACATCCTTGGTGATTACTGTACATGTAAACTCCTCCACGAGTATGTGTAGCACCTATAAATGCACGAAGGCGAAGGTCAAGCTTTCGTAGTTGGTGGTGACTTCCACTAGCATTCATAAACACTTCAACACCATTCAATGCAAGCTCGGCATGCGGGGGAATGGGAGTAAAAAGCTCTTCACAAACTTCAGCTGCAACAGCTCTGTTAAGACATCAATGCTAAGAAATTAGAAGTCATGTAGCAGCTGATCAAAAGTGAAAAAAGAGCCAAACAGGTAGTCTGCCCAAGAGCCATGTGTCTTAGCTTAAGCCTGGATCATGGCAGCAGTCATGCAGATGCAAGAACTATTTCTCATGCGTATGAACATCATTGGTACAAGCTGGCAGCCTGGCGAAGGTTAAAAGCATGACAGGTTGATCTAATGGAAAAGTTAAGCAAATAATGTAAATCTAACAAGGAAATAAAACTCTACTTCCAGCAATACACAATTACGCTCTAAAAGACTAACACGAGGGAATCAACAGCATTACCAACTAATCTTCTCCATAGTTTTTCTTTCTTTCTTTTTCTAAGTGTATTGCTCTAGTCAGCCAGATGTTCTGCATTTCTACAACTGTTCATGAAAGAACTTCTAAGAAAAAGGAAAATAGGACATTCTATGTAATTTATTACCTTCAACTAGGGGGTTGGGAACGGTGCTTAATTTTTCTTTAAAATCAATCTTATAGGCAATGGTAATGCAGATTCACAACAGAAGCATCATGACAAAAGTAAAAGTGACAGCGTTGGAGACATTTTGACATACGTGTCCAAAAATTGGATGTATCCATATCCAAAAGGCACCATTTGCTGTGACAAAGCCTCGGAAATTTCACTCGGGAGCTGAAAGTTCACAAGCTCTTTTTGCTTCCATGCTGTAAACCAGCGGAGTTCCCTGTAGTTGCCATCATTTGCGAGCCACATCTTTGGGCGTATCATGATAATTTTTCTGTTCAGACATAATACTTGACAATTGTAACGCTCCGACCCTTTGATAACAGGCATACCAAAGCTACATAATATGCCATCTGTCCAGTCACCAAGTAAAACATCTTTTAAGCACTCCCACCTGCGAGTGAATTACTTTAAACGTCAGAACAGGAAAATGAGTTATAGCCACTAGCAGGCGCCTGACATGTTCAATAATAAGTGTTTACACACGTCACTTTGATAAATGGGCAAGGAGTAACATTTGTATTAAGGTGGATACACGGGCAATATGGCTACAAGTAAATAAAGATGCAATCACTATTAACAGTACAAAGCCCTCGTTACACAAATACAAGGAAGTATCATGCAGCCATCTTAATAAACCTGAAAGTGCACGGTATAGAATGTTGCTTTTGTAAGTGTGACCAATAAAAAATAGCACCTGGCATAAAAACCTTTGTAAACGTAATTCACAATATGAGCAACAGAGTAGAGCAACTATTAATCTGTGAACCAAATTGATAATAAACTACTTGATGTAACTAAATAAAAATCAAAATGCAGAGACCTATGAGCAAATTAATGCTTATAATCGTAACTATTCGTTCAATTAACAAAGTAAAGCCCCAATATTGATTCAATTGGCGCCATTTGTACATTTTCGGCAAACATTTGGTCCAAAATCAAAACAATTATTCATTGTATGAACCCAAGATACGAAACCGAAAGCGAAAATGTGTCTCACTTACGCATGAGTGATAGTGTCGAGTTCCAAGAAATGATCTTCGCAGCCATAGCCAGTAATTTCAAGCTCTGGACCGAGCCTGATGACAGCACCTGCTTCTTTAGCCCTAGTAATAGATGCCTTGATGTTCTTCACATTGCAGTCGAAATCCATAGCCCATTGATTCAAGTTGCAAGTGGCCACCTTCAACAACCTCATCTTCAATTCTCTCTCAAATTTCTCTTATCTGCACACAACACCACTCGTATCTTCATCACTATATCTATATATAAGCATCATGTATCCGTATAAATTATATTGGGACTTACTCTGGCGCCTGGTTCGGGAGCAGTTTCGGGGACGACGAGGATCACGAGGTGCGGAATCGGCGGAGAATTTAGGGCCGCGGAATGGGAACCTTTGGAATCAGATTCTCTCTTAGAGGATTCGATACAACAAGAAGAATTGGAGGACAATATCTCACCTTCGACGGGTATATATACTCCTTTCACTGAAGGTTGTAGGCAATTGTGAATCGGTTAGCCTCGCACCCTTGGACGGTTTGAAGAGTTGAGTCAGCCAGTCCTGTCAAATGGGAGCTTTTGACACGTCTGAGAAGCTCGGGGCGTGTAAAAGAAGTTGCACGAGCTGGCATGGTTTTTTGGAGTGTAAAAGGTCTAGCTTTTAAGTTGCTTATGTTAAACCCTCCCCGAATTTGCTTAATGAAAAGGAAGTGTGAAATAGGAATGTACAGCTTGTGCTATATCAGCGTTGTCCGAGTTTAAATTTTTTGCTTTGCATGAAGTATATCTGTGAGAAAATTAATATGGTATCGATCATTTTAAAGGCAAATATACTTACTTGGATGGTTCATATATTTATCCAAGACCTATGGCAGATGCAAAAATTTTATAAAGTGGGCCTAAATAAGAAAAACATAATTAGCGGTACTATTACACTAATTACTATTATTATTATTTAAATTTAAACTCTACGTTAAAAGACCCATCAAATATAAACACGTTAAGATCCTAATAGATATATTACTTAAAAGTAAAAACTTTACTTTTTCACTAATTTTTTTTCTAGCCTAGAGAGACAAGGCAAAATTATTTAAATTTTGAGAGATAATATATTTATTTTATTATAAATATCCAAAAGTATAAAGAGCAAAAAAATTTTTTCACAACTTTAGGGAAGAGGCCCTGCCCGCTAGTTGTAGTTTCGCTGATTTCCAAATGTTAATGAATTATAGGTGGTTGCTAGCTTTGGAGAGAGTTTATTTGTTGGTTAGGTCTGTTGGACAAGTTCCCACATCATAAAAATCAAAAAACAAAAAAAAAAGTAAAAGATCTAGCTAGTAAAGAAAAGCTATAAGGCAAAAGCCAAAAGTCAGCTACAGGCAAACGAGCTTATAAGGATATACCACTACACCAGATGCGGCAAATCACAAATTAGAGAACGTCTCTCTTCTTGCGCGCGAACGCAACTCATTACAAGCAAGCAAATACCTGAGGGGTTTGCTCTGTCTGGCGCTGCCGCCTCACCAGGGTGAATCGATGTTAACGATAGGGTTCGCGTACCTAGTTAATCGCGTCGTCGGCGTGGACATTGTTCAACCTACCAATCGGTAAATCTCGGTCCACTGATTTTGGGAATAATTTATAGTATTTTGTTTTCTAATTGTCTTCGATTATGTGGGGCTAACAGGCGATGTGGGTAGCATGTATCAAATAGATTGTACGGTCCAATTACCAGGATAATCCAGAATTTAAGCTTGCTATGGGTATGGGGTGTTGTATGATTGTATCATCAGTTCACTGTTAATGCATTTCTCCAATCACAGCACCATATTATTGTGGTTGTTCATTGCTGTGACAATGATTTACCCTTTAGGCAAAAGTGCTGATGTTTGTTTGTTGATGATCTTCAGTTATGGGTGATTGCCTTCAAGTAATGGTTTTTTTTTCCTCTTCCCATATTGAAGGTTCAGCTAACTTGCTTGGCAAAAAAATCTCTCAATAGTTGTATTAGAGACCTGTTATCAAATCTGGCCTTCTTCTGTGCGTAGGGAGTTCATAGGAAGGGGAAGGAGAGGAGAAGGACTACTCCTTTAGGGTGAAAATTGCTGATCAAATTTTCTGTTAATGAGGGAAAGTTTACTTGTTTTAGTTGATTGGCACTCTTTATTTATGTAGCAAGATTTTTTTGTGTCAGATAGTTTGGTAGGATCAACTCGAAACTGGTATTGCCTTAGAAGTCTCCAAATTGGACATAAAGCTCACTTTTCGTAGGTACATAGTGCATGTTTGATTCTGAGGGCAGAGTTTAGGTTAGTATCGTGTCTATCTCTGCCGGTGCCTTGAATGAAGTGGTCACCATTGGGTAATGGATTAACCTCTGTTATTTATCTACTGTGATTTTAAACTATGTTGATTGGGCAACAGACGCAGTCCGTTTATCTAATATCAACCTAAAGAAATGATTAAAGTAACTGTGTAACACACCATTAAACATCATTAAACATTATATCTTAGCATCCTCCATGAATTCTGACAGCCAAAGTAGAATAACTTATTTCACTATTGCGTAGCCATACTGTGGCAAGCAATAGTTGGATCAACTTGTAGCATTGCAGGTCTCAGGTTCAAGTCAGTGCTGGTTTGGTTGCAGTCCATGCCTCAACTCTGTGCATAAGGAGTAGTGTTTTAATTGTTAGGGATTTATGCTAAAAGACATGTTTTGTGTAATGGTTTAGTATTTATTAATAAATTAATTATTTCATTTTAATAAGAATCTGTGTGAGTAATTTTTGCCTTATGTTATTTATTTAATGATTATGTAT
>CM065397.1:977500-987500 GCA_033060915.1 Euryodendron excelsum | reverse complement strand
TCCAACAAAGTAACATGCAGACACATCGCCGGATTATGTACAGCCTTGCTCTTTTCTCCTTGAGAGTTCTACTCCTAGGTACCTGAATGCTGGCTCGCCTTTGCTGGGAAGAAGCAGAGACTTCCATGGACTTAAAAGTTTCCCCCTGTTGTTTTTCTTTCCTCTTAAACAAACCCTTCTGCTTTGTTTCTCTCAACTTATAGTTAACCTTTCCAGCTAGAAATTTCTGTGGGAGTTACTAAAATTTGTGTCAGATTCTTTGAAGTCAGTTATTTAATTACTGTCATGCTTTTGGCAGTGAACCAGGGAACTGGTTTTGTGCTTGCAAGTGCTTTCTTCTGCCAGCCTGCACTGTAATCCGGACTTCCAGCTTTATTGTCTCCTGAATCTACTGCTCTACTTCCAGGATTTATTACCAAAAAGACAAGGGGAAACAGTGCCGTTTTCTGATCAAAGTATTTTCAAACTGATTTCACACCTGACCTTGCAAAGACAGTGAACCGTCTAGCCTATTTCAGTAAAATGAGCGTTAGATAGGTTCCATTGGAGGCAAAACTCCTGATTCTTCTCCTTTTCTAGATGCCATGCCAATGCCAATGCCAATGCCACTAGCACGGCATTGGATTCCGAAGCTTTTGATTTTGGTCATTGGGTTGTTTTTGTAGTGTAGGTGTTTTTTAACCTGCTTCTGCAGCTTATCCTAGCAAGTATCCAATAATCAAAGGGTGCAGTGACATTCAACTCCAAGATTTGATTGTTCAATCTTTGTTTAAGTTGACATAAATGGATTGACTATTCAACCTTTCTTTAAGTTGACATATATATGGATTGATCAACGTTTATTTAAGTTGACATAGATGGATTGATTATTCAACCGTTATTTAAGTTGACATAGAGGGATTGATTAAAGGAGTGGAGTGGTTTTCAACCTTCAAATCCAAAGCAGATATTTCTATTAGTTGGTGTATTGCAGGATGTAAGCATGACGTGGTTTCTTCATCTGTCTTCTTAGTTGTGATGTGGGTCCAGATCCATTTGTAACTTGTCCTTGGACGGACGGCTCTGATTTAATCAGTGCTTGATGAATGGAGCCAGAGTATGACACTCACATACACATACACACTATATAAGATCAGCTCTTACATCCGTTTCGGTCAAAGTCGTAGTAGCAGCCGTTCTTCACTTCTAGAAAGTGATGTGTTTTGTTTTGGTTTTCTTTCTTTTTGACTTTCTAGAATCCTAGCCCCAAGTCTCCTCCTCAAATGTCTTTGTTTGTTTATTTTTAGATTTAGGAAAATGTTCATACACCGAATTTGTGTACTTCTTGCGAAATCTTCATCTGCTTTCATATTTGAAACCAGTTTCATTTCATTTGTTTAATTTTCTTTAGAATGGTTTGGTGTTTTGATTTTTTTTTGCTCTTGCCAATTGACTTTGCTGGATTAGGCGTTGTTAAAAAAAAAAGAAGCTCCGGTGATGAAGCTTGTTAGACTTTTTATCGTTCCAATTTCTGAAGCTTTATCAAATTAGATAGAGCTACGTGTGGAACTGAAGGGACAGCTGAGGAGCTTTGTCATTTTTTCGCCCTTTTTCTTCTATTTTTTTTATTCAATTTTTGGTCAAGCAGGGTTTTATACATGAATAGGTCTGAATATAACAATTTATAAGTAGAAAATCTGTCATCCTTTTAGTGCTCATGATGTCTTAAATTTAATTCATTCTCGTCGGTTAATTATCATTCATGCAAATATATAAAATTTACATAATTTTTGTGAACATTGATTTTGTATGAAGCAGAGAGAGTAGTTGGTTAAATTTCGACAAAATAGCTGGTTTTTTTTTTTATTCATGGGAATTACGAAGGCTGAAGCCGGAAAAGGGAATGGGGGAGAATGGGGAGGAGGGTCGGGCCCAAATCGCAGTTGGAGTGGGAGAGACAAGTGTCCAACCATTGAATCATTGTTCAGTACTTGAGAGAATAGTGATCGAGAGAGTAATTAGTTAAAATTCTAAACATCTAACAAAAACAGAAAGTAACTTCGGACTTTATGTTAAGTGAGAGCATTCCATGGAAATTTTCCATATTTTGCACTCATGCCGTACCATGTGATTCGAGTATTTGAATGAAAACGCGTTGGCCTCGCCATAAAACAAAGTCACAGTGGCCATTACACTGTTGTGTGATGATCACATAGAATGATGTCTCACATTAGTAAAAATGATATATATTTTTTAAAACGATCAAGTGGAATCACACTCCTCAAAAAATATATATATATATATATATATAAATACATGTATATATGCATAAAGATTTTCATATGAAAAATGAATTATGTTAGAAGGATGTGATAGTAGTGTTTCTAAAATTATAACAAAAAGAAGTAACTCTGAAATAAAATGATTACAAATAGTTATATAGTTACGTAAGCATTATTTATTATTTTTTTATAGACTAAAATAACATGATCTTCTTAGAAAAAAAAAAAAAGAAAAAAGAAAAAATGAATGATCTAGTAACTGTTTCTTTCGGGTCAAAGGACGGCCAAGTGCCAACTGCAAAGAAAGAGACAGACAATTAGGAGCTAAGCGTGGGGAACGAATTTGTGGATTTGGTAATTTGAGACGAAATCTTTAATACAAAGGAAAAAAGAAAAGAATAGTGACAGAAAGTATCAAAAGCAACAACAACAAAAATAATAATAATAGCAAAGTGAAGGGTGACGGTAGATTGAAGCAAAGAAGTTTCAGGGAAAAGAGGGGAACAACAACAACAAAATAATAATAGCAAAATGAATAGTGACGGTAGATTGAAGCAAAGAAGTTTCAGGGAAAAGAGGGGAACAAAAGTAAAAATTTTAAAAATTTTATGTTCTCTTGTCTGATTGAATTGTTAATATATTTTGACCAGCGATTTGGGTTGGAGATGCTCGATGAGACGAAGCCAAATTAGCTATAAGACATAGATGCCACTCCAAATGTAGATTTGCTTTCACCAACAATCTCCTTCTAAAGTGGGTTGGATGGATGCCTATTCTTAATTGGAAGCTCTCTCCACATGTATCATCTCAATTGGAAGATCAACTCCTTTTTTTTGTTCGCGTTAAAAGGGCAAAGAATGGCTGTGGAATTATCGTACGTCCATTTGCCAGAACAGAGCCCCTTGGGAGATTCATAGAGCTTAGTCAATCCACTAATGCTCAGCCCACAGCAATTTCTAGTGGAACTTTTACTGCTAATAGGGAAGCATTACGGTCCAAATTTCATTCTCCTTAGTCCTTACATTGATCTAATGGATTAAGCTCCCTTTTTCAAACAATTTCCAAGATTTTGAACTTATTATAATCTATTTAAAAATAAATAACATGCATTTATGTGTGTATGATGTGATAAATATTTTACACACATACAAACATGATAAGTTAATTGTTTGTGCTAGATAGGGAAAGAAAGATAAAGGCAAGGAAAACAATATTTTTCCTTGCTTTGTCTCTTTTTATTTCACAGTAATTTTTCTTCTCGACTTTGTTTTATTTTATTTTTTCTTTTCTTTTAATAGTTACCTGTTATTTTTTTATTTAAATATTAAGTATAAAAAAAAAAAGGAAGAATGAAAATAAGCAATTTTTCTACAATTTGCTCACCGTCCCCACATTTCGCTTTCCCTTCCATTAAGCTCCGCAGGGTCTTTTTGTTCGGTACCTGTTGAAGGAAGCCACACCGAAGTATCCAAAGATCGCATGCCAAGCCAGTGCCGGCTTCCTCTGCTCTTCGTCGTGTTCTTTCTTCTTTCATGTGTGTATATATATACAGGTCAGTATGTCGCCAAACTCACACCCACCCTTCACTCCTTTCATCCAAAAATGTCGAACTTCCAGCTTATAAACCCTAACTCTTTCTCTATCTTGTTCTCTCTGATCTTCACATTGTTAGCATTCACAACCATGATCGTTGGTAAGTCGCATAATTCTCCAACGTGCACACCAACGGACTCAGGTCCTGTGGTGCCCGCAATCCCATTAGTCACCTTTCTTGAACGCCTTCAAGAGACTGCACTTAATACCTTCGGCGGCAAGAACTTTGATCCAAAACTCTATGTAGACCTGTCACTGAAATTCAATCTTTCGACGACCCAAGATGCGTTTGACAAGCTTCCGAGGACCAATAATGGGTCGGTATCGATCAGCTATTTGAATGGGTTTCTCAATAGTTACTTGAATGGCGCAGCAGAGGATTTGGTGAAATCAGAGCCGGTGGACTTCTTGCCGGAGCCGGAGGGGTTCTTAACGAAGGTGGAGAATCCGGAGATGAGGGCTTGGGCGTTGGAGGTGCATTCACTTTGGAAGAATTTGAGTCGGAGAGTCGCCGACGGGGTCTTGGAGCGGCCCGAATTCCATACTCTGCTTCCCCTGCCTAAGCCGGTTGTGATACCGGGGTCGAGGTTTCAGGAGGTTTATTACTGGGATTCTTACTGGGTTATAAGGTCAGTTTTGATTTCTGTTTGGTTTCTGAGAAAATTAGTGGAGGAAAATGAACATTAAAAATTTTGACATTGACTGCTGGTTAGCATTGAGTAAATTCAGAGAGTAATCTATTTTCGGTAGGTGAATTGATTTGATCACTATTTTCTTATCTCATAGATTGGATTCAATGAAAAGAAGGACTGAATTATATTAATCTAATCATGATGAATTCGAATTGATTACAAACTATCTATTGTAAAATTGGTAACTCAATGATATTCTTTATTGCATATTTTTTATTTATTCATATTTCCTGGTTGGGGTATTATTTCTATATTGTATGACAACTAAATTATATGGTTCCTTCTCAAGCATCCCTTTACATGCAGCCAATCGATTTGTTGTGCAGGGGCTTGTTAGCAAGTAAAATGTATGAGACTGCAAAAGGGATTGTGACTAATCTCATTTCACTTATAGATGAATTTGGACATGTTCTTAATGGCGCAAGGGCATATTACACTAATAGGAGGTAAGTCCCTCTGAAACGTTTGCTGAATTTTTTAGAGACCTAGGAGGTGGTTCAAGTGCTTGTCAGCATTACATAAATATATTTTATTTAAATTTGAAATAATATGTTTCCGTTTGCTTCTTTTACATATTAATGGGTTGAGATGCCTAATTTTTGCACCTTTATTTTTCTTTTATTTCATACATTCACTATCGGAATTATCTGCTTATTTTTTGATCATGTTTCTTGGTATCTATGTATTTCTGTATTTCTGAGGTTAAACTGCTAGTTTGTTGGGACTTTTCAGCCAACCTCCACTCCTGAGTTCAATGATATATGATATATACAAAAGGACTGGTGATATGGACTTCATTAGGAAGTCTCTCCCTGCCTTGCTGAAAGAACACAAATTTTGGAATTCAGGTACGAGAGTATTGTCTCTCTGGCACGTCTGTATATTTTTCTTGACAATCTTAACTGGGTTGTTTACCATCATCAACTTGTGCTTGCATATTTTATGTTGGTTCTTTTTCCATGGGTTTAACTATTTCAGGAATACATAGAGTGGTAATTCATGATGCTCAAGGATGCAGTCACACTTTAAGTCGGTACTATGCGAGGTGGAACAAACCCAGGCCAGAATCTTCAACCATTGTATATCTTCTCTAGCCCATCAACCTAGGGAATAACCTTAAGTTTAAATTGGTGTCATTTGAATAGTCTATAAAAAAAAGCATTGGAGTTTTTAGCTTAAAAACTTGAAATCCTTCTCTCAGGACAAGGAAACTGCTTCAAAGCTTGTGAATAGTTCTGAGAAACAGCATTTTTACCGTGAACTGGCTTCAACAGCTGAATCTGGGTGGGATTTCAGTACAAGATGGATGAGGTAGTGTTCTCACTTTTGCAGTTTTGGAGTATTTTGTCTCATTATAATATACTCCTATATTACGTATTCTGAACCTCTGTGAAGTGTTGGCAAGGTTCATGGATTAAGTTTTGCAGGAATACTTACCTATCGGATTTCTGGATGTTAGGCATTCATGATATAGGTTCTTGGCCCATAGTCATGTGCTATGGGCAAAGGAAATTGCACAATCATTTTAAAAGAAACTTAGTATAAACTTAATTCTCAAATTTGGGATTTATGATGCTTTTTCCTGTATTGCATAATGGATGTATGATTTCTTGTTTCATTGCAGGAATTCATCTGATCTCACAACATTGGCTACAACGTCAATTATACCTGTGGATTTGAATGCATTCATACTCAAGGTTTGACTCGAAATTCCGTTAGAAAGCTTTGTTGATTTCGGGAATTCATTTACTTAATATAATGTAACTGGTATCTTCTGTCAGATGGAACTTGACATAGCCTTCTTAGCAAATGCTACTGGAGATTGTACCACTTCTGTACACTTTTTGGAAGCTGCTCAAGCAAGACAACAAGCAATGAACTCTGTTTTCTGGAATGAAAAGATGGGACAATGGCTTGATTATTGGCTTAGCAATGAAACTACATGCAAGGTGGTCTCTTCATGCGAAATCTATGACAGCATGTCCCATGAAGTTACAAGCTTTATCACTTTTCTAATTTATTCATGTTGATGCTTTTAGGATGGTCACAAATGGGAGGCCTCGAATCAGAACCAGAACACATTTGCCTCAAACTTTGTTCCTCTGTGGATTGATTCATTTAACTCAGGTTTGTGATGCTTAATATCCACGGGGCGATTCCTTTCTACCATGCAATGTATGGTAATTAGCTTTACAGAGTGGAAGGCTGTTTTATAACTGAGCTTGTACAGTTGTGAGCTCGCTCAGTCTTGTACATGTTCCTGACTCTGCTTGTGAAGGGAAACAAATGTGTCTCCTTATGAGCTTCTAGCCCCTGATTTGAATAGAAGGCATTAGAATACAGAAGTTATAACGAGCTCAGAAAAATCCCACCGAAAATGCAAAACTGGAACTTGGCTTTGATTGAATCTCACCATTTGCTTCCCCATTTTGGGGTAAGTGGGTTGTAAGGCTGGCCAGGACTTCTTAGTGATCATGTACTCTGGAAAAATGTGCCAGTTCCTCGTGACACCACTTTTATACTTGATATTAGACTTCTTGATGTGTTCTGTTCTGTTTGTTTTTGCAAGTGGTAAAAAGTTTTATTGGGTTTGCACAATCTTGAGCTCGTTGATGCTCCATCTGGTTGATAGAACTGAGCTTTGAATCCATCTTGAGTTCAGCTTGTCTAGAATTGTGACACAGCAAAATTGACACTGTTAATGGTAGATCCTTCTATAATTTTAATGCTCTTGTGAGGAATAGATAAAGGCCAAGGAGAATATGGTTGGGGCGATAAGAAATGATATGATTACATTACCTTAAGTGAGTATATGACTTCGAAAAGCACCAACCAGAGGAAATGGATACATGTAGCCGATCCCAAGTTACCAAGTTATTGGGACAAAGGCTTCTTGGGTTGAGAATAAGTAGCTCCTTTTCTACGAAACCTGTACAATAGAGTGACATTGGATAGTTTTGTTCCCCTTGTAGGAACAATACGGCCTAACACTAAGCAGGTTCAATTTCGGTACTTCTTGAGAACTGACCAGTAACAAAGGCATTGATGGAACTGCAACTGAGCAAACTTCCATCATTTCCTATAAGAACAAGAGTTTACCTGGTACCTTTGTTTTTTGGCTTTAATTGTCCATAAAACCAAAGTAAAAACAATTATTATAATTTAGGCTCTAAAAGAATTTAACTTTGGCTGCTTTTAAAATATAGTTAACATATCTCTTATCTTGATGACCTATAATGAGAATGCTTCTGTTATTTGAACGCGTGAAGATGGCATATTGGTGGAGAAAGTTATGCGCAGTCTTCAAAGTTCAGGTCTGCTCCGTGCTGTTGGGATTGCTACTACTTTAACAAATTCTGGACAACAATGGTAACTAATTAACCTGTTTAACATCTATCTTGTACAGATCATATCTTTCAGTAAACTCGAGTCCAAGAAATATAGTCAAATTGTATCATGTTTACCTTTATATGTGATTTAAAAATGATTTTTTGTACAGGGACTTTCCAAATGGTTGGGCCCCACTTCAGCACTTGATTGTTGAAGGTTTGGTAAGGTCTGGATCCAAGGAAGCAAGATCCTTGGCAGAAGACATTGCGGTGAGGTGGATCAGAACCAACCATGTTGCTTTCAAGACATCGGGTTCTATGCATGAAAAATATAATGTTGAAAAATGTGGAGAATTTGGAGGAGGTGGTGAATATGTTCCCCAGGTAAGGCCTATATCACATTATTAAGCTTTGGCGGTCAAGCCTAAAATCAAACAGGAAGTATGTTAAGCAGTAGTCTCAAACTGGGTTAGAGATAAGAGTCTTGTTTGGTTGATTAGATATCATTCCAATGTGTTTCTGGTGTGTTGCAATGCAGACGGGCTTTGGCTGGTCGAATGGAGTTGTATTGGCATTCTTGGAAGAGTTTGGATGGCCTCAAGACCTGAAGATAGATTGCTAGTGAGCAGGGAAATTGAAGACATTCCTTGTGACATAATGAGAATAATATGGCAGTTTTTTTCTTGCTAGTGAGCAAGAAAGAAAAGGCTTTGTATTTTGATCATTATGTGTATAAATAGCATTTAAATTATTCAAGCTCTCTTTCGCTGCAGAGGGCTCTAATTTGGTGGGTTTTCTTTAGGCACGTCTGAGGTGGATATGTTGATCTATTATATTAACTGCTTTACTCAAACAAAAACAAAAACAATAGTTTATTCTTGTTTTTGTTTCTTGGAAATGCACTTGTGAAACATATAAGAAGGTGATCATTAGAATGTGAATGTGATGGACATGGTCAAACATGAGAATCAAGTTCTTGTTCGATTGCTAGCTTAAGACAATTAGATAAAGAAAAAAGGTGGCATAGCATAAGCTTGAATTGCAGGGAGGAATGAGAAAATTGGAACAGGATTGACTGCCAACCCAAATAACTGGAATGAGACGTGAATTGTGGCATTTTCTAAAACAAGAGAATTTTATTTGTGAAGATATGAAGACATTGCAAATGTATCAGTATCTCTTTAACAAGTACTGTATCGTTCTTCGATGATTTAGATTACACCATGAACTATATTTCTGCCCCATTACTTAACCCACATTAATTGAAATTGGTGAAAGAGAAACTGTGTATTATTTCTTTGTACACAAAAGTAACATAATATTTGTGCCCTAAAAAAAAAATGATATGGAAATTGTTTCTTTAGGTCAAAGGACGGCCAACTGTGAAGAAAAGACAGACGATAATGAGGAAAACATCATAATACAAAAATTTTATATCTATATTTTTATTGTATAACATCACTCTTAACAAATGTGAGATAAAAAGGGTGGGCTTGCTTACTCTTGAAACCTATAGCCGGTTTGTTATGCTGTCACAATTGACTATAGGGCATAGATGCCCAATCCAAATTTAGTCCCTTCAAAGAGGGTTGGATGCCTTGGAAGCTACGTTTCACGTTTCCTCAGAATTGGATCAACTTATATTAAACACCTTTTGTGTTAAAAGGACAAGGATTGCCATGTAATTATCAACCATCCAATTTGCCAGAACAAAGACACTTGGATCAAAGGAGACAATTAGGCATTAGACTCCCATACTCATGGAGATTAGTTAATCCATCAATAACTATCTATACAGCTCAGCCCATAGCATTTTAATAGCTTCAATTGAAGATAACATCGTACAATTGCACGTAAAGTGAAGTGTTTCTCGTAAAAGACAAAGAAAACGGAAGAGATAATCCACGTCCCTATTTAGTGGAATTTAGTATTAATAGGAGCATTAAGGAGAAATTATTCACAGTGACCAGTCATCGTAATAATGTGGTGTGACGATTTATTTTTTAAGAGAAAAATATCACAATAAAAAAAATTATAGACATTAACAAAGCCTAAGCATGGATGTTATAACGATTGTAGGTGGGATTTTTTAGGAAGGCTGAATCGAACACTCAAGCTAAAGTTG
>CM065397.1:875000-972500 GCA_033060915.1 Euryodendron excelsum | reverse complement strand
GTCTTCCCTCTTCAAAGGTTTCCAATCGGTATGCGCCAACGCTGACCTGGGATGCCACTCTGTAGGGGCCCTCCTAATTGGGGTCGAGCTTGCCATCCACTGGGTTCTTTGTTGCCCCCAGTAGTTTTCGTAAGACTAGGTCACACGGGGCGAAGTTTCTCAGACGAACTCATTTGTTGTAGGAGCGTCATAACTGCCACTGATATTCGATAAGTCTGATCAAGGCGGCCTCCCTTTTTTCTTCGGCAAGATCTAGATCCTTTGCTAGAGTCTGGTCGTTAAGTCCAGTATTGAATATTGCCGATCTGATTGTTAGCAGTCCTACTTCCAAGGGTATGACCGCTACCACTCCGTAGGCTAAAGAGAAGGGGGTTTGGCCAGTAAACCTTATTAGGGTGGTTCTATAGAACCACAGAACACTAGGTAGCTTCTCCACCCATTTCCCTTTGGCCTTATCCAGCCGCTTTTCAATTCCATTGAGCATAGTTTTGTTCAAAATCTCGGCTTTCCCATTGCACTGTGGGTAGGCTGGTATTGAGTAATAGTTTCTGATCCCGAGCTCTTCACAGAATGATCTGAATAGGTTGCCATCGAATTGGGTGCCGTTATATGAGACAATGGCATAAGGGATGCCAAACCTCGTCACTATGCTTTTCCACGCAAACCTTTTAGCGTCGATCTCTCTAATGTTTGACAAAGGCTCCGCTTCCACCCATTTAGTGAAGTAATCTGTCACCACAATGAGGAACCTTTTATTTCCTGGAGCTTGGGGTAAGGGCCTGACTATGTCTAGTCCTCACTGGGCAAAAGGCCAGGGATTGGTGATGGTCGCGAGATCTTTGGCTGGCTGGTGTATGATGGGAGAGTACCTCTAACGCTTTTCACACTTGAGGACGTACTGGGCTGCGTCTTTTTGCATGTAGGCCACCAATATCCTTGTGAAATACCTTGGTGCGCTACTGATCTTCCACCAACGTGACTTTCACAAATTCCTTCGTGGATTTCAAATAGGATGTCTTGCACCTTATTCGGGTGGACACAGTGCAAGTAAGGACCTGTGAAAGACTGCCTGTAAAGTTCCTTGCTTGGTGACAGCCAGTATTTAAGAGTTGTATGTTTGATTCACCTGGCTTCATTTTTGTCCTTTGGTAGCTCGTCTTTGTCGAGATAGGAGATAATTAGGTCCATCCAGGATGGTCCCAATTGTTTTATAGCCAGAGCTTGTTCCTCTTCATGAAATATGCTTGGTCTGGCCAAGGTCTCCATGTTGATCGTTCTTTTTGACCCCGACATCAGGGCTGTTGCTAACGTTGCTAGAGCATCAGCATAAGAGTTATTATCCCAACTGATCTAGCAGAGTTTACAACTGTCGAATTTGTTAAGCAATTCCTTAGCTTTAGCTAGGTATTGCGTCATTCTGTCATTCTTTGTTGCGTATTCTCTCGTAATTTAGTTGACAACTAGCAAAGAGTCCGAATATATGACGATCTTAGAAATTTCGAGTTTAATGGTTCGGCGTAGTCTGGCGAGCAAGGCCTCGTATTTAGATTCGTTGTTGGAGGCAGCAAACTCGAGCTTGATAGCTTGTTCGATGGCCAACCGTCTGGTGTAATGAGAACTATGCCCGATCCTACCCCCCGATCATTGGAGGCTTTGTCGACATAGAGTTGCCAATGATCACTGTTTTCCCAAAGATCCAAGGGGAGGTCGTCGTGTTGTTGAGCAGGAGGTGGTGTTTGGTCGACTATGGGTGGTAGTTCAACGAAAAATTCGGCAATGAAATCTGCAAGTAACTGCCCTTTCACAGCCGATCTCAAATGGAACTTAATGTCAAACTCCCCCAACTCCACAGCCCATTTTGCCAATCTACCAGAGAAGTTGGCCCTTTTGAGGAGGGGTTTGAGCTAGTGGTTGGTGAGGGCGTTGATGGTATGAGTTCTGAAGTAGTGCACCAACTTGCGAGATGCCACTACCAATGCGAGTGCCAATTTTTCTAAGGGTAAGTATCTATTTTCTGCCCCGAGAAGAGTTTTGCTGACATAGTACATAAGCAACTACTGCTGATCTTGTTGCCTGAGTAGTACGGCACTGATTGTATGCTCCAACACTGCGAGGTAGAGGAAGAGTTCCTCATGCTTGAGTGGGGTGGAAAGCAAAGGTGGCTGAGTTAGGTATTTCTTCAAATCATTGAGGGCCTTGTCACATTCTGGAGTCTATTTGAATTGTTCTCGTTTTTTGAGAAGTTAGAAGAATGGTCGGCACTTGTTTGATGATCGGTTTATGAACCTGTTCAGTGCAACTGCCATTCCAGTTAGCTTCTGCACCTCCTTAGCATTCTTCGGGGCTTGAACGCTCTGGATTGCATTGATCTGTCGGGGGTCTACCTTAATGCCACGATGTGTGACCAAGAACCCTAGGAATTTGCCAGAGCTGACCCCGAAGACACATTTCAAGGCATTCAATCTCATTTTGTACTGTTTTAGAATGCGGAATACTTCTTTTAAATATTTTAGATGGGAGTTGTTGATTTTGCTTTTCACCGCTATATCGTCGATGTAGACCTCCACGGTGCTGCTGATCTGCTTCTTGAACATCTTGGTGACCAATCACTAGTATGTAGCCCTGGCAATCTTAAGGCCAAAGAGCATTACTTTGTAGCAAAATATACCCTTGGAGTGATGAAAGCCGTCTTCTCTTGATCATCAAGATGGAGGGGAATCTGTGTTGGTCTAATAGGCAACCTAAGAGGGGGGTAAATTGGATTTTTTAAAGATTAAGAGCAAATAAGATTAATTAAAATTAATCTAAGCAATGTAACAAAAGTCAATCTATATGCAATGCAATGTAATTAGAAAAAGTAAAGAAAACAGAGCAGTAGAAAGGGCACACAGATTTACCGAGATTCAACCACAAACCGTAGTCTACGTCCTCACCCCAAGACTTCCTTGAAGTCTTCTTCCACTATGTAATCACCTATTACAAATGGGCTGCTAATTAACAAAGTGCTCAGCTCACTGTACAAGAACTCCTCACCGAGCTCTTTAACCTCCAAGTGGTTTTATCCAAGCTCCACTCAAACTTACACGAGTTTTGCTTTCACAAGAGAACTCTCTAAACTCTCAATTACAAGTGTATAGATATATACAAGTAACTAACACTCTCTAGCAAGAGTAAATTTTACATTCAAAGCTCACTGATAAAGACAGGAAGAATATTCAGAGTATATCAGTGAATCAGTAGATTTTATCTTGTTTTTGTCTTCAATCACCTGTATAAACGCAGCTGGAAGGTTGTATATATACCCTTGTATTGATTCCATCCATTACAGATTGTTGGGTATCATAAATGTACGTCCAGTCCGTTATAACATTAAGAAAAATAGCTGTTATACCATAGGAGTGGGCTCCAGGTCTATTGAGTCGACACTTTCTGCTTCTGCATTTACCAGATGTTGATCACTGACTTCATGAGTCCACTCTTTATATCGATGAGGCGACTCCTTGTTCATTCTGTCTTTACATCTTTGGCTTCTGCTGTCATAAGGCGACACTTCATCTTCAGGTGTCCGCTCATTGATCATATTATCTTCAAACCTTTTACTTCTGCTGCCAAGAGGCGACTCTTCGTCTTCATGTATCTGCTCATTGATCATGTCATCTTCAAGCCTTGGCGTCTGTCTCCATGAGGCGACTCTTTATTTCAATAAGTTCACTCTTTGTCTATATGGTTTCTAGGCTTTTTGCTTCTGTGTTCAAGAGGCGACACTTCATTTCCTTGAGTCCCCTCGTTGCCCAATTTGTCTTCAGGTCTTTTTGCTTTTGTGATCAAGAGGTGACTCCTCATTTCTATGAGTCCCCTTATTGCCCAGAAATCTGCTTTCAGATTTTTATTGATCAAGTTTATCAAAGCACTGGTATAAGATCTTCAAGGAGTATATCTTTGGGGTATGATGATCAATTAAATCTCTTTAACTCATCAGAGTTAACTTCTATTTAATTTGGATTGAATCAATCATTGAATATTGATCTTCTCTTGACTCTCAAACTGTCAAAACTTCTTTAGATCAATGTTCATCTTTTCTTCTTCATTTGCTCAACTCCTTCTATCATTGTAGAACATCCTCTTCAATGCCACATTTCCTCAATTGCGTAGAGCTTCACAATACTTGATTTCTGATTTCCTCTCTTTGCTAGCAATTCTTTATTTTTCATTAAAATTACTTCACTGAGATCATTGCAGACATGATGAAGCCTTCATGCATCTAGTCTTTATGGATCATTTATATTGTAGAAGAATTCTTCACTTGGATTCCGGATAGGGATCAGATATTCATTGTGAGCCATCTTCTTAGCAACTTCAATCGCATTATCTTGAATTGGTCTTTGCATACTTGATGAAATCACCTCTTGAGCTTTTTCAAACTCTTCAACAAACAATTCATCTTTAACTGAGCATTGCACTTCCTCAACTGATCTTTGCATATTCTGATGAAGTCGTCAGTCTAGTGCAAATCAATCTTTATTAAATCTATGTATACTTGATAGAAGCTTTATTTGAACACCTTCAATCTCTTCGAATGTAGAACATTTGTTTGAAGTAGAGATAGGCGTCAATCCTCTATTTGCTTCATTGCATAGCTCTTTGAATTCATTGCTTGATCTTGAACTTGTTGTGCATTCATCTTGACATGTATTAGACTTACGATTCAACTTTTAAGTCTAAGTTATGAACTTTGTTAATCTGCACACTAAGTAGATTCATTAGTAAAATAATAGAAGTTTAGTTATCATCAAAATCAACATGAGAATTAACCTTAAGTCAACAAGGGTCAACTTTAAGTCAATAATATGGTGATACCCTTGATAAGCATCCAAGAAACTCATCCTCCCGAAGCCGGCTCTTGCATCCACAAGCTGGTCGATCTTGGGGAGGAGGAAAGGGTCCTTGGAGAATGCTTTGTTCAGATCAGTGAAGTCCACACAGACCCTCCATTTGCCGTCCTTCTTATTTACCACCATTGTGTTCGAAAGCCAGCTCGGGTAGTTGATTTTCTGAATTGTCCCAGCTTCCCAAAGCTTCTCAGTTTCTTCAATAACAGCATCCACATGCTGCGTTGCCGCCCTTCTGCCCTTTTGAACCACATGTCGGCATTTTGGGTCAACATTTAGCTTGTGGCAGGCAACCTCGGCATCAATTCCCGCATATCATAAGGAGTCCAGGCGAACACTTCAAGGTAATTTGTCAACAACTCGATCAGAGAGTGTTTCTCCATTTTGGACAAAGAAGTGCCGATGACGAAGTACTTATCATCCTGCCGATCGATGTGTATCTTCTTTAGGTCCTCCACAGCCTTGTTCCTGGGCGTTTGTCCCACATCGTCGATAGTAGGGGTGTCCTCGTGCAACTCCATCATATGCACTTTTTCGGCATTTATCTTTGTTGTGCAGGCCGTCAGGAAACACTGTTTGGCAGCCACTTGGTCCCCCTTTATTTCCCCCACTCCACCGGGGATCGGGAATCTGATCAGTTGATGGTAGGACGAGGGGATAGCTTTCATGGTAGGATGAGGTGTAACCAAGTTCATCCCATGATAGCATTATAGGGGAAAGGCACGTTGACTACTAGAAATTTTGTTTGCAACATAATTCCTCTAGCAGTCACAGGAATCGTTACCTTTCCCATGGGCCAAACCGGATCTGTGCTAAATTTGACCAATGGGTTAAGTGATGGCTGGAGGTCGAACTCTTTGAGCTCCAATTTCTTGAACAGGCTGTAATACATGACTTCGGATGAACTTCCTTGGTCAATGAGCAATCTTTTCACGTCACAATCCGCTATTCCCAGTGTTACAACCAACACATCATTATGTGGCGTCTGCACCCCCACAAGGTCTTCATCAGTGAAGGTAATGGACCCAGGGCCATCGCCGACCTTGACTTTCTTGCTCGGCGGTTGTATCTGCATTACTTCTCTCAAGTGTGCAGCCTTTTGTATTTCCACCCGGTATCTATGTCGGTCAACGGTTCCTGATTCAGCCGAATCGTACAACACATTGATTACTAGGACCAGTCTTGCTTCAATCTCCTTTGGGGGTGTATCTTCCACTCGTGGTTACTCGGCCTCTTTTTTTGTCTTTTCCTGATCAATAAATCGTTTGAGATAGCCAACCTTGGCTAAATCTTTCAAGTTGGTCTTGAGATGCCAGCACTGCTCTGTCTTATGCCCCTTGTCGCGGTGGTAGAAATAGAACCTTTTCTGGTCCCGGGACGTCGGGTCCCCTCCCAACTTCAGGGGCCACTTGAAAAATGGTTTGTCGTGGATTTGGGGTAAGATTTTATAGATGGGATCCTTAAAAACTGTGTAGACCCCCTCATTCACTTTTCTTCCCCGGTTGTTGTCTTCTTGTCGGGGTTTCTTAGCTTCCTTCTTATTGGTCTTTTTGGCGATAATACCGACCTTTGTTAAAATTGGTTGAGGCATGTTTTCATCCAATCTCGCGTAGCGCTCAATTCTTAACATCAATTCCTATATAGTGAGGGCCGGCTTCTTCATCAAGGATTGCCACAGGCGACGCTCCCTGTAAAGACCGATTTTGAATTGAGTCACGGCCAGTTGTTCGCTATGCTCATCAATTTTGTTGTAAGCTTCCCAGTAGCATCGTGCGTATGCCTGCAATCCTTCCCCTTCTTCTTTCCGTAAGGTCAGTAAGAAATCGACCTCCTTGGGCTACAGGCTGTTAGCTATGAATCGAGCAGTGAATAGCTCGGCAAGTTACCTCTAGTTTGACATGGATCTGAATGGCAACTTGCCGAACCATCGTAAGGCTACGTCCCTTAGATTGGAGGAGAAGATTTGGCACATCAATGTCTGGTCATCGCACCATACCACCATCAGCTGCTTGTAATGCCGAACATGGTTAATTAGGTCGGCCCTTCCGTCGTATAGGGGGTGAACTTTCGAGGAATTGGGTGAGACTCAATCTCCTCCGTGAATGGTGTGGATGCAATCTAGTCCAAGGCCTTCTTCACCAGGTCATGGGCTGTGTGTTCCTTAGTATGTTGGTTCTTGTCCTCCAGCTTTTTGTTGTACTATTTTTCCCAGTCCTTTCGCTGCCGACCATCTTTTGTATGTTCATCATTTGGCGGAGTATTGCTCCTCCCCCTCCGTCGATCTGTTCGTTTGCTGTTACAGCGCCTGGTGCTAAAGGTGTGGCTTCCTCTTACTCACGGCGCTGGGACGTCCCTGCTTCTTGTAATTTCTTCACGGTTTGGGGGCCTTTCTGTCTCACACCTGTCTCTTCTGGAGATTGCCTCTCTCATGACCTGAACTTGGGAGTTGAGGTAGGCAATCTCTTCGCCGAGCTGCCGAATTTCCCTTTCGGCTGAACGGAGCGTTTCTTCACTTGGAACTCGTCCACTGGAGGGCGAGAGGGTAAGGTCCCGGTGGTGGTTTCTGTGAAAATTTCGTTCCCTGACATAGTCTGGGTTCCTCCGCAGTCCATCTCGTGGTTCCTGGTGGCTCTCAGCAGAGGTTTGTATTTCTGACCTCAGTGTTCTGCGTCAGTGCCGATCTACTGGGGTAGATTGGCAGTGCGTCGAATTAGTTTTATCTTTGCTAGAGGAGGCTCTGCTACCTCGTTCATTGTGGTTCTCTCCTCTTTCCCTTCGATCGTTCAAACTCATGGTTGTTTTAGCTTTCCCATAGACGGTGCCAATTGTAGGTGGAATTTTTCAAAAAAGTCAGGCCGAACACTCAAGCCAAAGTTGATGAGTCCAAACTCACTGTAAGAAAGAGAAGTTAGAATAGGTCAACCCTAGTTTGGTTGATCACGCTCCGATAATTAAGTTAGCAAGCTTAATTGAGAGTTGAATGAATAAAAGTAGTATCTACTTGGGGTTCATCGCCCATACCTGGCTCTCGAAGGCTTAGATATTTATAGTGTGATCAATGGAGTATTTTGCTCCTAGCCTACCAGTAGGCCATAGGCATCATCATATGCCGCCGATTGACCTCGTGCAGGGCCTGTTTTACCACCGCTGAAGAATCTGGCTGACCGGACGTGCACGTGGACGTTGCGTGGGGAGCTTCTCGCACATTTAATGCAGGTCAACTCCGCATTTAATACTCTTAGACAGCTAGCGGTTTAGGCTCGTCTTTCGCGGTTTGGACCAAAGTCGGCATGAGGTCAGCGGCTTGGGCTGAACCGTTCTTTAGTGCTAAATTTGGACTGCTCAGCAGCCCAACTTTAATTCGTGTAGATTGGGCCTAACCAGATGAGTTGAACCGTGTATTATTGCCCTGCAACGATCACCTTAAATAATTTCTCAGCATTAATGTTCAAATTTCTTGTACTCACAAAAGCATATTCCTGTTAGACTATCATTTCATGTAAAGGATATTCTTGTTTTCCTATTATTTTCTTTTCTTTTTCGTTTTTAAATTTCAAACAAGAAAAGTTTTTCTCAACTTATTTTCTTTAAAAAACAAATATAAAAAAATCACCTTTGATCCTGTTTGAAACTTGTGCAAGAGAAAAAAGAAAGGAGGAAAAGCAAACAACAATGAAAAAGTAGGACAGATGGCTTATTTCTTTCGTTTACTTTGGTAAAATAAAAAAAAATAAAAAAGAGAAAGAAAATCACCTCTTCCATAATATCCACAGACACGGTTAGCGCAGTAGCTAGCGAAAAGAAGCCAGACCGACGTATCCAGAGGCTCCAAACCAAACCAGTGCCGGCTTCCTCTGCTCTTCATCGTCTTCTATCTTCTTTCGTGTCTGTACTGGGCGAATCTACCAAGCGCCTCGGTAGGTGGCCACTCTCTGAAATTTGAAAACTTTTTTTTTTAACCCACCCATTTTGGATACAGTTGTTATTGCGTATGTCATCTGTTGATTCATTTAATTTATTCGCTGATTGTAACAAGAGTTAGTTGTTTTGGTTTGTTAAGTTTTATTTTAATAATTTTTTTTATTTGAGTTTATAACACTTAATAATTGACTTAAAATTTATATTTTAGATGTAAATTATAATAATTAATTTTTAAAAATAATAAAAATTAGTAGTTTTGCTCAAAAGTTAATTTATACGAAGAACGATAGTGTCTACTTATTAGTCTATTTGTTTATAAAGTTAATATTGATCTTACAAGTTATAATTGTATCGGTTGAGAGAATTTTTTCTGCAATGAAGATTATCAAAATCTCATTACTCAATCACAAAAAATATAAGTGAATAAATGATTACTTAGTGTTATACATTGTAAATGACATATTTAAAACCTAAATAATGAAGTTATATGAAATAACGAAAATGATTATTATAATTAATTATTTATTTTTATTTAAATATTATTTTTTATAAAAAATATTTGATATTAATATATAAAATTTTAAATATTATAATATTTGTTACATCATCTTGAATTAATCATATTATTCATGAAAAATTTTCGCCCCGTTGAAAAAAATTTCAGTATACGCCATTGTATTGGTAAATTGCCATTATCTTATTATTTTGGTGTAAAATTTTGTACATTTATTAATTCTAAAAGAATAACATTTTTCTAATATATATACAGACAGGTCAATATGTCTCCAAACTCACTCACACCCTTCATTCCAGTCATCCATAAATGTCAAACTTTCAACCCATAAACCCTAACTGTTCCTCTCTCTTGCTCTGTTTCATCTTCACATTGTTATCATTCACAACCGAAAACGGTACGTCACAAATTTCTCCAACATGCACCCCAACGGACTCAGGCCCTGTAGTGCCCACAACCCCATTAGTCACCTTTCTTGCACGCCTTCAAGTGACTGCACTTAACACCTTCGGCCACAAGAACTTTGACCCAAAACTCTACGTAGACCTGTCATTGAAATTCAATCTTTCGACGACCCAAGATGAGTTTGACAAGCTTCCGAGGACTGACAAAGGATCGGTATCGTTTAGCTATTTGAATGGGTTTATGAGGAGCTACTTGAATGGTGCAGAAGAGGATTTAGTGTCCTCAGAGCCGGTGGACTTTGTGCCGGAGCCGGAGAGGTTCTTGCCGAAGGTGGAGAACCCGGAGATGAGGGCTTGGGCTTTGGAGGTGCATTCACTTTGGAAGAATTTGAGTTATAGAGTCGCCGACGGGGTCTTGGAGCGGCCGGAATACCATACTATGCTTCCCCTGCCTAAGCCGGTTATTATACCTGGGTCGCGGTTTCGGGAGGTTTCTTACTGGGATTCTTACTGGGTTATAAGGTCTGTTCTGATTTCTGTTTGGCTTCTGAGAACATTGGTGAAGGAAAATGGACATCGGAAATCATTGTTTCTAGTTAGGTTTGAGAAAATTCATAGACAGGACTCAATGAACACAAGGATTGAATTACCTTAATCTAACTGGGGTGATTTTGAATTAATTGTTATCTAAAATTTTCATTTAATTATATGGTTCCTTCTCAAGCATCAATTTGCGGGTGCAGGGGCTTGTTAGCCAGTAAAATGTATGAGACTGCAAAAGGGATTGTGACTAATCTCATTTCCCTTATAGATGAATTTGGACATGTACTTAATGGCGCAAGGGCATATTACACTAATAGGAGGTAAGTCCTTCTGAAACGTTTGCTGAATTTTGTAGAGCCCTTGGAGGTGGTTCAAGTGCTTGTCAGCATTACATAAATATATTTTATTTGAATTTGAAATATTATGTTTCTGTTTGCTTCTCTTACATATTAATGGGTTGAGATGACTAATTTTTGCACCTTTATTTTTCTTTTATTTCATACATTCACAATCAGAATTATCTGCTTATTTCTTGATCATGTTTCTTGGTATCTATATATTTCTGTATTTCTAAGGTTAAACTGCTAGTTTGTTGGGACTTTGCAGCCAACCTCCACTCCTGAGTTCAATGATATATGATATATACAAAAGGACAAGTGATATGGACTTCATTAGGACGTCTCTCCCTGCCTTGCTGAAAGAACACAAATTTTGGAATTCAGGTAGGAGAGTATTGTCTCTCTGGCACATCTGTATGTGTTTCTTGACAATCTTAACTGGGTTGTTTAGCATCATCAACTTGTGCTTGCATATTTTATATTGGTTCTTTTTCCATGGGTTTAAACTATTTCAGGAATACATAGAGTGGAAATTCATGATGCTCGAGGATGCAGTCACACTTTAAGTCGGTACTATGCAAGGTGGAACAAACCCAGGCCAGAATCTTCAACCATTGTATATCTTCTCTAGCCCATCAACCTAGGGGAATAACCTTAAGTTTAAATTGGTGTCATTTGAATAGTCTACAAAAAAATCATTGGAGTTTTTAGCTTAGAAACTTGAAATCCTTCTCTCAGGACAAGGAAACTGCTTCCAAGCTTGTGAATAGTTCTGAGAAACAGCATCTTTACCGTGAACTGGCTTCAACAGCTGAATCTGGGTGGGATTTCAGTACAAGATGGATGAGGTAGTGTTTTCACTTTTGCAGTGTTGGAGTAGTTTGTCTCATTGTAATATACTCCTATATTACGTATCCTGAACCTCTGTGAAGTGTTAGCAAGGTGCATGGACTAAGTTTTGCAGGAATACTTTCCTATCAGATTTCTGGATGTTAGGCATTCATGATATAGGTTCGCAGTCCATAGTCATGTGCTATGGGCAAATGAAATTGCACAATCATTTTAAAAGAAACTCAGTATAAACTTAATTCTCAAATTTGGGATTTATGATGCCTTTTCCTGTATTGCATAATGAATGTATGATTTCTTGTTTCATTGCAGGAATTCATCTGATCTCACAACATTGGCTACAACGTCAATTATACCTGTGGATTTGAATGCATTCATACTCAAGGTTTGACTCGAAACTCCGTTAGAAAGCTTTGTTGATTTTAGGAATTCATTTACTTAATATAATGTAACTGGTGTCCGCTGTCAGATGGAACTTGACATAGCGTTCTTAGCAAATGCTACTGGAGATTGTACCACTTCTGTACACTATCTGGAAGCTGCTCGAGCAAGACAACAAGCTATGAACTCTGTTTTCTGGAATGAAAAGTTGGGACAATGGCTTGATTATTGGCTTAGCAATGAAACTACATGCAAGGAGGTCTCTTCATGCGAAATCTATGACAGCATGTCCCATGAAGTTACAAGCTTTATCACTTTTCTAATTTATTCATGTTGATGCTTTTAGGATGGTCACAAATGGGAGGCCTCGAATCAGAACCGGAATACATTTGCCTCAAACTTTGTTCCTTTGTGGATTGATTCATTTAACTCAGGTTTGTGATGCTTAATATCCACGGGCCGATTCCTCTCTACCATGCAATGTATGGTAATTAGCTTTACAGAGTGGAAGGCTGTTTTACAACTCAGCTTGTACAGTTGCGAGCTCGCTCAGTCTTGTATTTGTTCCTGACTCTGCTTGTGAAGGGAGACAAATGTGTCTCCTTATAAGCTTCAAACCCCTGATTGGAATAGGAGGCATTAGAATACCGAAGTTATAATGAGCTCAGAAAAATCCCACCGAAAATGCAAAACTGGAACTTGGCTTTGATTGAATCTCACCATTTCCTTCCCCATTTTGGGGTAAGTGGGTTGTAAGGCTGGCCAGGACTTCTTAGTGATCGTGTACTCTGGAAAAATGTGCCAGTTCCTCATGACACCACTTTTATACTTGATATTAGACTTCTTGATGTGTTCTGTTCTGTTTTGTTTTTGCAAGTGGTAAAAAGTTTTATTGGGTTTGCACAATCTTGAGCTCATTGATGCTCAGTCTGGTTGATAGAACTGAGCTTTGAATCCATCTTGAGTTCAGCTTGTCTAGAATTAATGGTAGATCCTTCTACCATTAACACTGTTAAGGCACTTGTGAGGAATAGATAAAGGCCAAGGAGAATATGGTTGGGGTGATAAGAAATGATATGATTACATTACCTTAAGTGAGTATATGACTTCGAAAAGCACCAACCGGAGGAAATGGATACATGCAGCCGATCCCAAGTTACCAAGTTATTGGGACAAAGGCTTCTTGGGTTGAGAATAAGTAGCTCCTTTTCTATGAAACCTGTACAATAGAGTGACATTGGATAGTTTTGTTCCCCTTCTAGGAACAATACGGCCTAACACTAAGCAGGTTCAATTTCGGTAGTTCTTGAGAGCTGACCAGTAACAAAGGCACTGATGGAACTGCAACTGAGCAAACTTCCATCATTTCCTATAAGAACAAGAGTTTACCTGGTACCTTTGTTTTTTGGCTTTAATTGTCCATAAAACCAAAGTAAAAACAATTATTATAATTCAGGCTCTAAAAGAATTTAACTTCGGCTGCTTTTAAAATATAGTTAACATATCTCTTATCTTGATGGCCTATAATGAGAATGCTTCTGTTATTTAAACACGTGAAGATGGCCCATTGGTGAAGAAAGTTATGCGCAGTCTTAAAAGTTCAGGTCTGCTCCGTGCTGTTGGGATTGCTACTTCTTTAACAAATTCTGGACAACAATGGTAACTGATTAGCCTGTTTAACATATATCTTGAACAGATCATATCTTTCAGTAAACTTGTTTCCCAGACATATAGTCAAATCGTATCATGTTTACCTTTGTATGTGACCTAAAAATGATTTTTTGTACAGGGACTTTCCAAATGGTTGGGCCCCACTTCAGCACCTGATTGTTGAAGGTTTGGTAAGGTCTGGATCAAAGGAAGCAAGATCCTTGGCAAAAGACATTGCGGTGAGGTGGATCAGAACCAACCATGTTGCTTTCAAGACATCGGGTTCTATGCATGAAAAATATAATGTTGAAAAATGTGGAGAATTTGGAGGAGGTGGTGAATACGTTCCCCAGGTAAGGCCTATATTACATTATTAAGCTTTGGCAGTCAAGCCTAAATGCAAACAGGAAGTATGTTAAGCAGTAGTTTCAAACTGGGTTAGAGATAGAGTCTTGTTTGGTTGATTAGATATCATTCCAATCTGTTTCTGGTGTGTTCCAGTGCAGACGGGCTTTGGCTGGTCGAATGGAGTTGTATTGGCATTCTTGGAAGAGTTTGGATGGCCTCAAGACCTGAAGATAGATTGCTAGTGAGCAGGGCAATTGAAGACATTCCTTTTGACATAATGGGAATAATATGGCCGTTTTTTTCTTGCTAGTGAGCAAGAAAGAAAAGGCTTTGTACTTTGATCATTATGTGTATAAATAGCATTTAAATTATTCAAGCTTTCTTTCGCTGCAGAGGGCTCCAATTTGGTGGGTTTTCTTTGGGCACGTCTGAGGTGGATATGTTGATCTATTATATTAACTGCTTCACTCAAACAAAAGCAAAAACAATAGTTTATTCTTGTTTTTGTTTCTTGGAAATGCACTTGTGAAACATATAAGAAGGTGATCATTAGAATGTGACTGTGATGGACATGGTCAAACATGAGTGTCAAGTTCTTGTCCGATTGCTAGCTTAAGACACAATTAGATTAAAAAAAAAGGTGGCATAGCTTGAACTAGAATTGTAGAGAGGAATGAGAAAATTGGAACAGGATTGACTGCCAACCCAAATAACTGGAATGAGATGTGAATTATGGCATTTTCTAAAACAAGAGAATTTTATCTGTGAAGATATGAAGACATTGCAAATGTATCTCTTTAACAAGTATGGTATCCGTCTTAGATGATTTACATTACACCATGAACTATATTTCTGCCCCATTAGTTGACCCACATTAATTGAAATTGGTGAAAGAGAAACTATGTATTATCTCTCTGTAGACAAAAGTAAAATAATATATGTGTCCAAAAAAAAAATGATATGGAAATTGTTTCTTTGGGTCAAAGGACGGCCAACTGTGAAGAAAAGACAGACAATAACGAGGACAAAATCATAATACAAAAATTCTATATCTATATTTTTATTGTATAACAGTACTCTTAACAAATGTGAGATAAAAAGGATGGCCTTGCTTACTCTGAAATCTATAGCCCATTTTTTATGCTGTCACTATTGATTATAGGACGTAGATACCCAATTCAAATTTAGTCCCTTAAAGGAGGGTTGAATGCCTTGGAAGCTGTGTCTCTCGTTTCCTCAGAATTGGATTAACTTATATTAAACACCTTTTGTGTTGAAAGGACAAGGATTGACATGTAATTATCAACCATCCCATTTGCCAGAACAAAGACACTTGGATCAATGGAGACAATTAGGCATTAGATTCCCATACTTATGGAGATTAGTTAATCCATCAATGGCTATCTATACAGCTCAGCCCATAGCATTTTAATGGCTTCAATTGAAGATACCATCATACAATTGCAAGTAAAGTGAAGTGTTCAACTTAAAAAAAGAAAAAAAATACAAAAGAAGAAGAAGAGGAGATACTCAATATCTTGGTTTAGTTTAGTACTAATAGGAGCATTAAGGAGAAAGAAAAGGTGTAGCATCAACCGGATGCTAGAGATTTTCCATGAAGAAATTATCTTCACTGGCTAGCACATCTTATCATGATAACGTCACATTCCAAGTCATTGTAATGATTTTGTATGATACTATGCGTTTATTATTTAAGAGAGATATCACAGTGAAAAAAATTAAAGACATTAACATAGTTGAATAAGAAAATTTTAAAATTTAAAATTCTCGCCATAAGAAATAAGAAAAATGATAGTAATGATCACCGTAAGTTATCGGCATTAAAGTCCAATTTCGTTGTCCTCACGAAAGGATATTCCTGTTACACTCTTATTTTGTGTAGAAGGATATTCCTATTTTCCTATTTTTTTTGGTCTTATTTTCTTTGCAAAAATAAATATAGAAAAATAAAGCTGTTTGAAACTTGTGGAAGGGAAAACAAACAACAGAGGAAACGTAGGGGAGCTGGTTTCTTTCCTCTGTCTTTAGTTTGGCAAAAAATAAAAGAGAAGCGCTAGAAAAATTACTTTTCCTGTTTGAAATTTAAAGAAAATAAGATGAAAAATAATACTATAACTATAAAACAAAAAAGTAAGAAGGAAAACAACTTTTAGAGTTTTACCTCCATTTCTTTTTTTTTTTTTTCTCTTTCCTCTTAAATTAGACGAAAATTATTATATATAAACTAATTTTTTAATTAATTTTTTTATCCGTAAAATATAAGTAAACGAGTTTCACGTGCATTTATTGACATGAGTCTCACTATATTATATATTATAGGTGAAAAAATAAATTAAAAAATTAATTTATGTTTGAACTTAATCAAATTAAAAACCAAACTAAGAAAGGGATGAAAAATTATTATTTCTTTTTTTTCCCTCAAATTCCTAACAGACTCTGAAATCTCTTTTTCTTTTCATTCCTTTCTCTCACTCTTACACAAGTTCCACAGAGACAGTTGTCGAGGTACCTATCGAAAAGAATCCAGACCGAAGTATCCAAAGACTACAAACCAAACCAGTGCCGGCTTCCTCTACTCTTCGTCGTCTTCTATCTTCTTTCGAGTGTGTATATAATATATATACAGACAAGTCAGTATGTCTCCAAACTCGCTCCCACCCTTCATTCCAGCCATCCAAAAATGTCCAACTTTCAACCCATAAACCCTAACTCTTTCTCTCTCTTGTTCTCTTTCATCTTCACATTGTTATCTGTCACAGCCAAAACCGGGACGTCACAAATTTCTCCAACATGCACACCAACGGACTCAGGCCCTGTAGTGCCCACAACCCCATTAGTCACCTTTCTTGCACGCCTTCAAGTGACTGCACTTAACACCTTCGGCCACAAGAACTTTGACCCAAAACTCTACGTAGACCTGTCGTTGAACTTCAATCTTTCGACGACCCAAGAGGCGTTTGACAAGCTTCCGAGGACCGACAATGGATCGGTATCGTTTAGCGATTTGAATGGGTTTACGAGGAGCTACTTGAATGGTGCAGAAGAGGATTTGGTGTCCTCAGCGCCGGTGGACTTTGTGCGGGAGCCGGAGAGGTTCTTGCCGAAGGCGGAGAACCCGGAGATGAGGGCTTGGGCTTTGGAGGTGCATTCACTTTGGAAGAATTTGAGTTATAGAGTCGCTGACGGGGTCTTGGAGCGGCCGGAATTCCATACTCTGCTTCCCCTGCCTAAGCCGGTTATTATACCTGGGTCGCGGTTTCGGGAGGTTTATTACTGGGATTCTTATTGGGTTATAAGGTCTGTTCTGATTTCTGTTTGGCTTCTGAGAAAATTGGTGAAGGAAAATGGACATCGGAAATCATTGTTGCTGGTTAGCTTTGAGAAAATTCATAGATAGGACTCAATGAACACAAGGATTGAACTACCTTAATCTAACTGGGGTGATTTTGAATTAATTGTAATCTAAATTTTACATTTAATTATATGGTTCCTTCTCAAGCATCAATTTGTCAGTGCAGGGGCTTGCTAGCCAGTAAAATGTACGAGACTGCAAAAGGGATTGTGACCAATCTCATTTCCCTTATAAATAAATTTGGACTTGTTCTTAATGGCTCAAGGGCGTATTACACAAATAGAAGGTAAGTCAGTCCCTCTGAAACATTTTGTTTGATTTTTTGAGAGCATGGTATAAGTGTTTGTCAGCATTACATGATCATATATTTTTTACTTAAATTTGAAATACTATGGTTCTGGTTGCTTCTTTCCTGGATTAATGGGTTGAGATGACTAATTTTTGTACCTTTCTTTTACTTTTATTTCATGAATTCAGGATAGAATTTAACTGCTTATTTGTTGGGGAATTTGCAGCGAGCCCCCACTCCTGAGTTCAATGATATACGATATATACAAGAGGAGTGGTGATATGGACTTTGTTAGGAAGTCCCTCCCTGCCTTGCTAAAAGAACACAAATTTTGGAATTCAGGTATTGGAAGTATTTCTCTCTGTAATTGGGTTGTTACCGTGATCATCTTGTGCTTGCATATGTTAATTTGGTTGTTTTTCCATGGGTTTGAACTACTTCAGGAATACATAGAGTGGTGATTCATGATGCTCAAGGATGTAATCATACTTTAAGTCGGTATTATGCAATGTGGAATGAACCCAGGCCCGAGTCTTCAACCATTGTATGTCCTCTCTTCCCTATCAACCTACTGAATAATCTTTAATTTTAAATTGGTGTCATTTGAATAGTTCATAAATTAAAGCATTGGAGTTTTTAGCTTAAAGACCTGTGATCATCCTTCTCCCAGGACAAGGAAACTGCTTCCAAGCTGGTGAATGGTTCTGAGAAACAGCATCTTTACCGTGAACTGGCTTCAACAGCTGAATCTGGGTGGGATTTCAGTACAAGATGGATGAGGTAGTGTTTTCACTTTTTCCTGGTTTGGGGTGGATTTGTCTCATACATATGTATACTCCTATATTGATTTCTTGTTTCATTGCAGAAATTCATCTGATCTCACAACATTGGCTACAACGTCAATTATACCTGTGGATTTAAATGCATTCGTACTCAAGGTCTGACTCGAAACTCCGTTAGAAAGCTTTATTTGTGTATCAGAAAACCATATATTTAATATAAAGTTACTCCGGTTTCTTGGGTGGTCAGATGGAACTTGACATTGCCTTCTTGGCAAATGTTACTGGAGATTGTACCACTTCGGTACACTTTCTGGAAGCTGCTCAAGCAAGACAAGCAGCAATGAACTCTGTTTTCTGGAATGCAGAGATGGGACAATGGCTTGATTACTGGCTTAGCAATGGAACTACTTGCGAGGTGATGTCTTCCTGTGAAATCTATGCCAGCATGCCTCATGAAGTAAACATGCTGTAACACTTTTCTAATTTTTTTTCTTCTCTTTTTGATGCTTTTAGGATGATTACACATGGGAGGCCACGAACCAGAATCAGAATATATTTGCCTCAAACTTCATTCCGCTGTGGGTTGATTTGTTCAACTCAGGTACGTGATGCTTACCAGATATCCAAAGTAAAAACAATAATTATAATTCTGGCTTTGATGGAGATAATTTTAGCTGCTTTAAATATATAGTTTAACATATCTCTTTTACCTTGATGAGCTATAATGAGAATGCTTCTATTGTTTGAATATGTGAAGATAGCACATTGGTGGAGAAAGTTATGCGCAGTCTTCAAAGTTCAGGTCTGCTCCGTGCTGTTGGGATCGCTACTTCTTTAA
The DNA here is from genome assembly GCA_033060915.1 of Euryodendron excelsum. Classification (NCBI taxonomy): domain Eukaryota; kingdom Viridiplantae; phylum Streptophyta; class Magnoliopsida; order Ericales; family Pentaphylacaceae; genus Euryodendron; species Euryodendron excelsum. The sequence goes on along the minus strand of CM065397.1, from coordinate 953,381 downwards.
CAAATTCTGGACAACAATGGTAACTATTTAACTCTGTTTAACATGTATCTTGAACAGATCATATCTTTCAGTAAACTTGAACTGGAGAAATTAATATAGGCAAATTGTATCATGTCTACCTCTGTATGTGAGCTAATAATGGTGTTTTGTATAGGGACTTTCCAAATGGTTGGGCTCCACTTCAGCACCTGATTGTTGAAGGTTTGGTAAGGTCTGGATCAAAGGAAGCAAGATCCTTGGCAGAAGACATTGCGGTGAGGTGGATCAGAACCAACCATGTTGCTTACAAGACTTCGGGTTCAATGCACGAAAAATATGATGTTGAAAAATGTGGAGAATTTGGAGGTGGTGGTGAGTATGTACCCCAGGTAAGGTCTATATCACATTATTAAGTAATAGTCTCAATCTGGCTTAGAAATAGAGTGTCCTTTGCCTAATTAGTTATGGATTCTGTTAATATCTAGTAGATTATCAGTTTAACTGAATAGCAGTTATAATTTTAGAGATTGTATTCTTTTTCACTCTACATACTCTTTTCATAGAAACATGTTCATTTGTCATATTACTTGGTATAATATTTGTTAACTGATAGATTTCCAGCTGCTACAATGGAAATGGCTTCTCAGTTTGCTCCACTCATTCAAATCTGTTTCTGGTGTGCTGCAATGCAGACGGGCTTTGGCTGGACGAATGGAGTTGTATTGGCATTCTTGGAGGAGTTTGGATGGCCTCAAGACCTGAAGATAGACTGCAAGTGATCAAGAAAATTGATGACATTCCTTTTGACATACTTAGAATAATTTAGCTAATAATAATAGAGAAATGCATTGTATTATGATGATTACGAGTATAAATAGCATTTCTATTAATTCAAGCTCTTTTTTTTTTCTGCTGAGGGCACCAATTTAGTGAGGTGTTTTGGGTACTTCTGAGGTGCAAATTCGTTGTGAATATGAGCTTAGGACGAGGGGTATGGGATTTTGGTTGGCATGACAATTTGCATATTGCTACCTTTGATGCTCATCTTAATTTTCTCCTTTAACATGTCAACTCACCCATTATATTGCTTCCAAAATTAAATAGACAATGACCTCACCCAAATGGCCCATTTGACAGCTCAAGACACACATTTTTCTTATCCAAACTTCTATGCAGGGTTCCTGATAGGAGAGTAAGAAGATTACACTAATCAGAGGCAACAATGCTATGATTCAGATACTTAGAATAATAGATATAATGTTATCTCATTAGGTACCACTGGTCCCCCAATTTGGTGATTAGGATATGATTGTGTGTGATTCCAGAAGATTCCACAATTTTGAAGTAAAGATTAGGTTCTAGACAGCGACGTAAATTCTTGATTTGCTGTAGAGTTAGCACTGATTTGGGGCATCAACACATAATAATTTTCCAAAGCCAGTGGAGTTAGTTGCCTGATACTTGAAATGTTTTTGTCGACAGCATCAAGACTAATTTACTCACAAAAGGTTACCAATAACAAAATGCAGAAGATGTTGCACATAAGCTAAACTCAAACTCATATGCTATAGCTAGCTTTGTGGATGCTTGACATCCCATAAGATCCACCATATAATTTAGGGTCTACTCAGTGGGCGGTGCTGGTGGTGGGTCGTCAACAGATCCTTAAAATGATAAAGAAAACGACACTTTAACCAAAAAGCCTAATCTGTAGGAGATTGGCATGAAATGCCTTTGTTTATTCATGCAAAATCAAATGAAAAGTCCAAAACTTACAATTATGGACCGAATAAGCAATGCATAAACATATAGATAAAGAGAGATGATACTTTAGGAATCAAATAGATTCCAAACTGTGATGCCATTTGAGTTGGGCAGTTGTTTAACTTACTTCCTGACTGGGTTATTCGCCGTGTCTCGGTAAAACTACACATCAACCAAAACTACAAATTTGGTTGGAATCATTAATCTTATTATTAGTCGAAAAGAAGTTATTCATTAACCCATTCATTGCCAATCCTTCTCTTAAAATTTTCCCTTTTGCTTTTGAATATTTTTGTATTGATCCTTAGAGTTCAATGGAAATTATGCTTTTTTAGATATTTGTTTATATTTTCTTCTCTTTCGGTGGGGGTTGTAATTTTGTATGTAGCTCATTTTTTAAAGCTTCATAACTATAACATGATAAGGTGAAGTTGACAAACTTATTTCATAAGAAACCCATCAACAAATGTTAAATAATTGTAGTCTATTGAACTAAAGAGTTGTTTAAATCAAGGAGGTGAGAGATGATTAGTCTCATCAAACCAAAATTAATTCAGGCCGAGAGAGTGCAAACTCTAAACCCTAATTTTAAGGAGGAGGGGGCCCTGCAGATTCGGGGGGTTCCCACAGAAAAGAATGGCAATCATTGAAGAGTGGTAGTATATTCAAATGGCACCATTCATGAATCCTTTAGATATTAAAATGGGGTTTCATTTAGTTTGGAAAAATGATTAAGTGGGAAAACATGACCAGTTGCACAATCATATATAGTTTAGTCTCATGGGATTTGCTTCGCTCAATGCATCTTAATAGTCAAATAGAGTTGGCAAAGAGCTATAGAGGGTCATGAATAAGATAAATTGATCATATTAAACATACAAAATCTAGGAGTTGATTAAGTGGGCTGTATCCAAATACGAGACAGATCCATATGAAAGTGACTCTTGGCAAGGTGTATCTGAAGAGGCCTTATTCAGCCTCTTCACTTTTAACTGCTCATTACCAATGAACTAAGGTACCTGAAATTTGTTTCGGAACGGAGACTGTAACTTCCATAAAATTACAAGGGAAATTTCTAAGGACGTCCAACAACGTGCCTTTTCAGCTGACGTCACCTTTCACCGGCTAATTTCCATGGTTTTTCTAGGCTTTCTAAATGTGCTATCAAAAGAAATTATAAAAGGGATTGAAGTCGAAAAAAGAATATAAAAAAAAGAGTTTGAACGAGTGACCTTCTTGGTAAAGATTAATAACTCTAACCAACTATAGCGCAGTTGGTTGAAAGAGGTATGATTACTTGACCCTTTGAATCCTGCACCTTTTTTCCTTCTTAATTATGTACATTGCATGACTTTCAATGCAAGTGTAAGCAATGGTTTGCAACAAATAACAAGAGACTTCGGGTTAATATTATATATTTGTTAGACTTGGTCAAATTATCCTCATAATCATTCATTAATCCAGGTACAACGTGGAAGAGCTGAAGTACTTAATCAGTAGTAAAAAGCTTTGAAGGTCGAGGCTGCAGACTGGTCGATTAAAGGTGTCTTCCTCAAGATATACAACAAAGAGAACTTTGAAAAGAATTGGCGTAAACCACGAGGGATAAGAAGTTCCACTTTTTCCACTGTTTCTGGCCTAGTGGGAGGTTAAACAACGATATAGACGGCTAGATTAAAACACTTAATTGAATTTGAATTTCTATGGGCCAAAGCTCTCTGGAAAATCATAGGCCATTTATAAATCAAGGAGATAACTCAAAAGTAAACGAATGGTTTTTTAACAAAAAGGGTTAGTGTGTAGGTATTAAGAGTCATACTTCAACCGATATTGCAAGATGTCAGGGCCTCACGTACAGCATCGAGCATTTCGCTGGTTGGGAATCTAAAGTTCCAAGTCAAAATTTTCCCCATGTGCGGCTATTAGAAAATTCACAGCCTTCCGTTGTACTAGGCCTCGAAATGCAATGATACCACACAGAATGACTAGTTTTAGTCAATAATACAACTGTAAGTAGGTTTTTTTTTACCTTTCTTAAAAAAGGTCTGACCGAACAATTGAGTCAACGTTGAAGGGTGCTAATTTCGTTGCAAGAAGATAGAAGAGTTAGAATGGTTAGACCCTTATTAGACCGATCACACTCCGATAATTAAGTTAGCAATCTTAATCGAAAATAAAACGAATAAAAAACTGTGTATACTTGAATCTAATTATCCATACCTTACTCTTAGAGATTTCAGTATTTATAGTATATTCGTTGGAGTGTTTAGACTTAGGTCTAGAGTAGATTATCATGACCTGCTATGTAGACCTCATCAATCGTCGCTAATTGACCTGATGCAGGTCCTGTGCTACAGTCATTCTAGAATTCGACTGATCGAATGTGATCATTGACGTTGCGTGGAGAGCGACTAACATATTAAATACGGGTCAACTCCACATTAAATGCATTCATACCGCTAGCGATTTAGTCGCCCGTGGGCCTGGGCTCAAGTTGGTATCAGGTAGGCCGCTTAGGCTTGACGACATTACTTGTTTATTTGGGCTACCTCTCAACCCAGCTTTGTCTCTCTTTTATTGGACCTAACCGGATGAATTAACCGCGAATATTTTAGCCCACAACAACTATTATAAACACTACATAATATATCTTTCTAGAGATTTATTGAACACATACTCACTAGCGTACGTACATTGGTATCATTACTTTGAATTCACAATGGGGTAATCGGTTTAGAAGAAAGAACTTGAGATAATTGGGTATGACATAGTAAACCATTGGCCGGTGTCATTAAAATCTAGGACATGGAAGTACTGTTGGGGGCTCACTTGCGTGACCAAATGAACAATCCTTTTGATAAAATACATACAGAATATCTGAATATATATGTAGGTGTGGTTGATGTGAAGCGGTCCCCCAGGGAGGCATGGGAACTGAAAGTACTTTAAAAAAGCTATATTTCGTGGCTTCCTCCTTTCTTTTATCAACCTTTTAGGCTCATATAAAGGCCCTACCAACTTTTTTCCATAGCTATTTCAAGGGCAACCAAACGTGCCTTAACTAATCATATTCTCTCTCACACTTAAATGCAAACTTTTGTTTTTCATTTTCTAAGGTAACTTTAACTATAAACAATATCGAGTTATTTGCAGAACCTATGTTAGAAGCATAGCAATTGTTCAGGTACAGGTACCGTCCATAGATTTCATCTCCATCATGAATTCAATTAGCATTTTCCAGATCTATGATTGGAAAGTACTGTTCAGTTCAATCACTATTAAAGGAAGTACAAAGATTTTTTTTATGTTTATAATATTATTTTAAGGAAGGAGGAAAGGGTATATTCGACATTTGGCAGGCTGTGTTCATACAGACACAAGACAATAGTGTGTACTGGCAAGAAAGAAGATAAAAGAAGAGAAAGTGGAGGGGGGTTTGAATGGGGAATGATTGACCGGTAACTTTTTTATCCCGAGGACGTGATAGATTCGAGGCCGTAGGATTGACCCATTCTCTGCAAACTTGGAACCCTCACGTACAATCCTTTGACAATAGAACTCTCCTCACCTCACCCTTCACAGTAGCATCCTATCCTTTTTAATCTAATTAAAGTAAACAAAAGTTTAATTAATTAAATCTTTTTATTTTCTTTTTTTGAACTAAAGTTTATATTTTTTTACATTTTTTATAAGCTTTTGAGTTATTTTTATAGAAAGAAAAGAAAAACACTTTGTAAATGAGCATAAACTACTTAAATAAGTTAACTTATAAATCGTTCAAAACGAGTAAAGCGGATATAAAATCAATAAAAAAAATTAGCAATATTTAACATTGTCTTAAGTCATTTTAATTGTAAACATGACTGATTAATTACCGACTTTTGATAGCTCCTCCTACATTTATTAATTCTTACATCCTATAAACATAATAATAAATTATATATCTTAATCGCTGCATATTCGTTTTAACAACTCTATCTTTAAACCTCTCTATCTTAATCAGTAAACATTTGTTTTTTTTAGAAAAATTATAATGCCAGTTTAGACCGTATAATAAACAATAATAAAGGCAATCATACAAAATTTAATCGCAATCAATCAATGACAAAGATGCAATCCTCTCCCTCTACCTTAATCGATTGATTCCCTAACCCTACCAGCGCCATTATAAAACTCTCTCCTCTTTCTCGTTAGCTCCTAACCAAACCACCAAACCCCCCATCTCTCTCTCTCTCTCTCTAATTCTCCACAGTCTTGTAACCAGACTCTCTCTCTGAGAGAGTAAATGCAGACGAACTAATTGCCTGCAAGCCTGACAAAAGGCACGCCTGTCTATAGCTTTGGCCTCTCGTAGTCCCTCTGTTACTTTGCTTTTTTCCATCAACAGTTCCCATAGTCAGAGGTCAAATAGAACATAGAAACAGGACGATAGAAGGTGGAAGTGAAAAAGTACTAGAAGGGAAAAAAAAAAATTAAGCAAAAATGCTTGAAACGGTAAAATACCTGATCGGCTCAATCGGTCCGAGTGGCTATGGCTCCAAGTCCACCGCCGAGCAAGTCACGGAGAGTTGCCCCGATCTCCGCTCCATCACCGCCATCATCACAGGTAAGCAGAGGTGTACTCACATAGTCACATGCACAATCATCATTCATCTCCACCTTCATCACCGTCGAACTAGGGCCACAAAGCGCACGAGAGAGTGATACTCGACTTTGTTTTCTTCTCACGTGCTTGTTTGATCGTGTGGTTCACCAGGCGCCACGTCAGGGATTGGAGCTGAGACGGCGCGTGTGTTAGCCAAGCGCGGCGCGAGGCTGGTCCTTCCGGCGAGGAGCCTCAAGGCCGCAGAGGATGCGAAAGCACGTATCGTATCGGAGTTTCCGCAGTCGGAAATTGTCGTTATGGCTCTTGATCTTAGCTCTCTCAATTCCGTTCGAAGATTCGTCGCCGAGTTCGAGTCTCTCAATTTGCCTCTCAATCTCCTCATGTAACTCCAAAAATCATATCTTTTCGAACAATTATATATACATATCTTTGTTTACATATATATAAATATGTGTGTGTGTTAATCTGCTTCTCTGATTGGTCTCAGAAACAACGCCGGAAAATTCTCACACGAGCACGCTATCTCCGAAGATGGAATAGAGATGACCTTCGCTACCAATTATTTAGGTAACCTTTCACTACCGCTTGAAAAGATGCGCATATATTATCCATAGGCGTTTAGATATGTAGTGTATTAAGAGAGAGCTTAAGGCGTTTCCGTTTTAAAATTTAGGTCACTTTCTGTTGGCGAAACTGTTGCTGAAGAAGATGATCGAAACGGCAAAGGCTACCGGCGTTCAAGGACGCATAGTGAACGTGTCGTCGAGCATTCACAGCTGGTTTTCCGGCGACTTAATTCGGTATCTTGGGCTGATAACCAGAAATAAAAGGTGAGAGAGAGAGGGGGGCAATATTCAAAAGTGAAATCTTAGAAAATGGGGAAACTTTAAACAGGATTCGAAATAAATGAAGAGCGAAATGAATATGGCTTTTTATTTGACATGCTCCGAAATTTTGTCTTGGTCTTCTTTGACAGTCATTACGATGCGACACGTGCTTATGCTCTCTCGAAGCTCGCTAACGTTCTGCACACCAAGGAACTCGCTCAGATACTCGTGGTACTTGAAATTGCTTTAAAAACAAAGAACGAAAAAAGCAAAATTTGTTGTTTTCTCAAAATATTTGGAGAATTAATCGCGTCGTCGTCTTCTTCGAATCTGGCAGGAAATGGAGGCAAACGTGACTGTGAATTGCGTTCATCCGGGTATTGTGAGAACTAGACTTACCAGAGACCGCGAAGGCCTCATTACAGGTCACTACCATTCTCTTAACCTGTGTTTGATTGAGTTGTGTCTCTTGAAGTTCTAAAATTCAAGCGTTAAAATATGCAGATCTGGTATTCTTCTTGGCTTCTAAGCTCTTGAAGACAATTCCTCAGGTAGTGTTTGTAATTACTCTCAACTGTTTGATAAGATATACTTCTATGTGCATACTTGTTTTTGTATGTATAGGGCTGTGCTGTGCAAATGTTCTAAAGAATTTTATTTTTTGTTCAGGCCGCCGCGACGACTTGCTACGTTGTGACTCATCCGAGGCTTGCAAACGTGACTGGAAAATACTTCGCAGACTGCAACGAAGCTTCACCATCCAAATTGGGAACCAGCCCAGCCGAAGCTGCAAGGCTGTGGTCCGCCTCGGAGCTCATGGTTACCGGAGACTCAAAGGCAGTTTTTGATTGAAAGTAACAAAACAACCCAAGAATACATATATTATATAGATATATAGAAACATCATATACATCATTAGAGAAGAACATAAAGAAATACATAAAAGAAGAAAGTCCAAGTTCGTAAAGTTTGTACTGTGAACAGTGAACAGTTCATGAGAAGAGAGGTTGAGGAAAGAGGAGAGATATTGGTAGATATACGGTGGTGAATACAGCTTTTTAGTCGTATGGAAATACCAATCTATGTAAAATGTATGTCTTTGCTAGTTCGTACATTTAGGTAGTTCTTTTCTCCTAATTAAGCAATTGAGTTGGGGTTGGCAGTGCTAATTAAAAGTTTAAATGCTGGATAAGTTTATTAAAATGGTGTACTGGGACAGAGATTAGAGTTCTGGGCATGCTATATAAATCTCTGCGTGTAGCATGATTATAGTTTTTAAACTATACATTTCTATAGCGGTGGATATTGTTTTGTTTTCCAGAATTGATCAGTAGTAGAGATCAACAACATGCGGCTGGGTCACTACCATGTGGGTTTTGAGTTTTTTGGGAGTATCTTTGGTTTTTTGATATGGGCCTACTAATGATCTTCACAAAAAAATAATCACATTTGACTGCAAATTTAACATTTAGAGCCTGTTTGGAACTTGGGGGATGGAAGGAAAGTGAAAGGAAATGAAAGAGAAAATGAAAAAATATTATTTTTTCTTTTCTATTTGATTTTGCAAAGTAATTGAAAGGAAAGTGAAAAAAAAAAAAAAAAAAAAAGAAGAGAGAGAGAGAGAGAGAGAGAGAGAGAGAGAGAGATTTAAAATTTTCTATTTTAGGTAGAATCACACAAGGAAAGAGAAAAGATAGGAAAAATTTTAACATTTTCTTTTTCCTTCCTTTTCTTCCGCTCCCCCAAGTTCCAAATAGGCTGCTAAAGAGTTGCATGTTACACCTGCAGAAACTTAGTCAAATAATACCAATTAAAACCATAGCAAGCAATCAATGTTCCTTCAGATTTTGGAGAATACATATGTGGCTGCGAATTTCTAGTGCTCCAATGGTCTTTTATGGGCTATGGTCAATACAAACTGTTGTGCTCATTGGTAAAATGGTAAATCTTCTTCTGTAAAACATTATTCTTCCAAATATTTTATTCGGACAACTTTACTATAGTAATATGTGTTAGGATTTTTAGTATTGATTAATTTCATTGATAAAGACACTTTGCTTGTAACCTTGGTTTAAGTTGTATTTGAGTTAAAAAGTCTAAGATTCAAGTTCAAGCTGTCAGAGTCCAAGCTGCAGTACAAGCATTTAAAGCACGCAGGGCTGAAACTTTGGAATGTCATTTCTCTTTGCTCAGGTGTCCGTTTAAGCTCAATAACATATGGATTTCATGTAACTTTTCAAGAGCAATTTGAATATGCAAAGATCTCGGCTCAAATGAAGTCCACTCGAGCGGTTATACATCCGCTCGAGCGGTACGTGAAAATTTTGCAGATGCAAAAATCCATAGAGCACCGCGTGAACACCGCTACATAACTGCTCGAGCGGTTCGTCGACTTTCATATTGTCTTTTGCTCGGGAAGAACTCTTTGGCTTTCAACTTCTAAACCAATCAGGAGATAGTTCCAGCCTATCTTTCTTGATGATTTTGGGAAGCATATAAAAGCAATAAGAAAGAGACTTAGGGTGAAACTCTTGATATTTTTTTCTCTAAGGCCTGATATTTAGAATTGATCAAGAGAGTGAAGAGGGTGAAAAGTTGATGTTTTGAGATTACAAGAATGAGTATTTTCACCAGTTGATTTTGCAACTTGAAGAACGACTAGGAGACGGTCTTTAGAGGATTCTAAAGGCGAAGAACATCGAGGGGATTCGGTGTTAAAGCCGAAGCACAGGAACAGAAACTCGAGGAGTCGAGCACGCCGTTTTAAGCTAGGGTTCGTCAGGATTCGAACAGTAATTGTGGAGTTCAATTACTAGGGCTGTAAGTTTGTGCGTGTGTAAACTGTTCAGTATAGTGTTTGGCTTGCTGGACGTGATTTTTTTCAGGTTTGAGTTTTCACAATAAATTTCTGTGCCTTTACTTTATTACTTTGCATTGCATACATTCATCACATAAATAAAAAATTCATTTAATACGGAATTTCACTATGTATGCATGAAAGGGGCACAGGCGATGTAGCCAAAAATGCCTTCTTCGTTTTCAAAACCAAACCAAAATAAAAAAAATAAAAATGGTTGATTGAAAGACAGCTGTCTTGTTAACATGTTAAACTCAAGTGATAACCTTATTAACACGAAATACGTCTACACTGATTAAAAGTTTGGGAACTCTATACTAGCAGCCATTTGTTAATAGTTAAACAAACATAAAAGTAAAACCTTGTAGGTTCCTCATAGCACACTGATAAATAAGGAGTTTCAATCCTCCGTGTTTATGGAAAAAGCATAAAAAAGGAAGAAAGAGCCCAGTTTTCTTTCGATCGATCGCAGAGTTGTTACCATCTTTAGAGCCAACAAGTCGACAAGCACTCCCTCTCAAGGGCTATCCCATTGTAGCCCATGCATGCATTTATCTTATCCCAGCTTTATATTTGTTCCACCATGATCTGCCTGTCTGAAAGTGAACTAATGGATAACAACTTTGAGGTGGGGTTTTTCTTCCCCTCTAGTGGATAACAAAATTAGTGCCATATAATGCATGTATGGGTCGTCTACATCAAATATAGTCTTGATATAATCATTTTTAGCCATGTAGGCATTCTTAACTGTATGCTTTATATCGATGATGGTAAGCAAAATATTGTTTTCTCTGAGGTGTTTTCCAGTTGCCAAGAAGAAGAAGATAATGCTCCATGGTGAAGGAATTGCAATTGGTTGTCCAATCGACTACAACACAACTAGAACCTCTTAGAGGTGCAAATTGTCAGGAAATTACATAAATAACATGGTGCAATAATTAATTGGTTCACAAATTGATTGCTCCATTGAATATCTTTTTGTTGTATGATGTGTGTAAATGTATACAATAGGACAGATCTCAAGTTAAAAAAACCAGCCTATGGGCTAGCAAAATGGCTTGTTACATAGAACTTGTATTCTGAGCACTTGATCTGCAACAGAGTGCTCTCCTCAGTTGCAAGCCCATGTTGTGTTGTGGCTTAAAATTTGCGTTTCTTTTGCATATAGCACTTTGGAGCAGCAGTAGTTCATGAGTTAACATTTCCCAGGAGCAGTAATGTCTGGATTACTTTCAGACCTCATTAATATCACAAAAACATAATTATCAATGTATAAAAATTTGAAAAGCTTTCTCCCAAAGTGGCAGCTGGGCTGCTGGAACACATAAGAGTAACTCACCATTATGTATTCATTTTTTTGGTACAAGAAATGGATATGTAGATAAGCTACTTCATTAATTCGACATGTAGTATTGCACTTTAGTATCACAAAGCCATTTGCAGGTGACCTCACCGCATTTACGTCGGAGCCAAAGTTTAGGCTTTATCGCATGCTCTGGGTGCTGAAGAATATGTTTAGTCTCACCAAGTAACTATAGAGACTCGAACCCAAACATTAAGCGAAAAAATCAGAGTTCTTACCAACTGAACTAATAACTTGGTGGTAGTCACCATATATATTAGCCTGTTGGCATGGGCTATCTTATTTGAATTCAGAGCAAAGGAACACAAAATTACTTTTTTATTTTTTGGTACTGTAAAGTTTAGGAGCATGAGAGACACTCATTCCAAAGCCAGAGCATGTCACTAGCCTCAATAAGGGTTACAATGGTACTTATATATTGCCTACTAAAGAGGATTGTTGGCAGCGGAGTCGAACCTGAGAATTGTAACAAAGTGCTCGATTCTTATCAACTCAACCAACCCATGCTGGTAGACAAAATTACTCTTTGGGTAATGCTATACAAATAAAAATTTTATACAAAATTTATTACCAGAATAATGTGATTGGATAAAAGTCATTTACTTTATAACAAAACATCCATTAAAATAATTTTTAATTAAAAAAATTCCACTATCACATCATTTTTCTTACCCTTTATATATGCAAAAATAAAGCTAGTGAAAATATATAGGTGAATCCAAAACAGAAGTCTATCAGGATCTACTGAAACACGTCACCGATTTTTTTTACCAGATTTTCATCACGAATAGATACAAATAAGTAAATTTCACATGTATTAAATAATGTGAAACTCATCAGCTTGTGTCTATCCGTGACGAAAATCCGGTGAAAAAAGCGGCTCTAGCATTACTCTTTTTTTTTTTCTTTTTGGTGACCTAAAATAGGTTTCCAGTTCTTCAAAAGCTGCAAAAACACCAAACTGAAGCGTTGTGGTACTATACTAATAAGTCATGAAAAATGAAGTACATTACTCTTATTGATGCCTATAGAAGAAAATTTAATCTTCTTAGTTTCACTTGTAGTCATTACAAGAACAATAATCCCCCATGCAGTATATGCTATTACTAAAACAACACAGTTGTTCGATGTATCCAAGATAGGAAGACCTAAGTACATGTTTCATCACATCGTTGGCCAGTAAAATCATATGAACCCAATAGCATCCTTTCGCATTGTAATGAGAGTACTTTTGCTTAATTATACAATTGTGCTACGATTTTAGAATTAGCTCATTTGACAAATTTGATACTCAGATGTGCAACTAGACAATCTACAAAATTTACTTCTTTTCGTGAAAATCTAAATTTGTACTGATCTTTCATTTAAAACATAGGATTGCCTAATCTGAAATTGAGAAATTAAAAATATGCTCTATTCAATGAGTATAAAATCTTGAATTGATAAATATTGAATTATTTAATTCAAAATAAAATGACTTCATTTGTGCAACTAAACAAGCTCATAGAATTAAGGAGCGCAAGGAACTTGCATATATCAAGAATTTTCTGTTAATTGACTCAAAAAAATGATATCCTATTCCAATCCGTCGTTCTTCAAAGCTTATGATCTTGATATTGATTTCACAATTCTTACTACTGAAGAGTGGCGTCTTTTATGTTATGGCAGTTACTACAAAACTAAAAACAGAAATACAATTAGAATGCAATGATATGAAATAAAACTGAGGGAAGTATTCAATTCTCAGTAGCTTAAATGGGAATTCAAGATAAACTCGGCATACAAATGTAAGTTCTAAACTAGAAGCAGTTGGGACTTATGACCATTATAAGAAAAAAATCAAGTGCAATATGTACTAATGCTAATAGAAGTCCATACGAACATGCCTCCAGTTGGGTCGGATGGAACATCATATATATGTCAGATCATCTGAACCACATTCTCCATGAGTAGACCATTCTGTTGCCGCTTTCTCTTCTTACAAAGTTGCACCAACTCCTTCACCACCCCATCCATCACCTCCTCCTCTTGCATTGTTATGTTATCACTCAATTCTCTTTCTTTCTTCTTCACAACAGTCCCAGCTTTCTCCATCACTACTTGCCTGATCACTTTGGCAACTTCTTCTCTCACAAGCATCCCATTCTCATCTCTCTCGACCTCCACACCAACACCAATCTCCTGCAAGAGCCTAGCATTCACTGGCTGATCAAGGTGCATCGGCACGGCGATTATCGGAACGCCATAGTTGATTCCCTCCATCATAGAGCTCCACCCGCAGTGACTCACAAACCCGCCCGTATTTGGATGTTCCAAAATATTTACCTGTGGAGCCCACCCTTGGACAACCATTCCTCTCCCTACCACCCTCTCGAAAAACCCTTTTGGCAGTGCATCCTCAACCCTAATTTTCTCTCCTACAGGAAACCTCACAACCCATATGAAATTAACACCACTAAGCTCTAAACCGTAAGCCATCTCTCTCATTTCCTCCTTGGTTAGAAAATACTCACTACCAAAGGAAACAAAAACTGTCGAGCCGAGATCCTTCTTGTCGAGCCACTGGATAATGCTCAAGTTCTCGGCGTCACTGACAGAGACTTGGACGAGCGGACCAACAGGGACAATCTTCTTTTCAGCTAATACCGAGAGGTGATCAATGTATTTCCCTTCGATCTCTCTGGAACTCTTGATCAAGATTATTCCAGATGATTGCTTGAGGCATTCAACAAAGCGGTTTTTTTTATGGTAATAATTTTCAGAAGATTGAAGCAAATGAATAAGCTTGTCGTCTTCGTAATCATGGAGATATATCTCTGGAAAAGGGAATTTCATACCTTGATTCTTGTAACGGTGAAGCATAAGGGACGTCATTGTAGTGCTGGTGCTTATGAAAACCACCGCCGGGATATCGTGCTTCGAAGCAATAATCGGAGCCCATGGCTGAATTGTATCGTATATAAGAAGGTCTGGTTTTAGGGTTTTGAGTATGTTGGAGAAGCTACGGCTCGACCCGTCGAAGGCCTTTTTGAGGGTTGGCATGAGATTGGGTGGGAGGTTTTTGGTTGTGTGGTAGTTAGGAGGCAGCGAAGACAGGGTTGGAACTTGGAGTTCCACTAGCTGTATGGAATCTGTATATTTTTCTGCGAGTCCTCTCTTGATGGAACCAAGATTCACTGGAGTAGAACACAAATATACCATGAAGTTTCTTTTGGATAGTGACTTGGCCAGCTCTAAGAAGGGTGAAATATGACCATGAGCTAGCCATGGAAACATGAGAACTTTGATTTTTCTCTGCTCATACTCCATATTCTCTCTCTCTCCCTCTCTCTCGTTAAGGGTTTGACTGTTCTAGGGTTGTTGATCAACTGTTACATATATAGCTGCTGTTACAAGCCTAAAAATGGAATGATCTCGGAGTGACGGAGGTAATCAATAATTTATTGTGTCTGATGACAACTTTCTTTAATGGTTCCTTTAAACTTGGGAAAAAGAATCGAGCACAGAATAAAAATCAGTGGAAATATCAAAACTGTATCAAATTAGATTTCATTTCTTAGTTAACTGTTTCCATAGAGTTGAGAGAAAATCAAGTTGGGAAAATGTGGAATAGGAAGTTATAGGAACATTGTCTTTTATGGCATGCCTTTGATCCGTTGATATATTGCCCTCATGCACACATATATATAAAATCCCCAAAGCAATAAAATAGGAAGCTTCAAAACCTTCATTCTTTACAGCTTAATTGTATTCTCAGAATGATTTCAAGTTTGATTGTATTCTATGATCTAGTAATGAATGCATGACAACACTATGATTTGATTATGTGTAGAGCCACGATCACATCATCTTATGATGAAATTTAAGCGCGTATCGCACTATATGAACAATGAAATCATAGTGAATATCACATCATCGTATAGCCGGTCACGTGAAATAATTTCTTCATCGAAGTTGACCAAAACCATTTTAAGGCAAGTTTAATACATTGTTTGTTAGAAGATCAAGGAATTTCTATATTGTCTGCTAAAAAAAAATGTACGTTTATGTAAAAACGAAATCTCAAGGAATTTGGGTAACCTCGAAATATGGCTCTTCAATTATAGACTAGCTTTGTCCTCGCGATTGGGGCATAGGTCTGGATTTGGAGTTACTTTGTTCATGGAACACTGAAGTTACCCCAAACAATCAATACATTTGAAAATACACTTTCTACGCTTTCTATTTCCTGCACTCCAAATTCCAATCTTGTACCAACTCCTTTATATGTGGATATGCATAGGTGTACATAAATGGATCTTGGATTTTATCGTTGTGATCTCATCCTCATGAGAGGGCCTGTCAAATTTGGAATCAGGATGAAACATGAAGAAATTTTCACAAACTTGGGGATTTTTAAAGCTTAGACTAAGAAAAAAAAAAAAAAAAAAAGACCCGAGTCTATACATACAAGTAGGGCTGTAAAATGAACCAAACTACTTGAATTTGGGTCTTGTTTGGCTTGATAAAAGCTCAATCAAGATCGCCTCATTTTGTAAACAAATCAAGCTTGAACATATTATAAGATTCAAACTCGACTCCATAAGTTTATATGCACTAAAAAATTCGAGCTCGGCTCGATCAAAGCTCGTTTAAGCTTAGCTTAAAAGTTAAACAAGCTAAATTTAAACACATTTTAAAGGTCATTAAAATTATCAAACTAAACTTGAACAATTCACTATTCAGCTCGGTTTGATTCGTTTACAACCCTGCATACAACAAAGCTTGCATACCAAAGCTCTGAGAATTTTGACCTGGTTAATAGCATAGAGACCGAAGGTCTGAAGTCCATCCTCCTACCACTTTTCGGAAAATTTTCAGTTTTATTCTTTAATTTAGGCATTCACATGAAAACAAGCCTTGAAATGGAGAACCAAAAGAAATAAAGAAAGGAAAACATTAGCTCAACTTATATGGTAAACTCTCTAATGGTTTGTTTTGTATTGGGCATGGCCCAGAAAATGAGTAGTGCTCATGCTCACAAGCAGTGAACAATGGAGGGATGGGCCGCAGGCCCATAGCCCACATCTCTCATGCAATATTCAGGGAATCATGGCAGGCCTAAAAGGCTAACAGCTTTAAAAGTGGGTAGTTACACAACTAGGCTGGATTGAAAAAAAAAAAAAAACAAAAAAAAGGGCTTCATTTGGACCAAAGCTACGGTAACTGCACGCTAATGGAGGATCCCATTAGCTTCATTCTTCTATGTTTGTTAAATGTTAAAGCATCAATCAAACGAACTTAGGCTAACACTCTGTTAATTCCAAACAATATATATGTATTACATATCATAGCAATTGATTTTTGGGTCTTTGAAGTTAATAGAATCAATCCAATTTTTTTTATTTTTTTATTTCTAAACTCTTTTTGAAGTTTTACATTATTAAAATAAGATGTGTCACAATACTGGCAGATGGAAATTGAAAATTTTAAATTTTTAATAATTTTTTTCAAGTATAATGACATGCTGCAATGTCATTGATCCATTTCAAATAATTTAACTAACTAGTAAATTAGTATTTATTGAGAATCCAATAACCCTGCCTTAACTTACACTTTCTTTTTTGTTTTTTTAATTACTACATTTGTCGAGAAATTTTATTTTAACTTTTCAAGAAGTTTATAAATGTACAAAAATCATGAAGGAATTATTGAAATTAGTATCCGGTTGCTACCAACAAATCCTCCATAGTAGAATGAAAGTTAGGTGCTCTGATACCATTTGAAGAAAGCAAATTATGATATAGTTCAACTTAGCATAGGCTGTTACTTTAGATTCACATATATACAGAGTTCGCAAAGGTCGAGCCCTCTTAAATCGCTTGAGCTGGTCTCTTCTATACACTTTACAAAGCGAATAAAACAAAAGAGCTTACAGAGCAAAATAATTGATTGTAGCCAAGCACTTGTCACAAGCTGGACCAAAGTTGAGGACCCGAAAATGAAAAATGAAAGGCAATTGGGTCATGAATAAAATGATTTCTCTGCTTTTCCTAAATTTTTCATGGCTAACTAAAAAAAGGGAGATTGAATCTATGATTTCTCTTTTACCTTTCAAATGACTGGTCACCAACTTCCGGTTACGATAGCTTTTTAATTTGTGACCTATGCAATATGATTTCACGCACAAAACTACAAAACAAAAAGGAAAGGAAAGTATAATATATTTCATAGAAAAGAAAAGAAAAGAAAAGCAAAAGAGAGAAGAAAGAGAAGTGAAACTTTACTATATGTTTTTATTCGGGAATAAAGTTGGTCGGCTGGTAGGCCGCCGGCCTTGGCTAATGTACTCACCGTATTTGTGGTCCATGTTCGACAAATTATAGTCTTTAATAATGGAGTTGAGTAGGAAGAAAAATATATCATAATACTATATTTAGATCATGAATTTGTAAAGAAAATAAAAAGAAAAAGAAAAAAAAAAAAAAAATAAATATAGTGAAACAGATAAATTCTTTTGTTGG
This sequence comes from Euryodendron excelsum, assembly GCA_033060915.1. NCBI lineage: Eukaryota > Viridiplantae > Streptophyta > Magnoliopsida > Ericales > Pentaphylacaceae > Euryodendron > Euryodendron excelsum. The sequence goes on along the minus strand of CM065397.1, from coordinate 935,482 downwards.
GTTAAGAACATAAATGTATATTTATCAATTTTTTTTTTGATTTGGTTGCTCATAAAAATAATATACAAATAATTTTAATTTTTTTACTTTAACAAATTCAAAATTCAAATATAAGTTAGGCTACAATTTCTAATTGTTTAAACGGCTCACATCCCTCAATGGCCCACAAAAATTCATCCAAGAATATTTTGCCAACTTATCCACCTTCCAATCGGCCTTCTTTTAGGAATGCACGCTTAATGGTGAGCTTGTAATTGGGCCCTTTGAAAGATTTAAATTCTTTCTATTAACACGTGAATTAATATAAAATAAAAAATTTAAATAAATTAACTTAAATTTTATTTAAAAATAAATAAATTTATAATTATATATAAATAAATAAAATTTAATATAAAATAACATAATTTTAATAAAATATATGATAAGATTATATTTAAATTACTAATTATTTAATTATCGAATTGAGATCGCTGGAGAGTATCCAAATTCATATCTACTTCATCTGAGATTTAGTGGGTCCCCAAAAGAAATCTTCTGTTTTGCCTGTAGCCCCAATCAACGGCTCTGGGCTTCTGGTTGATTAAATTTTTTTGACTATTTTGTCATATTTATATATAATATGCTTTATCATGCATAAGCTGACGTGTGAACGCACTGAATGGGGTCTATGCGGTCCACGTAGTGTGAAACCAATCACATGACATTATCAATAAGAGAAAAGCAGGGGTAGGCAAACAGAGAACTTTAATGTAATTTTATTATTATTTTTGAATCGGACGGTGGTGGTTGATTCCTTACTTGGTTGGGGAGGCAGCCAGGAACTGCACGCGCATATGATGTGTTTTGGGCCCACAAGCACCACTAGCACCGCCCTGTCCTTCCCCATATCACGCCTTTCTCGAACGCCTCAACGTAGCGTCAACATCTGGCCGCGGTACACGTTTCGTTCGGCGCGGAGGACCACACCCCACCAACAGCGTCGGGGTCCCACCAGCCCACCACCTCGTACGGCGTCTAATCGCCGCCAATCTCAGCCCTCGTACCAGTAAGTGATGCACTGATGCCTTTATTTGTACGTACAATTGTTTGATACTTGAAAAAGGAAAATGCTACGCACAGCTGACTGTAATTAACAGTCAATCTCTAACAGGTCTATTGTACTCCCGCCACTTATAAATGAATTTAAAGCTTAAAACTGAAATCTATAATTGCAGGTTGTTGAACTCTGCAAGTGAACGAGATTTTTTTCACAATAAAAAATTTAGGAGCAAATATTAGATATGAAGAAAATATTGGTCAGAGTAAAAAATATCACGTGTGTATTCTAATATTGTATAAATTCAAACTTAGGGGCAAAAAGACAAGTTTGAAGTTCAAAGACTAACTTTGTATACGAGTGATAATAAAAAAAATAATTTATATCTAATACGATTTTTAAAAAATACTATTTAAAAATATGATTTTTTAAAATTAACTTATAACTTATAGCTTATAAACTAAACATTTCCATAATAGTATCATTTGCAGGCTAATAAAGGTCATGCTATAAAATACTTTTAGAATTAAAAGAGATTCTTATGAAAGAAATACTTTGAAAGTCAAAAACTTTAAATACTAACACACTCAATGTAATTTTGATGTGTTATGGTCAATTTATTTTATTTGGTGGATAATTTCTTTTTATTATGTAGCTGGAGATAAGTGTTTGTGTGTATTTAGTTGCTAGAATTTTTTCTATATAGAAAAGTGATAAATAATAAAAAATTCACTTTAAATTTTTAAAATCGTCCTCCTTGCCATCTAGCGCTTGGGTTAGACTTCTCCCAGCCCTTGTTGGGGCCATCTTAATCTTCTCGTGGTGCAATCGCTGCTCTCGATATGAGAAGGAAATTATTGCGCTTTGACGGATTTGCGGCGTTTCCTAGTTACAACTTTTTTTTGCCAAAAACAAAAAACTACATGTAGATTTTTTTTATTTTGTGCACTCACAAAAAAAAATTCAGAAAGCCAATATATTCTTTTTGTGCAATTTTATGTACTTACAAATGAATTAGTAAGCGATGGCATTAGGGACGGCGATAGGGCTAGTTTAGTATAGGTTAAGATAAACCCTACCTTGCCATAGTATGAAAATTTCACTCTACACTCTGTTCTAAACTGTGACAAGTTGAACTTTCTCACATCATTTTTGTTTCACTTTAGCTAACTGGGGTTTAGATTGGAACGGGTTAATCCATATAAAATTTTTTTAAAATTAAATCTCTAAAAATAAAATATAATACAAATTATATAAACACTAATACATTATAAAATTAAGAAAAAAAACTAAAATTCAAGAATAAAAAATAACATTAAAACCCTAATATTTACTTATACACTAAGGATATTTTGTAAAATTATGTACAATATAAATATTTAGGAATTTCATAATATAATCAAGATAGATTCGAAGTGAGGTGACCTAAACCATACTTCATTTCAAATCTGTATCAAATTTTATTTTATTTTATTTTCCATACCTCACCTCAATCTTATTTATTCATACCAATTTTATTCTTATTAGGGATAGGGTGAAACGGTTTCAAAATTTTCGAGTGCAATTGTTTGAGTAATAAAAAGTGTACCTTTATGAGTGAGAATATCATATTTTCTTTTCAAAAAGACTACTGATACAGACAAAATATGAAGTATGATAAGTAAAAATAATGTTGTCTTTTCAAAGTCAGATGGTTTCAATTTGAGTTTGTGTAATCCTTTGCTCTTCTGTTGCCTATAATGCTTCAAAAGTTATTTAATACATGACGAACGTATAGCACGCTTGTGGAAAATCGGTAGCAAATTCAGTCGTCCCTAGCATTCCTCATTAGGATGGAAAGGGAGCAAAAAAATTTCTTCCTTTGTCTAGTTTTTAATTTAGAAGGAAAGTGAAGATAAAGGAAATAAGAAGTAGTTTCCTTTCACTGTCTTTTTATTTTTTCTTTCTTTTTATTTTTATTTTTATAGATATCTTATTATATTTCTTTCTCTTTCTTTTTAATTTGAAATAAGAGAAAGTGATTTTCCTTACACTTTCTTCTTTTTTTCTTTGCAAAACAAATAAATAAAAGAAAATTATTTTTTCTCTCATTTGTTTTCCTTTCCTTTCCCTTTTGCTTCCTTGATTATCAAAGTATGACATTTTTTTTCTTAAAATTCTCTTAACTTTATTATAAATTCAAGTTGCTTATGTTATATAATACCACATTTTTTTTTTAAGTGTGGAGGCCTAATTAGAATGCTAGACAGGGGATAACAATGGACATGTTCAATATGGATTAAACTAAATCCCACCCTGCCTTTTATAAAAAGAATTTCATCTCACATTCAGTCCGAAACCTACTGCGGGTTAAATTTTTCCACCTTCGTCCTGATATTTAGAGTTGTCTATGGGGCCAAATTTTTAACTTTTTCACTTTCTTTATAAAGCTGTCCCTTCTTTTTGTGTTTTTTTTTTGAGGGGGTGGTAAGTCTGTGGGGTAGCATTCATTTTTTTGAGGTATTTTTGTCTCAATGGTATTACCACTGAAAATTTGTGTCTCTTTTTCCAAAGAAAAAAGTAAAAAGAATTATCCACGTGTTGAACGTTGAAAAACGATTGCCCATAGTGCAATAGCTTCGGGGTGATCGTAATAGCAATGCGCCTTAGGAGAGTTCGAGGAAGTGTTTGGGTGGGCCGTGACCGAAGCATGAGCGGGTGTGAACTGAAGTGTGCTGATGATGTATCGTGGGCCATGGCAATTGATCCAGAAAGATACCCAAACGCAAACGAGACTTTGTAGTTGATATGTGTTAAAAAAAAAATGAAATATGAGAATAAAAATTAGAAACATACCCTCTTCCTCCTCAGTAAGGTAGGAGTTGAACAGTAATTATCATCTGAGTAAATAAATGATAATTACATAAAATTTATGAGCGTGCGCTACGGTTTTACCAAGCCTGTTCAAGTGTGACCACCATTACGAAGATGTATATTGCAAGAAATCAACTTCGGCGACACCTTATATAAGTGGTGAAAATGTAAATCCGCGACCACCGTTATGGACGTGTATATTGAAACAAATCAACTTTGGCGACACCTTATGATAGGTACTAGTTTCGTATACCAGGATAAATTACTCCCAAAACCCCGATCTCTTATTTCACCAATCGAGCATCCATGTTGGACAGCCTAGTTGGATATCCTGAGCCTAACATCAGGAGCCTCACCAGCATATTTTGAAATCCACGCCTACAAATCAGTCACCACCCTTGACTAGAGACATCATTACGCCCATGATACATGCAGTCGTTATCTAAGAATCACTCCAATCTACACTAGTATATAAAGAGAGCTTCACTACCTTCGTAGATATGCATACAAAATTCCTAGCCATTACTCTGCCCACATTCCTCAAGACCAATTGCCTAACTTTGGCATCAGAGTGTTCTTGACAGGCAGCATATCGGTGTTCATAGTCTAGAGATGCCTAACCTTCCACCAGATTAGTTCGTCTTGGCCTAGAGCAGACTGTACAAATTTATTGCATCATCAGTTGGGACCATCTGTGGGAATGACTTTCTTGTTGTTTTCATTGTCTTAACCAGGTCCGGCACAACTATACATAGGCAAACAACTATGGAGGATCAAAACGCAACCAGGATGATAGCTTTGGAGTAATAAGTTGCTAACATGATCACCAGCACACAACAACTAATCACGCAGAAATAGGAGTTACTTCAGAGGGTTCCTACTCTTCCACCAATTTCTCCCGGAGAAAATCAGTAGCCCAGAAATCAGCAAGCGGATCGGGACAGAATCGGGGCGATCAACCAAGAAGATGACGGTCTTGTTAAAACCGAATGTGGTGCACGGCAGGAAAATGCAGTAGGGCTAGAGGAGGAAAATAGCCATGCCGTCCAATCTCAGCTATGACCAGTCCCGCAGGCCACAAAGGGTGTCAAAGAGAAGATGGAGAATTCCTCGCCCTGGGATGAGCAAATCAGAGCCGTGCAAGCACAAATGGCAAGAGTCTTGGAAGCGGTCAAAACAAAAACTCCCAATATCATCGAAGAGCTGGTAAATCGGACTTACTCGCCATTCACCAAAGTGGTTATGGAGGAGCCCTTACACTCAAAGTTCAAGATGTTGACCCTGGAAACCTTTAATGGGTCCAAAGGCCTTTTGGATCACTTGGAGATGTACAAAGCCTTGATGTACCTGCAGGCAGTACTCGACAAAATCATGTGCCATGCTTCCCCGATCACGCTCAAAGGGTCAGCTAGGGTGTGGTTCAAAAGAACCAAGCTAGGAGCGATTCTTCCAATTGAGTAAGCTCTTCGTTGGTCACTACATATGGTAGATAGAGGCAGAGGAGACCTGCCACTTATTTGCTAACCATAAAGCAAGGAAAGGACGAATCCCTTTGAGATTTCGTGACAAGGTTCAACTAGAAGACCCTCAACGTAGACGATGGGGACGACAAGGTGGTAGTCACCGCCTTCATGAGCGGCCTCAAACCCACAAATTCCTCTACTCCGTGGCGAAGGAACCACTGAAGGACATGGCGAAACTCATACTTAGAGCTCAGAAGCATATGAACGTCGAAGACGCCATCAACACCCAATACGATCAGGACACAAAGACCAGCTCGCATTCGGATAGTAAGAAGAGGTCGGGAGAAAGGAAGACCGATCAGGAAGCGAAAACCCTAAAGTATTCCAATTCTGGTTCTTAAGCAGAAGGGAATAAGGGACAATCAACAAACTTCAATAATAACTTCACCCCTCTCATAGCCCCACTGGGGCACGTCCTGTACAAGATCCATAATGATCCAACCCTAAAATGGCCTAGCAAGTTAGGGACTCTCCCCGAGCAGAGGCCTCATAAGAAGTATTACCGTTTTCACTGAGATTGTGGCCATGACACTGAAGATTGCTTTGATCTCAAGTAACAGATCGAGAACCAAATCAAATAAGAGAGGCTCGGGAGATATGTTGTCGATCAAAGATGAGAGCAATAGCCTCGATAAGCAGAGTGGAGAAGTCAATCAGCAACCCTTCCAAGAGATCCAAATGATAGCCAGGGGGTTCGCTGGAGGAGGGGAGTCATCAACGGCTCGAAAGAAGCATATCCGGGAGGCGGGGCAGCCGAAAGGGGGTGCTGGCAGCCGAACGACTGACCAAGAAGCCCTAATAAAAATTAGCCGCTATCACCTTCACTGAGGAAGAGGCAACAGAGCTATGGCAACCACATGATGACCCCCTAGTGATCACCACCATCATCTCCAACTGCTGAACCAAGAGGGTCCTGATTGACAGTGACAACTCAGTGGACATCCTGTTCTGGAGGGCATTCGAGCAGATAAAGATCGGGAAAGATAAGATGAAACCTGTCACATCCCCCCTGGTCGGTTTTACGGGGGATCGAATCACGCTCCTTGGCTCCATAACACTTTTAGTGACCTTGGAGACTGCCTCATTGCATACAACCAAGCTGGTTGACTTTCTGGTGGTCGACTGTCCCTCTACCTACAATGCAATTATCGGATGAACGGCTCTGAATCAGTTCAAGGCTGTGACATCCACATACCACCTCCAGGTGAAATTCCCAACAGAACAAGGGGTCGGAGACATAAAGGGAGACCAATTGACGACAATGGAGTGTTACCTGGCATCACTGAAAGGGAAGGTAGATAAAAAGGCCTTGGTGGTGGAAGAGCTCGAGGTCAGATACGAAGAGGAGGTTAAGAGAGGAAAGCTTGTGAAGGACCTGGAGGAGGTCATAATCGGGGAACTTGATTAGAATAAAGTGGTTAGGATAGGATCAACAGCTCCCAACCAGCTGAATGAACAATTGAAAGAGTTTCTCAGACAGAATGCAGACATATTTGCTTGGACACATGAAGATATGCCAGGCATCGACCCCCAGATAGTGGCCTATCACTTGAACATCACAGCTGGGGCCAAACCAGTAAAATAAAAGAGGAGAAGTTTTGCCCCAGAACGCAATGAGGCCATAGCTGAAGAGGTGGACAAACTCCTCGATGCCAAGTTCATTTAAGAAGGCCACTAACCGACCTGGCTGTCCAATGTGGTGATGGTGAAAAAGGTCAATAGAAAGTGGAGGATGTGTGTTGACTTCACCAACCTCAATAAGGCATGCCCAAAAGACAATTTCCTCCTGCCAATAATTGACCTCCTGGTAGACTCCACGGCAGGGTATGAGATGTTGACATTCATGGACGCCTTCTCGAGGTATAATCAAATTAAAATGGCTGAACAAGACCAAAAGCACACTTCCTTCATCACTGACAGAGGCTTATACTGCTATAAAGTCATGTCGTTCGGTCTGAAGAATGCGGGAGCAACGTACTAAGGGTTGGTGAACAAGATATTCAAGTCTCAAATCGGCAAAAACGTGGAGGTCTATATGGATGACATGTTAGTCAAGAGCAAACGAACGTCCAACCACTTACAAAACTCAAAGGAAACCTTCCAGACCCTGAGAAACTATAACATGAAGTTGAGACCTACCAAGTGCGCATTCGGGGTGGCATCCGGAATGTTCCTCGGCTTCATGGTCTCCCTGAAGGGAATAAAAGCCAATTTAAAGAAAATCAGGGTCATACTCGACATGCAAGCCTCAAAGATGATCAAAGACGTCCAAAGGCTGGCAGGAAGAGTCATAACCTTGAACAGATTCATCTCAAGATCCATCGACAAATGCCTTCCATTCTTCAAAACTTTGCACAAGGCATTCAAGAGAGTGTGAAGGCGCTTTCGACAGCTCAAGCAATACTTAGGCTCAACCCCACTGCTCAGTCGAATTGTCACAGGAGAGGAACTCTACCTCTACTTGGCAGTTTCTATAAAACCCTAACTTGCTTAGCATCATGTTTAGCTTAATTGTATATGTTTTTGAACATGATTACACTAATTGAATAGCTTGATTAGCATGTTTTAATAAGAGCATGCCACAAGGGGGATTATTATATTTTTTAGCATGATTAATTAGCTTAATCATTAATTAATTAGCTTAAGTAATCTTCATGCTTAGCTTAAGTTAATCATGATTAATTATCATAAGTGTGATTAATTATGTTAATCATGTAGATTAGTGAAGCAAGGAGGTGCTACCTAGATGTGTGCTTCACTTAAGTGGGTGTGTGCATCACTTGTGTGCTTCATCTCATTTGCTAGCATTGTGTGTGTGTGTGTGTGGCATGTGCCATTATAGATATACTTTGTATTTATTGTTGGCTTGAAATTCAAGGAGAGAGGAGCTTGTGTAGAGAAAAGTGTTTGGCAAAAGAGAAAGCAAGAGAAAAAGAGAGAAAAAGGAGAGGAAAGAAGAGAAGAGAAGGAATTTGAAAGGGAAGCTTGTGATTTTGTTATTGGAGGTAAGAAACCTCATGTTCATACTTTATTTATTTTATTTTTATTGATTGTTATATGCTAGCATACTCTTGCATGCCATGGAAGTGAGATTGATGTGAAGGATGGAAGGTTGTATATGGTTTCTAAGAGCAAGCCTTGAATCTTGCATATTGTTGTGTTTTGATGTGTTAAAAACTTATTTGAGACCTTAGAAGTTCATTTTGAACCTTTGGAATACTTGTTATTGTATTGGGGTTGATTGGGCAGCTCAAAAACATGTTTTGAGAAGTTACATTTTCGAGCAAAGGTGGAGGGTCGACTCATTTTCTCGAGGAGTCGACACATGTAACATTTTTCTACAAACCTTTGTTCTTTGTTCCGAGGAGTCGACTCTAGAAGCAAAGGGGTCGACACATTTAACATCCTTTTACAGACTTTTGTTTTCTGCCTTCAAGAGTCAACTTTTGTGACAAGAAGAGTCAACACATTATGTCTAGGAGTCAACACCTAGAGCAGAGGAGTCAACATATTTTAACATTTTGTCAAAACTTTACTCTCTGTCTCTAGGGGTCGACGCTTGTGGCTGGAGGGGTTGACACTTGTGGCTGGAAGAGTCGACAAACTTTGGTAAAATGGTCATATCTCACTCTAAAACACTTGAAATGGCATACCGTTTGAAGCGTTAGAAAGTAGATTCATAGATATTTCTATTGATATAAAGTTTGTACTCAAACTCCTTGTAACTTGAGAGATATTATAGTTTAAAGTTGACATTGTATTGCATCCTTCCTAGGGACTCTGTATCTCAAGGTTGCAAGAAACTGATATTCCTTGCACAACTTCCTGATTCTCCCCTCCTTTATGATGGAGGACATATGGGCCGCAACAAATTCAAACTCCTTAACTCCTGAGATGACTAGATCGCTGGGTCTAAGGGCAATGGCCCCCACTGAAGAAGTGGTGGCCTCCAACTCTGGCGTCACCTCTTCCACCGACGCCCCGGAGTAGTCTAAGGATGCATTCCCTAAGGCCTCACACTTAACGGCCACCAAATCGTCAGAGGCCGCCCTCTCAGAACCGGAACTAATGTCCTTCGGGTCATTCATGGTCCTTAGTCTGTCCGAATCTATAACTCCGTCTAACACAGGCATCACTAATCCTATGAAACCCTCAAACAGACTCGAATCACCAACAAAACCCTTAAAGGATGGAATCCTGTCAGCATGCTCGGAGTACCAAAGGTACCGAGCAAAAATCAATGCATAAGACCCAAGAGTAGGAGAGAAATGAGAAGAATCTTACCAAACGAGGCAAGAATTAACGCACTAGAATCTAAAAGTTGAGATGCAAGGCAAGGGACGAAATGAAGGGGAAGGTAAAATTGCATAAAATCGCTGAAGGCAAAATAAGGGGGCAAAGCCAAATTGCCAAACCAAAACCCTCTTTTATTTGAAATGAAGGGCCAAGATCATCCCACTTGCCCTAGATCCAATGGTCAGTAGTTGAAGGGACGCTTCTCAGACCGAAAACCAATAAAAAGCAACCACGTGGCGATAATGCGAAAAGGCGCGTCTCGTCACTGACCCTGACATGATTACACCTGCGGCGCAATAAATGTGCCCCCACCTCGAGGATTAGCCAACTGTGTAATTCCCCTGATCGCAAGCAAGACGACCAGAGGGCATCTGATAGGTACTAGTTCCGTATACCAGAACAGATCGCTCCCAAAATCCCGATCTCTCCCTTCACCAATTGAGCATCCATGTCGAACATACCAGTCAGACATCCTAAGTATAGCATCAAGTGCCTCACCAGCACATCCCGAGATTCACACCTACAAATCAGCCACCACCCCTTGACTAGGGACACCATTACGCCCATGATGCATGCAATTGTTATCCAAGAATCACTTCAATCTACACTAGTATATAAAGAGGACTTCACCACTTTCACAGGTACATATACAGAATTCCTGGCTATTATTCTGTCCACGTTCCTCTAAACCAATTGCTTAACTTTGGCATTGAAGTGTTCTTGGCAGGCATTACACCGCTGTTCATAGTCTAGAGACGCCTAGCCTTCCACCAAATCAGTTTGTCTTGACCTAGAGCAAACGGAACTAATTTACTGCATCATCAACTTATATATAAGTGGTGAAAATGTGAATCCAAAATCTGAACGACCGTCCCACAGAAAATTTATGAGCGGTCATGAAGAAGCAAATCATCGATAAGAAAAGCAATTTTCAAGATAAAAAATCAATCCCAGCAGCACCCGAAAGGTTGAAAGTCAATAAGTTTTTACTTTCAAAACAAGAAATAGCCTTTCATGCGGACTAAAGCATACTTAGGGCGCTGTTTCATATTTACAGAAGCTAGAAGTCAAAAAGTTCTTTTTTTAATTTGTTCTTGTAACCAAATGATAATCGTTTCCTGTTATAGTTTTATTCTTAATTATTTTTCAATTTCACTTTCTTCAATTAATTAATCGACTTTCAAATTGATCCATATGTTTTTGAGCATCAAATACCCATTCAAAAGTCATTTTGAAATGACGATATGATCATAATAAAACTGAGATTTCCAAGCAAGTTCTTTGAAATTTGAATAGATTTGTGGGTCAACATGGCGCGCCCATCCTTTCATTTATGTGAAAACAAATTTGAATGGCGCAATAATTAGGATCTTAAAATATAAACACAATGATATATATACTCGCTCAAATATATATAATCCCCACTGGCCGTGGACGAAGCCAAGTGGCTTTTTATTCTGCATAAAGTTCTTAGGTTCAAATTCATTACATCTATTTTTTGAGAAAATCTTGGTGCAAGTTGGTATGACCTTTTTGACCCATGGAATAATAAACGAAATGAAAATAGTGACATAGTCATATATATACATATATGTATATATATCTGTACTGATATGAACATGTTTGCGAAAATTTGAGTGCTGAGTCCCTTTCCATTGTAAGAACAGGAATATATTATTCTCTGGGTTAGTTTAGAGGTGTTAAAGGCGTTTTTCTGCTTATGGTATTTACTTGACCTAGTTATGGAAGGATCTTATAAGAGTTGTTGGTGGACACTCTACCTGCCACAAGTTACAATGGCATCATGCATGGCCAAGAAGTCTGAATAACAAGAAATGTATGGTACCTCTTAATCAATCATAATAAAAATTTATTTGGATATCTAATGATGATCACTTGTTAACTTTCCTTCTGGGATTTACCTAACATTTGAACACAAAAGAGATGAACATGTACGAAACAGCAGCCGAAAGGAAAATTAAGCTTTTTATCCAATCTAATCTATGAAAGAGTTATAAAAGATCAAGTGAAAGGAAGATTTTTCATTTTTCCTTTAATCCAAACAGCAACCAAACCTTACCCTATTTCTAGATGAAGGTTGGTTAATTTAGCCAGTGCTACTAAAATGGGAAAGGCAAGGCTTATGACTGCAATCACAAGCTTCTTATTTGAACCTCTCAAAAAAATTTACTAAACCTTGATCATATATATCTGATGTCTTTTTTGAAATAAACGTTTCACCCATCAGAAAAGCCAGAAAAGCAAACTATGGAAAGAGAGGTTTCATTCCAAACAGTTGTGTATATATAGGAGGATGTACAGGGGGGGATGAAATCTTTTGGGGAAGGAAAAACAAGCCAAGAAAAAGAGTTTTTAATTTTTAATTTTTATGGTTGGAAACAACTGCAAGGGAGGCTAAACGGGAAGTTTCCTGACACATGGTCTTTTTAAACTTAATTCCACACTTGGGTGCTGTTTTGACTTTATGCAGTAACCTAAGTTTACCATTAATTCAATTGGCGTTTTTATTGAAAACGCTAATTAAATAGACGTTTTTAAACATGTATTCCAAATCGTATATACAGCGTAAAAAATCGCCAATTGAATTAACAGTTTTAATGAAACCGCTAATTGAAATGACGATTTCATTAAAATTGCCAATTCAATTGGCATTTTATTAAAACCGCCAATTCAATTAGCTGTTTCATATTAGCAATCTCCCCGAACAACTAAAAACCCATAACTTCCAAACTAGGGGTCCGTTTGACGTGTCGTTAAATCTCACAGGTCACTCATGACACACTGGTGCCTCTTGCTAAGTTTTGCACTCTCCGGAGCCTTCCTCGCCATTTTGGTACCCTAACGGCCGAGTAGGCCTTCTCCTGAGAACCTAAGTTTCGAAATTTCGAAACTCTACATAACTTCCAAACCAAAAAACTGATTGACATGACGTCAACTTTCACACGTCACTTGTGTTACATCGGTGCCTCCCGCCAAGTTTCACACTCTTCGGAGCCTTTCTCACCATTTCGGTACCCCAATAGCTTAGTTGGCCTAACTCCAAAAACCTAAGTTTCGAAATTTCAAAACTTTGTATAATTTCCAAACCGGGGGTCCGTTTGACGTGCCGTCAACTCCCACACGTCACTCGTATCATACCGGTGCCTCTTACTAAGTTTCGCACTCCCCGGAGCCTTTCTCGCCATTTCAGTACCCCAACGGCCAAGTTGGCCTAACTTCGAAAACCTAAGTTCTGGAATTCCAAAACTTTGCATAACTTCCAAACCAAGGGTCCGTTTGACGTGTCGTCAAGTCCTACACGTCACTTGTGATACACCGGTGCCTCTTGCTAAGTTTTACACTCTCCAAAGCCTTTCTCACCATGTTGGTACCCCAACGGCCGAGTTGGCCTAACTCCGAAAACCTACGTTTCGGAATTCTAAAACTTTACATAACGTCCAAACCGGGGGTCATCCATACATAGATATATAGTTATGTAAACATCCATTAGTAAATGCATGAAATGGGAAATATCCATACATAGATATATAGTTATATAAACATCCATATTCTGTATATACATATATTGATAAATGCATAAATGGGAAGAGAGGAAACTGACCTTCCTTCGTGAAATGGTGCTAGATACTTCGTGAGAGAGAGGCGTGAGAGAGTGGCTGAATTTCGTGAGAGAGAGGCCTGAGAGTGAGGCGGTGAGAGAGAGAGAGACGCCTGAGAGTGAGGCTGTGAGAGAGAGAGAGAGAGAGCTACGAGAGAGAGGGAGAGGGGTGTGAACCAGAAGAGCGTGAATGACTGAGAACGACTGAGCCTTAGTTTATATGTTTAATGAAACCGCCAATTGAATTGGCGGTTTCAATAAAATCGCCAATTCAATTAGCGTTTTTTGATTGGTATATACCGTTTTGGAATACGACTAAAAAATACCTATTCGATTATCGGTTTTAATAAAAATGCCAATTCAATTGACAGTGAACTTGACTTCCTGTATAAAGTTAAAACACTACCCAAGTGTTAAATTAAGTTTAAAATAAGTGTTAGGGAAACTACCCAGGCGAAACTGCCAAACAAGAACCCAGGCACACATGTTAATTACAGAGCCAAAATCAAGAAAAGAACATGAAACAATGTTAAAATAAAAAAATGTAATAATTGCCAATTGCATGGGGTCTAGTGTTTACATGCAAATGAAATTAGTTCAAATCAGTGGATTTAGCATGAGCACTGTTCCTTCATCCTTTAAAAAAGGGTCTTGCTATATTCTTATTTATTTCTTTTTCATTTTTCCAGTAGATCCAAAACAAGGTAAATAATATGATACAAGCCAGGTACATGTAGCTGAATTCAGTTGATGGTGGAGAAAAAAACTTTCATATATGCCAAATTAAGTTGAATTCCTCCTTTAAACATGTATATAGTCTTGTCCATAACAAAACTTTAATAAGCATATATGTTTCTAAACACTAATTAAAATAGTTAGATTTAACACTTAATTTTTCTTCTTTGGCTTGTCTAATTATTAATTTCCTTCTAAAGAGCAAGATAAACAGAAATCCATTTCAAAAACAAAGAAAAATCTGACTTCCTGTTACTTCCTTTGTCAGAAAAGATAAAGCCACCGCAGGATATACATACAAACACCCACCCACACAAACTTTTTATTAAATTATTCAGACATTTATTCTTCCACTGATAATTTAATATTAAAAAATATTTTATACTGGACACCCCTCTCTCTCTCTCTCTCTCATACACACACCTAAAGCGCACAAAGAACGTCCACACAAACCATCTCAAACATTCCTTTTCCTGCTTTTAAAACCAGTTGCAATAATAGGGGGTATTTTTTTCATCTGAAGAAACCACTTCTTCCTCCTGATCTTCATCTTCATCCATGGATACTGCTCAATGGCCACAGGTAGAGATCCATCACCTTGTCTTGATCTCTATGACAGCATAATTTTTCTTTCTTTCATGAGATTTACATGGACAAATTCTATACTTTCCTTCTGGTTATAAGTTTTTTTTTTGTTTCTTTCACTTCTTCTTCAAGATGTTGCACTTTACTGATCTGCTTATGTGACAAAGGGTTCGATAAAGATTAAATTTGTTAGTATTATTATTTGTTCTTTTTCTTGTTTGCTTGTATGATTCCTGAAAAGTGTAAAGCAGCTGACTTTGTTTTGTTTTGTTTTGTATATATGTCTGCTATGTCCTCTTTTAATCTGCTGTTTTGGGTGCTGAGTTTCTTTATTTGATCTTGAAGCTAATATGTATGGTTTCTTTATGTTTCTTTTTTGTTTTTTGGATTTTCAGGAGATAGTGGTGAAACCAATGGAAGAGATAGTACCAAACACATGCTCGAAGCCTTCCTTAGAGAGGAGGGTTAGGCCTCAGAAAGAACAAGCCAACTGTCCAAGGTGCAATTCGACCAATACCAAGTTCTGTTACTACAACAACTACAGTCTCACACAGCCAAGATACTTTTGCAAGACTTGTAGAAGGTATTGGACTGAAGGTGGATCTTTGAGAAACATACCTTTTGGAGGAGGTTCAAGAAAGAACAAAAGACCTTCTTCATCGGCTTCATCATCAGCTTCATCAAAGAAACTCCCTGATCTGGTTCAGTCTACTTCTCAAAACCCTAAGATCCATGAAGGCCATGATCTCAACTTGGGTTTCCCATCTCATGATTTCAAAACTATCTCTGAACTTATTCAAGTTCCCAATTTTGATGATAATAACAAGAACCACATGCAGCCTTCTTCGTCCTCAACTCCATCATCTCACCTTTCAGCTTTGGAGCTTCTGACTGGGATTAGCTCAAGGGGGTTGAATTCCTTCATGCCGATGCCGATTTCAGATTCGAACTCGATTTACTCATCTGGGTTTTCTCTGCAGGAATTCAAACCAACCCTTAATTTCTCTCTGGATGGGCTTGGAAGTGGTGGGTATGGAAGTCTCCAGGGAGTGCAGGAGACTAGAGGGAGGCTTCTATTTCCATTTGAAGATCTGAAACAAGTCTCTAGCGCATCTGATATTGAGCAAAGTAGAGAGCAAGGAGATTCAACAGGTTATTGGAATGGAGTGTTGGGTGGTGGATCATGGTAAAGAAGATAAACAAAAATCTGGGACTTTTTTTTTTTTTTTTTGTTTATGGCTTTATTATTATTATTATTTTTTTTTTTGGTGTCTCATGGTGGGTGACTTGTTTGGATTTCTAAGAGAACTAACAGAATAGGATACATGGTTTTCTTTCCCTCTTTTCCTTCTTTATTTTCCGTTTAACTTATGTTTTCTTTGCCCTTCGATCATTGTGGGAATTCGAAGCTTATTTTAGGTTGGCTTCAGTGAAGGTGACTTGGGATTCTATGTATAGTGATAGAAGAAGAGATGAAGAAAAGCCCAGATTTTTTAAGGGCTACTAGTAAAGAACAGGGGCTTGTACCATGCCCTTGAAATCGTACTAATTCTTCTATCACGAAAGGAAAAGCAGAAAGGCTACCCGCTAGTATATGTCATTGGTTGCCTTTGGTACAAAGAAATAAAAATGTATAATTTGCAAGTTTGTAAGGAGTTGTGGATCAAAAAGACTTCTTTTAGTAATCGTTTTCTTCTAATTTTGCAAGCGTGTCATTGTTATTTATTTTCTCTTATCTAATCGTATGGGTGGTAATGGTGGCTTAGAATGATTTTCATCTCTCTCTCTCTCTCCTCCTTTGTCGTTTCTCACTAACGGGGTCTGTTTTTTCAGGTCTCATGATCAACATAAGCAAAGAACTTCTTGAAGGTGTGAGATAGCTAGTAGTAGGAGAGGCCGT
This sequence comes from Euryodendron excelsum, assembly GCA_033060915.1. NCBI lineage: Eukaryota > Viridiplantae > Streptophyta > Magnoliopsida > Ericales > Pentaphylacaceae > Euryodendron > Euryodendron excelsum. Next base: position 918,935 of record CM065397.1, on the reverse strand, counting down.
AGAGAAACAATTTGCCAGGTTTGAAACACGTGATTCCTTCACATGGCACTGTAGTAAAGTAGCCCTCAATACAAATAACAGTTACAGCAAATAGTTGTGTTAATTAAAACCAGTATACCTGCCTCCTCATCCGGAGAAGCTGGCTCATCGACTAGTTTCTGTATCCAAACAGTCTTTGAAGACTCTTCCAGTCACTCTCAATGCCCCATTTCAATGAATGATCATTGCTTCCCCATGCCCATTTATCTCCCATGTGAAAGATTTGAGAAAGATCTGACAGGCACCTTCTCTCTCTTTTTTTTGGTCTTGAGAGGGGGACCCGCAAACATTCCCCTCCGCAAGTGTGCTAAGGAATAATTTCCCCCACTTACTCGATCAATCCCCATCTAGATCTACAGGTACACCTCTCCATTTGTTTATATATATTTCTTTCTTGTTCTTTGCTGTAAACCACTTGGTTTGCATATTCACTAGCCAATGCCGATGCACCACCCTATCATGGAGGACCCTTTGCTTTACAAAATTATTTAGAGGTGTAATTTAGCTCTCTCTCTCTCTCTCTCTCTCTCTCTCTCTCTCTCTCTCCACTGGCTTCATGAGGGTAGATCTTACGGCCACAGAAGTTCTCTTGTATTCATTTTTTTTTGGATAGGGACGTGAATGCATGCCCACCCAAGAATCATTTGCGTCCAAATTGACATATCATTGTCCGTGAACACCAAAGGATGGGAGGAAAAGTTCAAAAAATTTCGTAATTACGAGAGCTAGCTTATTTGTTGGAAAGAAGTAGATGGAACTTCCACGATGGAAGCATCGTCAATAGTATGGTTCTAGGTCACATAGTTCAAGCATGCATGATTTGAAACGACCTTCCCAGGTTCTTTAATTAATCAAATAGCCTCTCAGAGTCGCTTTATCTTCTGAATATTGAAAAACAATGCTCAAACCATGCCTCCTCGCAACATATTGTTCCATATGTAAACCACGAAGGCTGTGCTACTCCCACAGTGATACAAAGTTTTGCTAATTACAGTTATCCCAGATATCCCAAATGTGTGTTATGAATAACTGCACGCTTTTCAACAGTCTTCCCACAATATTTCGAAAAAAAAGAGAGCTATAGCTGAGTGTAATCACCTTCTTCTAATCTTTGCATGGTTCACTAATCAATCATATTGACATGTTGGGTTTTAATCGCTAGAGCAAGATTTCTCCGTGCCTAATTTGTGTAGAAATTATCTCATAGGTCTAATGACACATGTGCCTAACTTATGAAAAACAAACATATAATATGACTATTTATTTGTTTTCTGTCTAGGTTGGGTACATTTATTTCTTTCGGACTAATGGAATAATTGTTTATGATAGCGTTTTAAGGTGAGTAGTGTTGATCTGCATATGGCATGCCGTGGCGTTCCGTGAGGAATTCTAAGTAGTAAATGCAAATAACCCGAATGCAGTAAGCCAATTCTGAAGTATCAAATTCTAAGGAGTAATATTAATATATAAATTAATTTCTAAATTTATTTTTTTACCAATTTCTCAATTTGTTTTCTCACCACACAATGTAGTAAGGCACATGTTTTTTCACCTACAAGACACAATGTAGTAAGGCTACATTAATAAATTTATGTGAGACTTATTAACTTTATTTTATCGGCAAGAAAATGGGTTAAGAATGGTTTATGCATAGCATTTTCCCATTCGATATGATTCTTACATTAAATTAGGGAGTGTTTGGATTTGACTTTTTCAGCAGTTTATGACTTTAAGTTTATGATTTTTTTAAATTGTATTTAGCTCTTTGCTTAAATAAGTCATTTTTTAAACTAGCTTAAACTTTAAAAAGTTATTTAAAAAATTAATTTTTTAAAACTAGCTTAAGCTATTGACTTATGACTTGTTGAAGTTGCAATCCAAACACTTCCTTAGACTTCCCTAGTTAAAACCAGTAGTTACCTTTGTATTGATTCTAACATGGATGCAGTTCGAGTAGGCTGCATTGGCACGGTCTTAAACCTTACACCAAATTGAGGATGATAAACCACGATGAATATCGATATTGCTAGTTGAAGCTTTCCAATGACAGTTCTGTACTCTCCAATCTTTTATCGAAACATTGGAAAGAACGTGAATAAATTGGAACAAAACTCCATTGAGTCACAACAGGTTATGAACATGTTAATAAGCTCTAGAACACCCGCATTTCATTAATGTTGCTGCTTCAGCTAAAAGATTGGAAAATGATCTCATTGCATGTCTTCGACACAGCCTGGAGTGTACATCGTTGCTTTAAAAACAAACCAAGAGCGAAAATTAATCAAAGACCGGTGCCCTAATTAACCATAGGGTATCCAATTAGCCTCTCAGCATACAAAAAACCCGGGGCTCAAAGTCTTCATTCAGACGCGTATTTGGTGCAACAAGAACCATCTACCTGCATCATTCCAAAGCATCTGCAGGATGAAGAACCTATACGTATAGTTTTGGGCTAATTGGAGTGTGGGCAGTCTACCCAGCTGACTAGCTCAGCATACAAGTACTGCCTTGAAAGATAAAATAAAAAAATCCTTCAAAGCAAACAAAATCAGCTGCAAAATCTGCCCTTGAGTGATCAACTAAATGGAAAGCAACAGTTATCAGCAAAAATAATAATTATAATAATAAATACACATTTATTAGCTTTTTGGAAAGTTAAGTGAAAGAAACTCTCCAGCTTTAAGGAATTTTACTTCTACAAAGGTGACATATATGAATGTATATATCCTTTACAGCATCTTACCTAGAGAGAATTTGCTTAATAGGAAGAAAAATAATACACCCTTTCCAGTATCAACATCTGTACAGGGATATTACCATTACAATAAAAAGCCGCAAAGATCAAAACATTATAACCAGAAATAACATGGAATTTGCATTCTTTAAGTGGACCTTGGCTCACTGATCCGCATTGATTCCAAAAATACGGACCTTGTGCATGTGCGGGAACTTGGCAACTACTAACACAAAAACTGCCAGTGTGTTGAAGAATAGCATCGGGTGTTCGTAGTCAGTCGTGTGTGAGGCCATCAAGTACCTGCCAATGAAAGACAAGATAAAGGCATAAATCAATTCTTAATAAAGTGCAATTTCCTGAATTCTGTAGTCTCAAGCATTGTGTGGTTGCAGAAAAATGAAAGAAGATATCCCTAGGAAAAGTGACAAATAAACAGTGAGAAAGCAAAGAGTCATCCACAAACACAAATAATGAAGCACAGAACCTTGATAAATGAAAACAATCAGAATTACACCAATAAAGATATAGACAGAATCTTGACAACAAAGTCCTGGTCGAGGGTGATCCTTGCAAGTTAGTTAGTCAAATGCAGAAAATGACAAATGATTAAGTTCACATCATTCTCAGAAATATCAAACTCAACAAAGCCTTGTTCAATGTCAACTTTCCCTTGAATTGACAAAAAACTAAAAAGCAGAACAAAAGAAAAGGAAAAGTTTCATATTCATCATCCCAGCAGTAAGACATACTCTCTTGAGGGATTGTAGGGTAGACCAGGGTCTGGGAGTAAAATGCAGAGCTCGTCCCTGGGGTTAATGGTAGCACCACACACACACACACACACGCAACAAATGAAAGTTCATTCCCAACAGAGTATCCTGACTTTTTCCTCTTCTCTCCAATTTCACTAGCATTCCTCATCAACAAAACAAATATGGAAAATTATAAATGATGGGACACAGACATGACTCATTAAGACTACTAGTATACTATTGTTAGAATCATATTCAGGTCTGGACAAGTATTTTACTAGGTCAATCTTTGACTATGGCCCAGATCCATGAAATGGGAAAGAGCTCCACAAATTCACCAAAAGCACATAGAAAAGGGAATCTGTTCAGCATAATCTAAATTAATTTTTTGATATGTAACAAACTTCAGATAATTATCCTGATGGAACACTTTTCTGATCAAACCTGTATCAGTTGATTGCTCTTAAGTTTTTATGTAACCTTAATCATAAATTTGAAGAAATCAGACCTAAATCATATTGACTAATAAAGGTTTATATATATATATATATATATTTTGATAAGTAAGGTTTATATATTTCAGTGGAATGATATGCAAGTTTAGACAAATACAATTTATACAAACCATATCACAACCACAATTTCTAACTACAGAAACTAATAATTACATGTACAAAACAACATAGTTTTTAGCCATGCACAGTAGCGGACCTATGAAGAGACCAAGGGGAGCCCCAACCCCCCTAGATTTTTGAAATTGTACTTAAGCACCATAGATTTTGTATATTTATGATAAAAATTAGTACTTTGGCCCCCTTAAGTTTTGAAAATTCTATTTATATCCCATAATTTTTTCAGTTTTTATGATAAGATTCTTTGTATTAGTCCCCTAAATCCAAAAAAATTTCCTTCACTCCTCAAAGTTGTAAAATTTTTTACCTTGGCCCCCCTCAAGAAAATTCTTGGGTCCGCCGCCGGCCATGCAATCACAGTTACAATACTATTTTGACTTCCAGGCTGCAAATTTCAGCTTTCAGGTCTGCAAATTGTCGCAGCTAGTAGCAAATCTCAAATTACAGTTTTTACTTGAAACTGTTGCTCATGTGTCTACATGTGCGTCTATTTGCATTGCTTTATGGGTTAAAGAAAATTAGAATAGACAAAGCAAACGGCAAATAGGCAAATTATATGGTGAGAAACAGGGGGCAACATGCATTGTAGGCACAATTAACAACCACACTGGGATACATTGACTCAATTATTGTAGACTGGTAACTGATGTGCTGCCAATCAAATGAAGATTACTACAACCAACATGTAAGTTCTGAACAGAAACAAATTTTTTATGGCACTTCCATCCAAAAGATTCTTTTGCGTATCCCATTTTTTTTCTTCTTTGATAAGTAAGATTGTTTCACCATCCATCTTAGAAGGCAGATGAAGATTGATAAAAATGTATGTGCACAGTGCATATTTCCAACCAATATGAATTTACCCAAGGACTGCTATTAACAAAGATTCTGACACGTATTAATTTCAATATCCTTCTTTAAAAGGCTAGTGTTATGGAAAATTACTTACAGGACCACAGGTACAACAGTGAGAAATTTTCTATTGCGAGTAAGCTGCTTGCCATTCTCGATTTGCTCCCACCAAGTCAACCTATTGTAGATACCCTGGTCCTCAGCAAATGGTGTCCCCTTCTTCCAATGAAAGAAGTGATACGTAACCTAAAAGAAAACATATGAGGAGCATAAGTGCAGAGACACCTTGTTAGAGCGCATAAATAAAACCAAAATCATGAGTGTTCATGAAGATATTTTTAAATTAGTGCAGATTTATAAGTATAAGAAGTTTGTACTTGTGCCAATAGGTGTCCATAAAACATTGATTAGTTCGGCACATAATTGCCCCAAATATTGTTCTACAAAGAACGGAATCCTGCTCTGTATTGTTAGGGCAACTCTGTAATCCAAATATATCTTATGACTGGCATTCGTGTCAATTCTCTTTTTCAAATAAGAACTTAATAGCAGCACGGAATGATACACCTCCTATTCATTCCGTCTCCTATTCGATGAACACATAAAACTATAGGTGCAAATACGAAGCTGCCTCCTAGTTTGTAAGTTACAACAGTGACATAAAACCTTTTGAAGTTTTTCAACAAGTACACGGAATTTTTTTCTATTTGTACACAACTAAAATATATCAAGTATCAACTCTACCTCCGGTAAGACTAACAAGAGCTGAACATGGATCTAAGCTTCTTTTTCATTAATAAAATATGCTGCTATGAGTTTTCTTTTTATGTTTCTTTGAATGAGTGTAGATATATGTGAGCGTATGTTTGAGTGCATGAGAGAGAGAGAGAGAGAGAGAGAGAGAGAGAGAGAGAGAGAGAGAGAGATCCAATTCGACAATATCATTCAACCAAATTGAAAAATAATTGCTATTATCAGAAAAGAAAAATAGAAACAACATAAATGATTAGTGAATTCAGCTCTTAACTAATTTTCCTCCAACCCTAATTGCAAATTACTTCATCTGTAGCATGGAATTCCTAAAAATCAGCTCTCTTAAAACCTTAATTGAAAAATCTTTAAAACGAGAAACACAATCCAAAACTATTGAATACACAAATAATACACATCAAACCTCGCGATTACACAAACACTGACCAATAACTAAGAAATCAGATCAAGCAATCAAGTATCAATTAGCAGACAAAAATCATACAAGCAAACCCTAATTAACCCCCAAACCTCCTCAAGCCTATAAATAAAAGCAGAGAGAGAGAGAGAGCTTACGAGAAAATGAAAGAGGTGGACAATAGTCCAGGCCATGCCAGGGGAGCAACCGAAGACGGAGAGGACGACAAGCCAGGAGAAGAATAGGATGAGTATGTAGGTTGTCCACACCCCAGGGTACGTGAACCACTCCGTGTTCCTGTTCAGATCCGTCGGCGGCACCGCTTTCACATACAAATTCGCCATATGTCTCTGTATATATAAATCTCTCTCTCTCTCTCTCTCTCTCTCTCTCAGAGATACCACCTCAATCAGCACAGCATCAGAGTTCCTCTATTTACGTTGTGTATCTCTTGAAACCTAATCTGTTGTTGGATGTAGCAGTTGCAGACAGCAGGCTTTATATGTTAACTACCGAATGGCAAATGAAAGGGAACAGCCGAACAGGGGTTGATTTGTATGCAAAGCAAGCGAGAACAAAATATACGTATACGCACTATACAGAGGGAGGAAGATGAGAAACGAGGCGAGAGAATAATCAACGGGGGACAATTTGGTTGTTGGGGCATTGGTTATTTGTTTGATATTTATTGCGTCTCATTGCTAATTTACACCTATGCCCTTTGAACAGCAACTGTAAGTAAAGACAAAGAAGCACAAGCTCGTTATAGTTAGTTTAATTATAACAAATACCCTTTAAACTATAACTTAATATCACTAAATTCACTCAAATTTTAAAACGTAATAAATTAACTCATTAAATTTTAAATTTATATCAATTAACATCTCATGTTAGCAAATATTAATAATCTATTAAAAAATGGTTAAAAATTTAACACATGACTTGTTTATGTTCACAAAAATATAAATTTATCTTTCTATTTGTAATAATCATCTGATAATTGAAATATCTCTTAGATTGCTTATATTTTTACATATCATTTGAAAGAACATTTCAGCTATAGACAATTTTATAATAAAAAATTTTCAATTTAAGTATAAAACCATACTTCTATGAACATATGAAAGTCAAATCATAATTTTTCCTCCATCTTGCTTACATATTGCTAACATAAGGTGTTAATTGATACAAATTAGTAGTTTTTAAGGTCAATGTGTCATGTTTTAGATTAAGAATGTTTAGTAATATTGAGTTATAGTTTAGAGGGTATTGTAATTATTCCATTGTGATTTTCATGAGCATGGATCAAATACTTTTGAACTTTTTAGTTACAATTACGAGAGGTAAATAGGGGTATGGGCGAGCTTAAATGGGTTTAAGTTTAAACGGGTTCAATTCAAATTTGTTCAATTAATAAGCGGGTTAAATATTACATGTCACTAACGGGTCAATTTAAACCCATTAACTCATTTATATATTGTCTAAATTTATATAATTTACTATAATTTTTTTAATCTTTTTACATAATTTAGACTTAATTTGTGTCTACCTCTAATAAATATTATTTATATAAATAATTGTGCATCTAATTTACTGGAATAGCAATGGGTAGATCTTTGATGATGATGATTCATGACAGCGACGAATGTCCTTGTTGCCAACTCAGCTGAGTGGGCAAATGAGAGTAGCGAATGTTACTGGAAAGCAATAATTTTGCTGATGAGCATAAAATTAATTTCCATTATCAACTTAAATTACTAGAAAACAATAATTTTTCAGATGCCAGACTAATTCTCTCAAATGTCATAAAATTCGGAGCATCATTGTTTTGCTGATGAAGAGATATATAACATTCTCTCATGCACAAGTTTTCTAGGCTTCAATTAAGCGAATATAATTATATATATACATATATAATCCATCAAAGGGTTGTAATTTGGTGTGTCGATCCCAATTGAGTTGATACAACGATGGAAGATGCATGCAGTTGTCTTCTCACCAAGTCTGATATCACATTAATGCCATACATGAGACTCTTGTAAGTTAGTTTGGCTCTGTAAGTCTAAGGAATCTTCTATATATACATGTGTGTGTGTGTGTGTGTGTGTGTGTGTGTGGGGTATATGTATGTAAAGAAGGCAAAGAGTTATAAAATGGTGCTCGTGGTCGTGGGTAGTGGTGGTGGGTGAATGGTGGTGTTTGGTGGTATGGTGGTGAGCAGTGGTGAAGCTTAATGCCGGCTTTAAGGGTGGATGGTGGTTGTTGGTTGCGGTAAGCATGGGTGGGAGGAGAAAGAATGAAGATTTAAAAATAAATATCTTTTTTTTTATTTGTGGGTGATGACTCTTTTTACAATTTTGTTAGTTAACCCAATGAATATCTATGTCCAACCCATTTAATCTTGCTTACAATTAGACTGACATGATTTAGCCCAATTAAGCTCATTAATAAATTTGGATAGATTTAGATGCGTTTTAAATGAATGATATTGGACGGGTTCATAGACATTAATTAAGTTTGTCAAGCGTAGTTACAGTCTTATTTTAAGAGCTAGTTAATTTTTTGAGCAGAGCTCCAGCTCTGTGATAAATCATGTTTCAAGGATTTTTCTAGGTTATTTGAAGTTGAATATAACATTTGTTAACTCCAATAATAATAAGCTACACAATAGAGGTAGTTTTCTTTCTCCCCATGATGCTCCTAACTCTGGAAAGGAAGACAAGGTCGGATCATAATTTGTTGTTACAGCAACCAACAAACGATTTTATCAACTAATTTACCTAGAACATTCAAAAACATTAATTTACTTGACCAAAGAAAGCATTTCAAATTTTACTTTGGTTTGATTGGGAACTCATTCGTTAATATGATGAATGGGTTAACTGTTTTTGCCCAATTGTGCTAGATTCTGCCGTAAAACTGAAATTAATTATTGAAAACATTTTAGTAGTGAATTTTTAGTGGTAAAATACTCAGTTATTGAATTTTTGAATTTAAAATTTTAAGATAAATTTGTTTGTTGAAATTGAAAATGAAAGCTATATTCCATTGAATATACCTAGCATTCACCGGTAAGTCAAGTCTACACTGCTTAAAATTAAGACCCATTTTCTGTTTTTTATTTTATTTTATTTTATTTTTGAATAGATTTAAGTGGTAAACAATTATGCATAATCAAATGTACTTGATTATAGAACCACCAAGTATATTAAGACTTGTTAGTGATATCAAACAGGGCCACCTGATCTACATGCAAAATTTGCTTTGTGTGCTTTACTTGAACATCGAGTAAAAGTAAGTTTCAAAAGTCCCGACAATTGCAGATCTTATATGGGTTTTCATATTGGTTTGGTTCATCGCCGACCGACGACCAACCTACAGACAATGATGCACTATCAGTCATTTCCCTGGATGGATACAGTTGTTTGTTTAGAACATTATATATAAATGGGGCCACTTGGAAACTACGAGAAAATTAAGCACAATTTTATTATTAAAAAAAAGAAGCTTTACTCTATTATTTTAGAGGGGTGGAATCATCACCATCCTAATAAATTAATCTTACAACAAAACCAGTATGACAAATTATAGGCTAAATGGTGGCATTGCCATTTCCAACTCTATCCAAGCTCTTTAATAAACTTCTTTTATGTTGTGTTTAAATTCAGAATAAGTTATTTCGAAGAAGTCTTGTTAATAGTGTCTTAGAATGCTTGATAAGATGGAGCTATGTTAGTTGGCCTATCTAAAAAGAGCATGTAGTGTAATAGATTTCAATAAGCATTACCTTATCTCATGATATATTAAAAGGCAATGAGTGCTTCATTACCTTTTTAAGAGTGTTTGGACGTAACTTATTTAATAACTTATGACTTATATTTAAGACTTTTTTAAAATGTATTTGGATGAGTGGTTTAAAAAAACAGTTTATCTCTAATCATATTTTTTTAAAAAAATTATTTTTAAAGATAACTTTTTAAAAGTAACTTATAGCTTATAACTTATGACTTATAAATTAGTTGGCCAAACACCTCTTCATACTAAATGTCAAAAATACCATACAATAAGTAAAACGAACAGAAAATCAACAAACTGAATATTTCTCTCGAAAAAAAAAAATAAAACTTCTCAATTTTAAATAAGAATGTTTCAATTGAAGTGTTTTGCGACATGGATGAGAACAAAACAAAAGCACTCCCAGTCCACGTGCTCAATTTGCACTCCAAGATATTGCCCGTTCGGAGATGAAAATGGGGAACACAAGGAATTGACTCCGATTTCAGTAAAAATGGTGATATAAGAGAGGCAAAATGATCATTAAAATACATAACTTATCATAATTAGTTTCACACTAGTAAACATGATATTAATAAATGCCAAGAATAGGATGTGGGCTCTATACTTTTAACATATGCTCTGAAGCATATACTAACAAGACCCTTTTAAAATTATTAATATTAATTTCCACATTCAAGAAACTAGTGTATTGGGGCGGACCGTGGATATATTATGTAAATCAATTATGCAACGAGGATTATCTGTAAATTGAAGGATTTTAATGGGAAGTGGCCCTGTTAGGTCTCTATATAAACAAAACAACGTTATACTCTACTTGCCACCGAATCACATTACAGCTACTAGAGCATTACGCGCTGCACAAATTAAGGTGGCACCGTCAAAGCTTCATTTGTCTGCTCTTCCTCTACTCTCACTAGTGCTCTTTTCTTGTCCCATCAGTAATCTCTCTCTCTCTCTCTCTCTCTCTCTCTCTCTCTCTCAAACTACATACAACAAATATATATATATACATATATATGTATGGATGTGTTAATATCATTAGTGATTATTAAGTGTTTTTGACAAACAAATGTTTTCATTGTGATATGTAGAAGCCGATGCAGAAAATTGTCATTATGCCGGTGCATGCAAGACTGCATCCGATTGTTCCCATGCGTGTGCATCCCCAGGGCGCAACCCTTCCGCTGTTAAATGTGTTCCCAACCCTGCCGGTGGAAACCATTGCTGTTGTGTTGATGTTTGAGCTTCTGCCGAAGGGTTTAGTTAATAAGATGATATCAATCAATGGGTAATCACTGAAATGTGAGAAGAGTTGAATGAATGAATAATATGAGAATTTCAATAAACGTTTATATATATGATCTTTGATTACGCTTGTTTAGAATTTTCGATATACTCCTATAATTAGTGAATATATCTGTAATTTTCTTGCCAATGTCAAATTCAAGAATTACCATATGGTTCAGACTTTTGGTGGTCAGTTTTTTTGGTAAGCTAGAGTTGTGGATCTTCCTTAATCCGAAGCTCTCAAATGAATGTTGATTGATGAGCCCTTGTTGGGCTTGTGAGCCTGTTGATATAAGGTCCTTTGAAGCCCTCATGCATAGGGCTCTGTCCAACATCAACATGCTGGCAATTGTTCTTACTTCTATCTCTCAAGTAGGCCCAATGGGTTTTTGGATGGACCTTACTAGAAAATGAGACTACCAGTTCAGCAATAAGTGAGCAGAAAATGACAAAAACAGACACCCCTGTTTTAAAAGCCAACCCTTGTCCCAAAGACCCAAGGCTCAAACAATTGATTACGTCTAATGCCATCATCGATTCAACCTGCCAAAAAGTCCTTCATTTGCCCCCACAAAAGCACAAACCCATTATAAGTGACGTGGCAGCTGCAGGCCCAGGGTGACCACATCATCTCGGTGGTGGTGGTCCCCACCACACTGTCAGTAAAAGCATCTGGACCGTCCGGCCATTGTCACCGACATAACTTTTGCTCCTACTATTCATAGGCCTCGAACCAAAGCGTGAACGAACCCAAGACTCTTATGTGCTACCATATTATATAAACATACATATTATATTATGCATCTGGTAATTTGACACCGTAAAACTAAAATTTAAATGATAGTATTTAGTATTAACCTAAGCCTACTAGACAGGCGCAAGGCGGTCTCACGACGACTACTTTGCTACTCTTGTATTCAGTGTGTCTAAAAAAAAATTAAGTGGGTAGGTGCTTGTTTTTTGAGGTAGAAATTTTGTTGTAATTTTTATATTTTGTGAATTGAATAGGTCATTACATAATTAAAATTTGAATAGCGCGCAACAATTAATACTATAATAAGCTGGTGTTATCATATACTTATCCGAGCTTATCGCGTGGCCTGTAAATGTTTTTATTTTTTATTTTTTGGTTGATAAATAGCGTGTAATAGTGTAGCGGACTCTAGTCGGACATTCATTTCCGCAAGAATTGAACCCCGAGGAGATTTTCCCGAGAAAGTTGCATTAGATCGAGAGAGTAGACATTCTCTGGTTTTGACAGTTTTCTTTAGGTTGGGAGGCAACTAGTGTCGGGACTCGGGAGTGTAGGCCTTTGTTTCTGTCAATGGCTGGGGCCCATTATTCTGGGACCTATTGTGGGCCAATGAATATTGGGTGTATGTAAAGACCTAAATACAATATGTCATCATCGACTGGATAATTAGTAATGGATAGCATTGCTTTTGCTAATAAATGCTCTGGGACAATTTGGCATGGGATGGTAAATTATTCACCGTTTTTGAGAGTCATGATCTTTATTTCACATTTTACCATTCATCTCTCTTATGACGTGGTTCTAATATAGATTTAGTAAGTATTTGTGGGACGTAAAAAGTAACGTGAGGCTTTAAAAGTATTTAAGAATTTTTTATCAATGGGTAACTTTATTGTTAGGACAGCTATTTGAATGAAAAGTAGAGTTAGTTCAAAGATACTATTGTTTCTATCTATGCCATTAGATTATAGATTCAATTATTCTTTTTATTTCTTTTTTTAGGACTTTAAATAAACAAGTGATACATAATTTATGTAAAGAATAATAAAGTTAAATGAAAATTTTTAATTTTTAATTATAAAAATGTCATTACTATGTCATTTGGTTAGATTCTTAGTATGAATTTCATAGAGGATTGACATTTTGTTATGCATAATATATGCCATTTAATGATCAGGTGTGATCTTCTTATTGATTTTTGGTTGTTTAATAATATAACCATATTAGAGAGAGAAACCGATGACATGATGCATGTGGTATTTTTGGTGCTCTAAATGGACTACTCAGAAGACGAATTTGTGATGATACAAAGAACCATTTTGCCTTTTAAGGTACCCTCACTCTTATAAACAAGAATGGACTACTCAGAAGGCAACACTATAAGCTTATATACGTGAACCTGTCCAACTACTTGTCTGTTCTCTCTCTCTCTCTCTCTCTCCCCTTTTTTTTTTTTTCGCTTTTTTTTCGCTTTCTTTAAAAGAGCAAACAAGTGCAAGTGAAGGAGATGTAACAGCTACTTATTACCATATTAGATAGTAGAAGTCATCAAGATACTTGGATTTTCTCATGCATCGAATTATGCAATGACCTTATCCCATATTAAGATACTTGATTTTCTAAGCTTTTGCTCCCAAAACAGACACAGACACAGAATTGGGAAATCTATTGAGAGGGGTCAAGGAAAAATTCATGAACTTTGGAAGGTTGAGGTAAAATATTTAAAATTTTGAGGGGCTAGTGCATAACTTCTCATTATAAATACCCAAAATTTATAGAATCTAAACTCTAAATAGAATTCTATCTACTGCCTAAACACCGTTCCATCTTGCCCCAAAATAAAGAAGATTCCATTTATTTGGTTTTACGCGGCTCAATGTAATTATACTTGAAAGAGTTGTATATATTACTTCTGCATATAATTAAAAAGTACAATTTACTCTTTTTTTTATAAATTTTTTTTGGAACAAATGATCTATATATAGACATTAACTTGAAAGAAGCAAAATTCAAACCTTTTTGTACTTGTTTATCCCATTTATTTGGTTTTACCCGGCTCAATGGAACTCGAATTTAAACTTGTTTTTTTTTTTCCCGCTGAAGTATAGTCATTATTATCATTATACTTCTTGATATTGTTAGTGTTCCCGAGGGCCTGGTGAAAACTTAATTGAAACTCCCTTTTATCACAAGTCAAAACATTCATGTTAGATAAAGGTAAAAAATCACATGTGCCACTGCTAGTAGCAAGTAAGCTTCAGATGATGGTTCTCAATGATATAGGTTCCCAACATCATTATTTTTCTTTCCCTTTTTTCTCCAAAATTGGTCCCCATCCTTCTTGTTGCTAGCTAGGTGGAATATTTTCCTTAAGAAGAATGCATGCTTAGGTGTATTTTAGAAACACATAACTGAATGTCTTAACGAAATCTTTCTCGTTTGTTCAATCATCAAATGCGGTGCCTATCCCTCGATTCTAATCTACATTAACGAATGGTTGAGGTTTAAATCTAATTCAGTAACAAATTATACACTATAAAACAGAAGGAAAAGGATACAAAACAACCTAGATCATACTTTTAAGATTTTGTTGCCATCTTTTAATCACTAAAGAATAAAAAGTTGAAAACAACGCATTTTGATTCCGTTGACTTCGCTCTCAACGGCTATGATGAAGCGTGTGTTGTTTTCAGGGGACAAAATCATAAGCTTTGCTAGCTAAAAATGAAGAGCTGTGATGGTAAGAATAATGGGAAAACTTTGCATCTGCCTCTCTCTCCCTCTCTCTCTCTCTCTCTCTCTCCACCCACCGTAGCTGAAGGTGGTCTGCTAAGGCCCCTAAAGCCACATCTTATTATTACCAATACTAACGAACAAGCAAACAAAGAAATGAAAGTGTCTTAAAAACCTGTATTAATTGAAGGATTCTCTCAATCATTTATTGCACAAAAGTAAGCTTTAACTTGGCTAAATTGGTTGCAATAGGACAGAACAAGTGGTCCCTTGATATGGGATTTCATTGGAGCAAAGCTTGGAAGGAGAGTTGGTATTGGCTGAGAGGAAGAGAGAATGGAGGGTGTATGGAGTCATGGAGACCTGGCCTGGCCTGCCCAATCAGTAATATCCAAAAGAGGCAAGAGAGCCAAAGAAGAGATTTGGGGTGGGTGGGTAAGTAGGTGCCCAAGTCAAGATTCTCAGACTAGAGAATCGAGATTGTGATATGGGGACCCATATCTCATCGATGTCTATGTACATACATATATATATGCTGTGCTCAACATTCCTCTGTCCATCTATTATGATCAATAATGGGTGTCCCCTAAGCTTTAGGGTTTAGACATTGGATGCTCTAGTCTCTATCTATCTAGGCTTGACAGCGAGTGAAAGTCGCATGGTGGTAACTTTCAGTGAGCTAGCTGTACCAGAGATTGAAATCTGATTGACTCCGGAGTATGCAGGCTAAGAACATACTAAAACTGATGCAGTGTTGCACAAATGCTGGTTTTTTCCTCAAATTAAGCCAAAACATTATAATGAAGGTCTTCCCCAGTCATTTTTTGACTTAATCACAACTTTTTTGGGTAAGGAAATCTAAGCAATGCTCTACTAATCCAACACCATCAAGAGCTTAAATCGAGAGTGTCGCTTTTCATAGACATCCTTGGATTGAAATAGTACGTAATTAGGACATCCTTTATAAAAGAAAAAGTTCTGTTGCACCAATGCCCAATCTTACTCAGCCATTTTGCAACTTCTTGTGCATCGAAAACTGGGCGTTGTTATTTTGCTAGATTCATGAACAGTCACAGTGAAAGTGAAACCCTGCTACGATGCAAGTGGTAACGAAAGTTAAACCCTTGGCAAAGGATATACATACAGACAGCATTGCAAATGTCGCATTCTAAAGAGAGAGAGAGAGAGAGAGAGAGAGAGGCTAGAAAAACTCTAGATATGGTAGTTTCTTAACTATAAAAAGATGACTAATGATGCATTAGCTGAGTTGATTCCGCAGCAAGAACGGAATTAGGTGTGGGCAGTGGAGTCATGGGGCTCCTATTTTGATAATATTCTATTTAGATTTTTTAAATTTTAAGTATTTATAATAAAAAATAATGTGTTACTCTTTCTAAAATTTAAAATAATTTACCTTTAATTTATCAAAATTCAAAATTTTTTTACCTCGCCCCCTTAATTAAATTTCTAGTTCCGTCAGCACTTGGTTATTTATCCACTTTCAATTGTTTGAACCACCCAGGAGAGAAAGTGCAACTAAATGATTTTAAAATTCACATATATTGACAAAAAATAAGATTTTTATCTCTCACTTAATTGTGCAAAAAGGGCTCTAGATATATAAGCAATTTAAATACGACATTTTATTATGAATAAACTGAATTAAATATTACTAAATGAGAATAGAATAAATTAAAAATCTTAAAATTTCTTCCGAATTTGTAATGTCCATCCCTGACATTTCTTATCCTTTATCCCTTATCCAACCTGCGAAAACAACTTCGCTTTGCTGTCGAAGGCACAAGCTTTCTACGAAATCACGCTAAAACATTTTAATCCCCATAATCCACGATGGTCGTTCACACCAGCCCAGCTTAGGAGTTTGTTTCTTTCTTACGAGGGTCGAGGCTTTGATGTTGGAGCATGGGGTGGTAGTCAATGGCGGAAGAAGGCTTGTATCAGAAAATGATCCCTACAAACCCCACATTCTCCAGTTTGAAAGGGCCCACCACTTTGCTATGTATAGCACTTATCTCAGCTCATACGTATCTCAGTTCCCGATGTGGGGCCCTCTGACTCAGACACCACCTCGTCTTTCACCCCCCGGAATATTCTCCAGCCATAAAACCTTATTACCTTCCCGGCGAGAATCATTGTCCTCACAGCTGCCGCCGCCGCCACCACCACCGCCGTCCCTTTCCACAAACGCCAACGCCCACCCACAATTCCATTGCTCGTGGCAAACACACTGCTCCTTCTCTGGTTTAAAGAAAATCACAAACCAATTTGCGTGCTTAACACACACTCTTAAACGCGTTATGTTGCATTATTTTAATCTCCACCGTCCTATGATTATATTAATCTCTTTTACCAAGCTGCGGGTAGTCGTCATGTTTTTTTAATCCATGCCGCCGTACCAAGAAAGCTACGAAAGAAAAAAAAAAAAAAAAAAAGGGCAATCTAGGTTACTAACTCGCAGTCGCATTTGGATCAAAATTTTCAATCATTTTTTAAACAGTTTTTTAAAAAATTTTACTAGTTGTGAATATCTGTACAATACCCTAAACTAAATCTCATAAAAATAAAAATAAAAATAAAATTTTTATTAAAAAAGCTAATAAAAAACTAGTTCAAAAGTTTGTCCAAAATAGCTATTATTGGACCTTTTCTTGTTCAATGTATGAATATACAGATATTGGTAGTAATAATTAGTAATGAGAGTTGTGATAAGTAGAAAACTTCTGGGAGGGACATTGAATTTGATGTGCTTGGCCTTTGTTGGATGGTGACATCCTCCATTACATTGCAGGAAGTTGTGTGCCCAAAATATGTATATCACAATATTTGACCAAATACTCTTGAAGGTCAAATGGTCCAATAAGCAAAATCATCATGATTATTATTTATGTAGTAGAAACCAAAGTTACACTAATTGGTCTTCTGGCAAAAAACACAGTTTGGGACATATTCAGTTTGGCCATATAGCTTATCAAAAAAAAAAAAAAAAAATCAAATATTGATGCTATGTTTAAATTTTAAATTTGTTGAAAGAAATAAAAATAAAGAGAAAACAAAATAAAGTGAAAGAAACTAAATCATTAGTTTCACTGCAAATTCGATGACAGCGAGAATTTTGGAGATAAGGTTAAGAAGTTTTAGTATGTTAATATAAATTTACCCTACATATACTAATATTTAAAAATGATAGATGCATATGATGAAAATATTTTACGAGGCAAAAATAAACAAGGATTAAAGTCTCCTAACGACTTTACTCTTAGATACTTTAATTCATAATATATTAAATGCTATTTGGCAAAAGATCATTTCGTATTTTTGTCTCCTTCGAACTTTACAAAAAAAAAAAAACAAAAACAAATCTAGATGTATATTTTGAAATTCTTCGAGAAGGCAAAACATAAATGCATATTAAAAATGTCGCCTAACAAGAAATCTACCATTCAATATATTAATTCCTTGAAAATCGTAGAAGAATATTATAAAAATTATGGCGGGAGAAAGTACTTTATTTGTGAAATTATTCAATTTATTTTCTCAATTGCAAATTTGCAACACAAGTTATTATAATTAAATGAATTGATTCAAACCGGATATATTTTCTCAATTGCAACACAAAAGGGGGATTATGGTTGTTATTATCTATTTTTTTTTTTTTGTACTAAAAATAGATATGTAGATAGACACTTCACACATTTGTTAAGAAATATTGTCCTACAGCACTACAGAGCCATTTGTAAGAGATTTCACTTAAACAGTTATAAAGACTCGAACTTAAATATTAAACAAAAAAATTTAAGTTTTTACTCACACAACCAACAACTCGGTGGTTTATGGTTGTTATTATCATTATCTCTGTTATTTGACTATCATCAATCCTACTGTACATTGGTTGTAATTAACCCCCAAGCTCACTCAACTCTTCCTCTCCACTGTAAAACCAGTAAATAAATAAAGGAGTAAATGAATTTTAATTGGACTTTAATACTGGAAAAAAGTTAAAAACCGGTTATAATCGGTTAAAAATATTTGCCATAAGATATTATACCTCTGAGGTAGAGAGTGTACATAAATGGCGAAGATCTGTGTTGCCTTCAAGCTCGGATGCGTATCTGATTTTGTTGCCGAAGAAAACCCACCTTGCCCCCCTACCCACCTCTCTCTCTCTCTCTCTCTCTCTCTCTCTCTCTCCAACTATATGTATATGCTCTGTATCTATATATTGGAACCTCCTCCTATCTCTTTCTCTATCGATCACTTTATATTTTTGTTTTCTTGTTTCTTCACAGTGCCTTACA
This sequence comes from Euryodendron excelsum, assembly GCA_033060915.1. Classification (NCBI taxonomy): domain Eukaryota; kingdom Viridiplantae; phylum Streptophyta; class Magnoliopsida; order Ericales; family Pentaphylacaceae; genus Euryodendron; species Euryodendron excelsum. The sequence continues at coordinate 899,867 of CM065397.1, read as the reverse complement.
AAAACTGCTTTTTGGGACTCTGGTTCAGACATCCAATCGTCATGCTTTACTGTTCGAAAGCTTAAGAAGAACTCAGGACCGTTCATTCTCTCTTTGGAAAACAGAACTGCTTTGCTTTTCTATTTTGACAACTGAAGCTTCTTAACGTGAGCCAGACCCACTTTTGTTCCGACTTCACAGAAAACACTTCTGCAGGAGCAACTTGTCGATAAACTAGCCTTGATCTGATCTCAAGTCTCCGAGAACTGCTTTCTGTTTGCAAAATTTGCTTTAGCGGAACGTTTTTCGAAAACGTTTTGGGGGTTGACTCGCTTGATTTTTGTGTTTTGTGCATGAGAAGACATTGCATTCCTCAGTTTGATTAGCAAAATGCGCACAGGAAAAAGTGATTCGATGGTTCAAAAGGCCCTTAAGAGTCTCTGCCGCTGTTACGGATGGTCTTATGGTGTTTTTTGGCGCTTTGATCAGCGAAATTCTTTGTAAGCTTTTGCTTCATCTCTCTCTCTCTCTCTCAGATATATATGTATGTATGTATGTATGTATGTATGTATGTATGTGCATATGTGTGTGCGGAAGAGCTTGTCTGTATGTTAGTGTGGGTTGGTTTCTTTTGTTCTCAAATTTGTGTCAAAACATGATTTTTCTTTTGTTTTTCTGGTTTTCTTGGATTTCTTTGTCGATACTGAATTTCATACAACTAGGTTTTGGGGAAAAGCATGAAGCTCTCTCTCTCTCTCTCTCTCTCTCTCTCTCTCTCTCTCTCTCTCTCTCGGAATGAAAGTTGGCAAGTTTGCTACATTTAAGACATGGTTAAATTTCCAGATTCCTCTCATTAAGTGCATATATACCCTGACTACTAGCCTATTAGTCTAGATTATTACTTCTGGTGTGAAATCAGTTTCTCTGAAGATCAATATTTTCACTTTTGGCGTTTGCATTGGCCTCTGATTACTCTTAAAAAGTCTAAGAAAATTGTCACTGGTGTTGAACTCCAGATTGGTTTAGTTGTGCAAGGGGTTAAGGTTTCTTCTATTTGTGCTCATTCTTAATGGTTCAATGAAATGTTCTGAAAACCAGATTGTTGACTGTGGAAGATGCCTACTATGAAGAGCAAACAGGGGCTTTTATTGACAACATGCTTCTGCAAGTCCACATGCTCGGCAATGGGTATGCTTGATGAAGTTTATGGTTGTCCTTATAAAATTTGTAAATTTTTGTATAAAAATTTTCAGCTTCTTTAAAGAATTTTCTCTGGAAGATTATTGGGGTTCAGTGACACTTGCAGATTGAAAGCTAAACTTTTATAAGGCTGATCTTATTGTTATTTTGTTATTTAGAGTTGTTGGTCAAGCTGCTTTCACTAGGAGGCATCGATGGATTTTCTCAGATGCTCATTGTGGAGGAGAGAATCCTGTAGGTTCTATAGAGAATCAGGATATTTTCCAGGTATTGATGATATTTTCACTTCAAAATTGTTTACTAGTCTTTTTTGCCATGATGGAGTAGAATTATTCTCGTGTTTGGGAAACAATAGAGTTGATTACTTATTACTACTCAATAGCTTCCATTTGATTAACTGCCTTTTTAAGATGAAACAAACTATCAATTCTTCTTCAACTGCTCCAGTGTTTGCCTAGGGAAATCAGTTGATTAAACAGGATATTGGTATGCTTTTGTCCACTTATTTGGAAGTTGCATTTTTGTTTACAGGATGATTCTGAGATTCATTGCCAATTTTCCTCCGGAATAGAGGTACCCTTTTCCTTCTTTTAGTTTGATGAGCATATGTGATTTGAAGAATATTAACATACGAACTTTGGTTGAAATTCAGATATATGATATACCTCACGAAACAACCAAATGATAATTTAATCTCATTTTTGCAGACTATTGCACTGATCTCTGTGGAACCACGCGGGGTGGTGCAGTTTGGGTCTACCCAGAAGGTCAGTACTTGATTTACATGAGCAACAATTTTTCTTCTTCATGCAATTTTGAACTCCAGTATGGTTTGCACTAGTTTTAAATTCTTTGCTTTGTTTTTAGTGAGCAAGTCTCACCAGACAGGCAGACAATGTTATCCCATGAACCATTTGAGCTGTATATCAATTATATATATAACAAGCAATGCTATATATGCTGACTCCCCTTCTGATTGACAGGGATCACTAATTTTGTTGTTGTATAGAAAGCATAACGGCTATTGTTCTGCCATTATTTTTGAGTGCCCAATACATATCAATTGTTAACTAAATGATTTGTTTATTAATGCATGGTTTTCCTTCCAGAATTATGATGAGGAAGATTAGTGGTATAAGAATTCAGACATGATATTATGGCTGGAAGCTAACATGTTACCTTATCCTGCCAATGGCTGTAAACTTTTAGAACGGTCATACTTATTCATGTTTCTTACAAGTTTTCATACCCAAAATTGAAGAAGTTTAGTGAAACTGCTTGTTCTCTGATATTCTGCTCGTGTAAGCCCTGGTTTCAATCTTATCTGCAATACTTTGCATTGCCATTCATCCTAAGCTTATTGCTTCATATATTGTAAACTTTGGCTGTTATGCATGAAAATGCATTGTCTTCTACATGAAAAAATTTATATTTAGATATCTTGTCATAAAGAACCCGAGGATAGTATTCTCAAACTCATGTGGCTACCTCAGTTTCAACTTGATCTAATGTGCCATTTTATTTTTTCTATTTTCATTTTTCATACATAATACAGTCAAGACGTAGAATCGACCAGTCACTCTTGAGTTCCTTTTGATGGTACTGCTTCTTGCTGCTGCAGATTCCACAGAGGATGGAATTTGTGGATCAGACGAAAAGACTGTTTCTAGAGATAGAGAATGATGATACATTTATTTTACCAGAAAACATGCCTTCATCTTCAAATAGTGAAAGTTATGGCCTGAGCGGGTTGTTGGCTTCCTCAATACCATCTGGGAATTTGTTTCTCGAGAATTGGCAGCCTATGCATATGGGAACAACTTGTTCTTCAACAGATCCTCCACGGTTATCCCCTCTCACTTCAGACCATGGAAGGATGAACTCATCTCATCTTGGAAACCAATTGCAAAAGGCTTGCACAGAAGCTCCATTCAAGTTATCTAATAAGTCTAATACTCGGTTACAAGAGCCGCTTGTGCAGTCTACCACTTATTTCAATCATGCAGCTGCTCCATCCCCTTGCATTAGTACATGTAGTGGACATTCTACTCTGACTTCCATTGAGCAACAACTGCCATGTCAAACAAGGTTTCTGGGTTCTCAAACTCTGTCTCTTGCTAATCTGAACAGTCTTACACCTTGCAGAAATGCAGTTCAGAATTTTGAGGACCCAACATTCACTTCAGTACAAAGCACAGGAGGATTAGTTGACATAGAGAATAGATCTACTAGCCCAGGCACTTTTGAGGAGTTGTTTCAGGCAGATGATTTCACAACAGCTCTCTCAAAATCTTGCCCACTAGATAATTGTTTCCCACGGATTGTTCCCCCAACAGAGAAGAGCAATAACACACTGGCTACCCCGCTGAGACAGAATCCGTCACAAGGAATGGAAGTTTCATCAGTATCAGCAAGTCTGAATGGAGCTGAGGTTCTTATCAACATTCCAGTTAATCATCTATCTAATTCTGTACAAAGTTCTATCACGAACACATTTAATTCCGATGGGGACAAGAAATTTTTGTATAATTCTGGTGTTGAAAATGACCTGTTTGATGGATTGGGAGTAGATTTTGAGTGTGGACAGGCAGAGAATTTTTTAGATGACATTCTGATGCCAGTGGTGAGTGGTGGTTTCCTGGATTTTAGTGCAGAAACTTCGGAATGCATCTCAGAGCAATGTGTTGGTTCCACAGTTGGCCCCCAGGAAACATTATTCTCCAAACTAGGACTTGAGCAGTTCTTGGATGGCATTGCTGGTAGTTCTAATTCCATTGCCAGCTCCAGTTGCTCTGTTAGTGGTGATCATGTGCAGTTGACAAGCCTTCCCTGCTTTGGTGGGAAGATGAACTCATTGCAGTCCATACATAACTTGGACAGGTCACATAATCTTGAACCAAAGAAAGAGGTCATCCCAAAATCAGAGATTGGTTCATGGATTGGCGACAGCTATAGCATCACTTGTGGAAGTAGTGCTGTATCACAACCTAAAAGGTCTGAAGAATCTGTGAAGGTTGGCAGAAAAAGGGCCAGACCAGGCTCTCGACCAAAGCCCAAGGACCGCCAGCAAATCCAAGAACGTATTGCAGAGTTGAGAAAACTCATTCCTAATGGTGTGAAGGTACATGTTTTTCTTTTTTGCAATGGAAAATAAAATTTGGAAAAGAGTGCAGCCTTATCTGAGAAGGCCTCTCGCCAATGAATTTGGTGATTCAATCATGGGATTATTGGGAATTAGAAACTATTTCCCAAATCTATTTTTCTTTCTTGCAGCAATCCCAGTGGCAGCATTTCGTGCTGTAGTGTCTGAGAGTACTGCTTGAATTGTTGGCTAATGTCTTATTGGTTGATGTAACAGATGAGCATTGATTCTTTGTTGGCTCAAACCATCAAACACATGCTTTTCTTGCAAAATGTGACGAAACATGCAGAAAAATTAAAACAGGCCGAGGAGCGAATGGTAATACATTGATCTGCTTAGGCTTGTTTTACTTACCTTTAACATTCAAGGAAAACGGTGTTAAGTTTTAACCATTGCTTCTTCTCCCATAGTAATAGGCTTATATGATTGACCAGGAGAATGAAGCAGTTCTGAGAGACGACTCCAGCAGCAGTGGTTTTAATGCGATGTGGGCATGTGAAGTTGGGGCTCAAACAATGGTGGATCCAGTGGATGTTAAGGACCTTAGTCTCCCCGGCCAAAAGCTAATAGAGGTATAGAAAGGAAAACATATGTATATATGAGATATATTTGGAGGGAGAATTATGGAGTTATTTACAAAATTAGAACGACTCAATGTACTTTTACTTTTCTGCTGCAGATGCTTTGTGAAGAGAAGGGATTTTTCCTTGAGATAGTAGATATAATTCAAGGTTTTGGCTTGACTATCTTGAAGGGAGTGATGGAAGTTCGACAGAATAAGATATGGGCATCCTTCATTGTTGAGGCTCAGGTGAACATTGGATTAATAGATATAAATTTTATTGCCTTGATATAGTAATCTCTTTTATACTGATTCTTCTTTCGAAACTGATCTTAAATGTCTTAACAGGCAAACAGGCATGTAACGAAACAGGAAATATATGTGTCGCTCCATCAGCTTCTATATCAGAAAGCCACAAGTGAGATCAATGGAATTGATGAAGTTGTTAATGTTCTCAGTGGAGGGACTACTCTATTCAACAATTACCATCAACCTCTAGTGCCATTTCCCATCAGCTTGGCTGAGACACTTCTATGATTGAGGTTACAAAAGAAGCCAGAAATAGCTTGAGCATTCACTTGAATTAATGTGCCTGCTATGATTGGTATGATGGAAATAGAACTTGAAGAGCCACTACAGAAGAAGATCAAAGATAAAGTCCAGAAAACCTTGAAAACGGAAAGAGAATATGTACATGCCAAAGACTGGGGAAAACCTCCAGAGCAACTTCAGAAATATTTGAGTGTGTCAACTGCAATAGTCTCTAGATCATTCAATTGCTGCGGGTCTCCGTGTGATCAGAAATGTTTGGGAACAGACATGGGGAAGGAGAAATAGTTTTATTTGTTTGATTTGGCTTTTCCTCTGTTTATGGTTCTTTGGCTACCGCCTTAACTTGTTCATAGCTTGAAGCTGATTAGCCAGTAAACTGCTAACTGCTGCTAACCTCTGTCCTTGGGCCTTTCTGTCAGTCATTTCACAAATACGATAATGATTCATGTGCTTATCATGTGTGGATTTCTATAGTTCACATTTTTTGGCAGGCCTCGTGACAATTCATTCTGTAGTGTTGCCTTACGTTGAGACTCAAAGAAAAGAAATAAAAAAAAAAAAAAAAGGGCATTCGTGTCAGGAAAAGAAAAAGAAAAAAAAGGGGAGGCAAGTTTTTGATAGTTGGGTTTCAAAATAATGCAGCAGCTGTGGAAAGGGAAAGGCTCCAAACATGGATGAGTGGTAGCTCTTCCCATTCAAGTGAAAACAGCACAATCCAATAAAAACCTGTTAGAACCCAAATACCCATTTTCTATAAAGAAAACGAACCCACCTAATTTACCATGGAAAATTGGGGGATGACATGAAATGAGACTGCAGCTTTTCAAAGGGAGTGACCAGCTCAGCTGCCATCTATTTGCAGCTTTAAAGGCAGAGGGCCGGAGACCACTTTAAAATGAATTAATCCTTGCTCATGTTAACAAATGATTTTTTTAAAGATTCCTATAAGGATATTTCACTAATGAACTCATATTGGATAGGAATTCTCTTTATGGGTTTCTATCTGAAAAATATTTTTTTTTTTGATACATCAAAAAATAAGATAAAAAAAAGTGATTAAATCCTTTCAAACGAAGTCCCAATCATGTAGACTTCTAAGATTAAATGAACCTTGAATCCTCAACAAACGTTTCGTGAGGAGAGTTCGATAATAAGTCGTTTGTATATTTTTTAAAATTCCGTTACCTATCTGCGTCTTTCATATCTAAATACTCCTCCAAAGCCATCTTTTCCTGGATTCCTTGCCATCTATTTTTAGTTTTACTCTACCTACAGCAGGAAAAAAGTCCAGTTAATTAGTTTTTTAGTTTTGAAAACCCACTTATCCTCTGCTAAATTATCTTTTGATCATGGACATTTAGACAGTAGTTGGCTCTGTTTAGTAACACTGTCAGTTTTTTTTTTTTTATGTGTTTTTTGTAAATTGATGACAAACATTTGTAAGTTACCATTGTACCAATTTTGGTATTTTTTGTTATTTTTATTCAGAATTTTATAAATAACTAAAACTAAAAAAATTAAACGATCACTGTTTTTTAAAATTTTGAAAAAAAACCAAAAATTAAAAATAAAAAGCGTTACCAATTTTATTTATTTATCTATGGCCCTAGATGGACTGGGAAGAGGAATCCTCTGAAACTTCTTGAAATACTTCATGGGGCTCAGTCGTAGCCGTGGAGCATGAGCTCAAGCAATAACCAAACCCACTACCACCAACGTAGCCCGGCCCATATGCACCGACGTACTTTTCTCGCGTTTTCTGGGGCTTTCCGTAGATATTCCCTGCACTTCTGCTTCGCTTCAATCACTGTCCTCTGTCTTCGTCCCTTCCACAAACCCTAACTGTTTATTCACTAGGCTTTGGCTTTGCAATCTTTGAGCTTTTTTGATAATTTTGGTGAATGGCGGAGACGATCATTACCTCTGAAACACCATCCACTTCGTCCCAATTGAATCCACCGTCTCGTATAATCTGCCGAGTGTAAGTCCTTCCAACTTCAATTCTTTTTGTTTGTGTGTGTGTATATATATATATATATTATACCCTTTCATTGTAGGCAAAACCAGTAGAATGGGTTAAATTAATTTCTTTTAATTTGTATGATGCATATTCAGTTCAACTTTTCATAGAAATAGCAATGGGGGAATCGTAAGTGATAGCTTTTAACTGGTTTTGTGTACTAACTTTTTGGGAAAATGTTTAAGAACATATCAGTTGATCACAATACTACTATGGGAAAATGTTTATCCCTTTGTTGGTCCTCCTCAAACTTTGTGCTCATTGGGCTTGTTTCTCCAATAGTCTCTCTATAACACGAACCTCGTTTATCCTCAATGTGTTTGATTTTTCTGTTCAGATGCCAGAAGCAATTCTCACAATATACCTGCCCTCGATGCAATACCCGGTATTGCTCCCTTCAATACTACATGGTGAGGATTCTGAGTAATTGAGTTTTTTTTAATGATCTTAAAACATTGCTGGGAAGTCCCTGTTGTCAATCATAAATGTTGTTCGTACAATTTTGTTCAAATATTTCGGTGGATATTGATCTTATTTGGCATTTTTCTCAGTCTCATTGTCTACGCTGTACTGAATCCTTCATGAGAGAAAATGTAGTGGAAGAGCTGCGACAATTGCAACCTGATGATTAAACTAAACAAAAAATGCTAGCTCTTTGCATTTAAGAATTTTACTTTTCTTCAATATGTTGATGAATCAGGCTGTCATTAATTTTGTGAAACTGTCTGGGAATTGTTTTTGGTAGTCTCTTAGTTTGCTCATGGTGGTCATCTAAGAGGCACAGATACGGACACGAGACACGGCGATTTTCAAAAAGTGAGGACACGGATATGGTAGGGATACAGCAAAAAAAAAAAAAAAATTATACATTTTTATGTGTAATGGATATGAATGTGACATCCACAAATACCAAAAGGGTCAATGTGTCCTAGATGTGCTAATTCTTGTCATAAATGTGTCCAATATGTGTCCCTGCATGTCTGTAAAGTATCCAAAGCATATCTATCGAAAAATAATAAATAAAAATATAGAACACCCCAATTGGCGTGTCCGACACGTCAGACACGGATACGGTACCCTAAACAGAGTGTTCGTGCTTCTTAGGTGGTCATAAAGGGTACTTGTCAGTTGTTCTATGAATGGTTTCTGATATCTAATGAAATTTCTGACAAATTACAAGATATTCTACGAGAGAGAAAATGATGTGCTATTAATTCATCAGTATTGAGTGGTGGCCTCTGGAAGCCAGATGAGCAAATAAAAAGGAAGTTCATTTACTGATTGATGCTATAGTCACGATGAATTTGTCATTTTGCATAAATCTCATCCGCAAATCTTAAAAAAAAAAGGAAGATAATAAATGATAGTAGTATGATTTGCATGATCAATTCAACACGAGTCTTTTGACGTTCTGTTCAAGTAATGTAAGAGGCACCACATAGTTGCAAGAACTTAATTGAAAAACTTCCCAGCTTGAGATGGAAGGGAAGGATATTTGCATATACACAACAATATTAAATTTATTTGGTAACTGTAGACCAGAGGAGGGTTTTCAATTCAAGCTGAAAATGTTCATGGATTATTTTCAATAATAGTGTATATCTATTATCAGTTGAAATTGTAAGTTCAGTTTTTGTACTCTGGCTTGCAATGTGGGATAGATTACATAACCTCATCTGAGTCTTAGAGAGTACATATGGTGGCGTTTGGTTACGTTGAAACATCTAGAAAAGCCTCCGAAAAAAGGCTGCTGCATCACCATAGTGCTGAAGGAGGGGTGACATGCTCTTTATCCTCTCTTTCTCTTTTTGACTCCATTGACTAGGGGCTATTAGTGAGGAAACTCATTTAGCCCTTTTCAATTGCTACTTGTGTGAATTGTTGCCCATAGTATTCCTTATATGGGCTCCTTATATGGGCCACCTTCCACCAAGTTTAGAGTCTACCCCTTGCTATGAGTCTGTGACTTATTAACTTGGAATTTGCAGGCATAAAACGTTATTTCCACACTAGGTGGCATTATTTGAAAATCAGTCACCCATGGTTATACGTTGATCTTTTTCTTCGCTAAGTAATTTATTTTTTTTAAATTGGATGATGTTGAGGTCTACTTATTAAATGGTAGGTTGGCTCCCGATTCTAAGAAATGAAGCTGAATTCGTATATCTGAATTAATCCTCTATGAAGCATTCAGAAAGTGCTTCCAATAACTTATACATTGTAAATTAGTCATTGTTGCTTCTAAAATGGGTTACGTGGCAGTTACATTTGCTTCAGGTGCATGAGAGGAGAGCATTGTTATTGTGGGTATTTAATGAAGGATAGCTTTTTCCTTGCTCTAACTGTTATGGGACCTTAGAACCTCCTCTTTTTCAATTGCTTTCATTCTGTTCCTTGTTTGATTAAGTAGCAAGTACCTAAAGGAGTTCTCATTGTTGGAAAATGATTGTCTTCCTTCATAAACTTGCATTTTGAAGATCTAATCCTGTTTAGACTTAAATCAATCAGTCTTTCTGTTATTCTTTCCATGTTACCGATCATCCTTTGTCAGCTTCAATTTTATGGTTATTGTCCCAGTTGCATAAGCAAGGTCCTTAATAGAATCATGTTTTTTTTTTTTTTGGGTTAAATCTTGCTGGATTCAACTTTGGCAGCGGAGACCATTCAAAATATCCTCTCTGGTATATTCCATGTTCTCTTTTCTTCAATTTCCACATACTGGCACTTCTTTATGTAGTATATGATTTTTTCCCTAGACTCTTTTTTCAGTTTAAAGCTGATATTTTAGCTCTTTTCTACTACAGGATACCAAATCAGTTTTGGCGATTTGTCTGCTGAAGAAAAGAAATATTTTCAAAGAGCTTGAGAGCTCAGCAAGTTGATCGAACCATGGGAACCATGGTGGTTGAAGCCTTCTGCTAGAACAGTATCTCTAAGCCTGGAAGGGACACAACTCGTCCAACCACTTGCCAAGCAAGAAACAGTGGTGTTACCACCAGATGATCAGGAAAGTGATCGACCATATGAAATTCCACCTGGCCCTGAAACACCATTACCTCCAATCAGCAAGAGCAGCTCAACTGAGCCATCCCCACTATTAGCTGTTCACCTAGTGGACATCATATATAGCTACTGTTTCGCTCTTCAGCTCTACAACGGGGATTGTCAATCAGATCCCATAGGATCAGCCACGGTTGTGCTGAGTGTATCTTCTGTTCTGGGTCAAGGTGGGCGGCTGGAGACTCTGTTGGAAGCTCTGTCTCATTGTTTGGAGCAAACTTGCTCCCCAGCTTTCAGACACATGGCGGCTTGCAATTAGGATTGGGTCTTCTAGATGATGTAATAAGCCTACTTTCTCTGGGGGCCTTGCTTTAGTCTGTTTGCTTTGTGATCTAGGGAGGCTGATTCAAGCTGCGGAGGGGGAGCTAAAGTCAGCGATTCAAAGCACGGAAATCAGAAAGGGCTGAAATGAGGAGTAAGCTCAAGCTTGCAGAAAGAGAGATTTGTTTTATTATGTGTTGGGTCCATGAGCAGCCTGAAGAAGCTTGGTCTTCCTTAGCAGCCATTGTAGAGGAAGAGAAGAGTTCAGTGGTGGAATTTGGAGGCAGCAAAGGAAGGACTTTGGGAATGGAGAATAAAGTGGAAAGCAGGGGCAAGCCTCTGATTGAGGAGGTTCATTTTTCTTCTCCACTGTGTAATGGTTTTTTTTTGTTTTCTTTTTTTTCCAGCTACCTTGAATCTATTATTAGAGAGCATATCTAGATATGTTGTACATTATATTAGCACGCGATGCAAATCATAATCAATGGAAAAAATTATGCACTTGCTTCCATTTTGCTCCGAAACTGAGGCAGCCACAGACTCTTCTATATAATTCAATAAGCGGAGTTTGATGTTACTATAGGCTTCCTAGAAAGAGAAATTATTCAATGCTTTTGGAGTGCCCACACTGAACGCCGTGTGAGAGTAAGAGGTCTGCCCTCCAGGAGCCTCGAAACTCCACTGAAGTGAACCTTCGAAACTGTGCCTAGTTTCTGAGTTAGCAGAAGCGGAGTGATGGAGACCGAAAACGGCGTCGTTGGTTCACTAGATACTAGATACCAAGTCAACGAGACGCCGTTTTGCGCGGGTTAAGTTGTCGTTTTAAGGTTGAGGCCATACGTAACTGTTTCAATTCAGGAACAAACGATGCATGGCAGTGTCGTTATTTGTAAGGTAGTTATGGACATTTCTGGCAATTCGAATCAACCACTCCAAATTATCATCGTCTCTGGTCGATGCCATAAACCCCAGCAGAGAGAATTTTGTCGAGTTTGTTTGTTGCGAGACATTTGAGAGAGAGAATTGTCAATCATATAGTGTTCTTCCCGAAACCTTCATTCTATCTAATTCTCTGTGTACGATTTTCTTGAATTAGATATATAGAGGCCTAGATAAATATACATACCTAGAGATATGGTTGATGTAGCCGACAAATTAGCTTATTTTCAAGCAATCACAGGCCTCGAAGACCCCGATTTGTGCACGGAGATCCTTTCTGCCCATTGCTGGGACCTTGAACAAGCGATCTCCAGTTTCACCTCCCCAAACTCCGATGAACGCTCCGAAAATCCCTCCGCCTCTACCACCACCACTACAACTGCCCCTGCCGTAGTCGGCGACGTCGGAAACAGCGGCCAATCCACTACAGATTCGCATCAAGCACTCGAAGGATCAGGACTAGTTGCCCGCGGTGCTGGGCCTCCCGCTTTGGCGTGGAAGCTCATTACGCTGCCGTTTTCTATAATTTCAGGTAGTCTAGGGTTGATTTCTGGCGCAATTGGACTTGGCATGTGGGCCGCCGGTGGTGTCCTCTCGTATTCTCTCGGCGTGGTTGGGCTGAATTCAAGCCGTAATGGTTACGACTCATCTCCATTAGTTTCAGTTTCGGCCGCTGCATTGGAGGCGATGGATTTTGTGGCTCATTTCGAGAGGGATTATGGTACCACTCGTCCCAATTTTGTTGCCGAGGGGTTTATGGACGCTTTACAGCGATCTCGGCATGCGTTTAAGCTTTTGTTTGTGTACTTACATTCGCCTGATCATCCGGATACGCCTCTGTTTTGTGAGATGACTTTGTGTTCTGAAGCCTTGGCAGCGTTTGTGAATGAGAATTTCGTTGCCTGGGGAGGGAGTATACTTGCCAGCGAGGGGTTCAAGACGAGTAACAGCTTGAAGGCCTCGCGGTTTCCGTTCTGTGCTGTGGTTATGGCCGCCACGAATCAGAGGATTGCCCTACTTCAGCAGGTTTCAATCTGAATTTTTTTGCATTTTCTCTTTTTTTTTTTTTTTTCAAAGTCATTTTGGTGAAGCCAATTAATGCTTAGAATGTGAAGCGCATAGAAGTTGGGAATCCTAGTCAAGAAGTTGGAATCTCCCTTTTCTATTGATAATGATATTCCTAGACCAACTTATAGTTTTACGCAGAACACTAGAACATATGATGGTCTATTTGTTTATAAACAATTGATGTTGAATTAGTAGTGTAGAATCTCAAACCAGGACTTCCTGTTGAAAAAGTTGGAGTTTTGCTTTTCTGCCAACATGGATATTTGTTGGACCAACCTAGAGTTTCATGTCATTAACATAAGAACAGTTATCTGTTTTCATGTTTTATCTGTTTCAACCTAGAGTTTCATGTTTTATCTGTTTTCAGACATTTGACATATAGCTATGTGGGATTTTTTTGCAATGAACATGGGTATTGAATGATCTTGATTTTTCTGGATGCTTTGGGATTGTCTTATGACATTCCTACCTATATGGTGTGTTCTTCTATGTTTGTAGCATTTTCTTAAGCATTTCTATGAATTCTATCTGTATTTCATGTTATGTTGTCTCATTCTAGTGAATTGTCGCAGTGATGATTCCAGTCACATGTTATAATTCATGTATTGTGCTCATACAACTTATTTGAACTTCAACTCATGAATATAATGTTGTCTATGTCAAGCTAAATGCAATTACTTGTATTATTAACTAATGCAACTCTCTCTCTCTCTCTCTCTCTCTCACACACACACACACACACACACACACACACACACACATAGGTTCTGATAGTGTCCAGACCAGTTCTATGTCTCCCATTAAGGCGCCAATGAGACTTACCCATGAAACACCCTCAAAGTTTTGCTAGAGGTTGATTTTCTATTGGTTAAATATGCATAGCCTCATTGCCCCAAACATGCTTTTAGGTTAGGGAAATTATGTTAATTTATATAAGCATTAGACAATACAATGGGGGCAGTTACTCTTTGCACTGATGTGTTGTTAGTTGTCTATAATGGCAAGAATGGGATTAAGACAAAAATAAATTATTCAACTGTCAGATGTTGGCATCTAAATATAGTTCTCTTGGATAGAGTCTGTGTTTGTGCGAAGCTTTAAATTTTAAATTCTGCAAGCTTTGTGGTTTATGAGAGATGATTTTGAATTTGGTTGACGGCTGAGATGTTAGCTTGTACATCTGCTAAAGTCTGAGGATTAGTGGTTTGACCATTGTGACTTGAACTTGAACCTTTCTTTCCCTACTTAGATTCAAGTCTGGTCTCCCTCCTCCCTGCATAATTCAAGACAAAAAAACTTGGATGTCAGGGTATTAATGTTAATCTTCTTTTGTTACGATAGATTTTATGGGAGATCTTAAATTGTTTTTGGGGGGGGGGGGGGGGGGGGGGGGGGGATGTTTTTTATAATTTTCTTTCTATACTTCTTGTGTACAAAGGCGTTGCTCCTTTTGGTGTCTTCTGAATAAATTTTTGCTTACTTATCAAAAAAATTGTATATATATTTATATATTATATATTTCAAGACAAAAAACAAAACTTAGAAGTTTGCTTCAAGTTGAGAAAGTGCTTTTGGAAGATAAGCAGATGAAAAATAGGTACTGCATTAGAGTTGAAGGCTGCAATATGATTTGTCACCAGTGGCAGACAGAGGGGGGGGCAGGCGGCCCCCCCAAAATTTTTAAAATTATATTTATATATTATATATTTCAAGACAAAAAACAAAACTTGGAAGTTTGCTTCAAGTTGAGAAAGTGCTTTTGGAAGATAAGCAGATGAAAAATAGGTACTGCATTAGAGTTGAAGGCTGCAATATGATTTGTCACCAGTGGCAGACAGAGGGGGGGGGGAAGGCGGCCCCCCCAAAATTTTTAAAATTACCTTAGACCCCATGGATCTTTGTATATTTATTAAACTATATAATGTAATGGCCGCTTCAAAATTGAAATTTTTTTACCTTACCCTTTTTTGAACAAAATTTTTTTACCTTGGCCCCCCCCATCTAAAATCCTGGGTCTATCACTGTTTGTCACATAGCTATGGCTGGGTTTTAGAAACTAATTCTTTTTTATTTTCACTCTTATTTATCTATAGTTATGTGCCTCACAGTGTAAGGAAATCCAAAGTTAAGAAATAAGTATCTGCTGTTGTATCCTGCCATGTGTGGATTGGTATTGTGACTTAACAAGCATGTTCATCTTAAATTATTTGAGTTATCTGCAGAAATGCAATCTATTATTTTACCTGAACCATGTTTCTATCGGTGATACAAACTCAATTGGAAATCCTTTGCTGGTTGACTAGACATCTTACACCATTGCAATACCTCCACTCGTCTATTTTTGGGGGCCAGGCTGAGTTGAAACCAAGTTTCTTCTGTTGATTCTTTGATAGGGATTTAGGTGATTACATTTGTTCCCGGAACCATAAACATATACTGGAAAAAGGAGTTTAATATGTAGATACCTTTTGCAACATCTCGTACAAAAAAAACAAAAAACAAATTATGCAAATTTTACAGTTGAGTGCAAACTGTAAATATGTTGATTGTGGAATAAGGAAAAACAACTGTGTCGCTACTTTCTATTGTGACTCAAGTCACTCAACATATGGGGCAGTTGCCATTGTCAGATTTGTGTTGAATTGTGCTGCTATTTACCTTCTCATTAGTTACTCTTCTGTTTTTGCCCTCAACTTGTTCTGGCTGCTAAAATGTTATTTTTTTGTGTATATCCTTTGTGTTTACCCATAACAATGTGAAACAGTTTTTATTTCGTTTTAGTCTGTATCATGTTGTCTATGAAGTATTCTAGAAAACCCCCCCTGAAGCATAAATCAATTAGGCTATGTTTGGTACAAGGATATGGAATGGAATGGTTATTCCCACTTTCATTCTCATTTCCTTGTTTGGTACCACTTTTTAAAGGTGGAATTACCATTTTTACATTTTGTTAGAATGACCATTCCCTATTTCAAGAGTGGAAATAATAATTTCATTCTCACATAAAAAAATCATAAAGCAAAACTTAGTATGATTTTTGTTGTTAAATTTCTTTAAAAAAAAATAAAACATGTTTTGTAATTATTTTTTTGATTTTAAAAATTGAAAAAAAAATTTTAAAAGTTAAAAATTCTCACCATCACCGCCACCACTAACTACCACCACCATCATCTATCGGCCACAATCACCTGTCATCCACTGACACCGCTACCCCTCACTATTGTCACCATTCCACCACCACCACCATCACCACCACCCACCATTGGCCACCATCCAACCACCGCCACCATCACCATTACAAATGCTTAATAATATTTAATAAATAATAAATAATACTAATATTTTATATATGACATTTTTGAATTTTCATATTATATACAAATTTCATTCCATTTCATTATAGCTTTGTTCATTGGTCTTACCAAACAAGAAAAAAGAAATGACTATTTCATTCCGTTTCGTTCCATTCTCATTCACATTCCATTCTCATTTCCATTCCATTCATTTTCATTCCCTTGTACCAAACATAGTCTTAGTCTTTTGCTGTTGTAAGCACTAAGCAGGGAAGACATTTCTCCATTTATAGCAATTCATTATTGTAAAATATGATGGCCTTCCCACTAGATTCACCATCAATCTTTAATGTGTTAATAAAATCTTTGGCGTAATCTTTGTCTCTCTCTCCTCGCACACACATACACAGAGACAACAGTATGATCACAAGCCTGTTTTAGATGCCATCTTGATGGCTGGAAGTTGGGTGTTTTCTGGTTTTCAATTATTTCCTTCCTCTGATCTTTCAGGTTGAGGGGCCCAAATCTCCTGAGGAGATGCTGACAATATTGCAGAGAGTGCTTGAAGAAAGCAACCCTGTTCTTGTTGCTGCAAGGCTTGATGCAGAAGAACGACAAAACAACATGCGTTTGAGGGAGGAACAAGATGCTGCTTATCGAGCAGCACTTGAAGCTGATCAAGTATGTTGCCTTTTCAAGCTGGTCTTTGCTTTTCCTTTCTCAGAGACCCAGGCTTGTGTTTTACAAAGATATATACCATATTAATATTCCACCATGTTCTTGATGAGTTCTCTGTATCCATTAGGCTAGGGAACGCCAGAGGATAGAAGAGCAAGAACGGCTAGGAAGGGAAGCTGCTGAAGCTGAGAGGAAGCGTAAGGAAGAAGAAGAGGCTCGTGAAAGGGCAGCATGTGAAGCTGCTGAGAAAGAAGCTGCATTAGCTAGAATGCGGCAGGAAAAAGCCCTGTCACTGGGTGCTGAGCCAGAAAAAGGACCTGACGTCACTGAAGTAATGCGCCTTTTTCTTTTAATTTTGTTTTGTTCTTGTCATCAATTTTTGAACGAGTAGAATTATATCTCACGTAAAAAAAGGTTACCTTCGAATTTTTTATTTCAAAAGGTGCGTTTTATGCCAGCATCTTAAATTCATGGTTGGAACTACAGAGGGTGAATCACATAACCTTAAACAGTTGCACCGCATGGATAGGCTTGCCAATTTTCTTTTCTCCCTTTCTGTGGGATAGAAATTACATTGCTTGATCTCATATATTTGTTTGTGATGTTCTGGATCATTTACGTTTTGGTGCGGTTCCCAAAAGGAGAGCGCAAGGGAAGGAGGTTCCATAGTATTACAACAATCCAGTCTCTGTATGACTATGTTGATTCATTGGGTTGCTTAGAAGTTGAGGGTTACAGTCTTGTCTCCAACTTTCCTCGTGTTGTCTATGGTCCAGAGAAGCTCTCTTTGTCCTTGAAAGAAGCAGGATTACACCCGCAGGCCAGCCTTTTTGTGGAGGTGAACTCATGAGAGCAACTTCTCTTTACACAAACTTGAATTTCTCCGATTAGTCCAAGATTGAACCCACTAGTAGGATTTTTTTGTTGTGCCGACTCCTTTATAATTCAACCTGATTTAACCATTGTACAAGGAGACATATTGCCAATGCAAAGTTTGATCTTTTATGCTGCAGATTCAAGTAAACAAATGCCCCAAGTGGGAGAATGGGTGTCAAATAAATATATTGACCTGAAAAACCATCTTGAAAGAGAACTATGACTGCTTCTCTTATTGATCGAGGAGACCAATGGGATTTGATTTCTTCTGCTAATTGTCAGTCCGTATATGTTGCAACTCTTTCAACAAGATAATATGTAAATTTGCGTGCTATCAATGGCCAGGCCATTGTCATTAGGCATGACAGTTATCAGTTGTTTTGGTACATGCTCAGGAAATCACTCTTAAGGAATACCCGTTGATTTTGCAAGTTCTGATTTTTCATAAATTTTGGCCAGCCGTGACAGGAGATCTCGCATATCATGCTGAACCAATAATTCACTCAAGCACTGAAGGACACACAACTTAAATTAACAGAACTCATAAAACTAGCAATAGCTAACCCAGCCAAGGCAAAGTTACGGGTAATAAAGAAAGAAGAGACTATGCCTCTTGAGAAAGAAGTCGGGCTCTGGCGTCTTCCATGGCTGCTTTTAAATCAGCAAGCTGTGCAGATACCACATTTTGCACTGAAGACCGAAAGATTGCTGTCAAGTCAAGCTCATTCATGAGATTGGAGGCATCCGAAAGCTCCTTTGAGGTTTGTTCCAAATCAATTTGTATGCTACGGAAATATGCATCCTTGCACTTTCTCTCGGCCTCAAGATCTGGAAGCTGAGATATCGATGGCTTGGTTTGATCATCGATGGCTTTTAAGCCACCACGCTGATCAGCTTCCAAGGACAAAAGCTCAAGGCGTTTTTGCTGTTCAGTCAAGACTCGAATACGCTCACGAGCTTCCTCCAATTTAGTATTGAAATCTAAACTGTCTGAATGAACCTTTCTTTCTTCATATGCTAGTTCATAAGCTCGAACGATGAAGTTCTTCACCGAGGAGTAGAGAGAATCAACTTCATCAAACGGAAGCAGAGAGAGGAACTTAAAAGAAGAGTTCGCAAATGCTATCATCTCTTTTGGCGCAAGGGGATCCATCTTCCCCAATTTGTTCACGAAGTCATCCTTTATGGTCCGAGCACAAGATCTCAGAGTTTCATCCATTCGAACAAGATCATTTGCATGTTCGGCCATTGGTGGTTTTTCTAATTCCTTTACGATCTCATCTCCCTCTCCCATTGGTTGCACATCTCTCATCTCTTCTGCAGAAGTGCCATCTGCACGGTCAGCCTTCAGCGGTTTTAGTAATTCCTTTATAATCTCATGTATTGAGGGTGGAGCCACAGATGATCCCTCTTCCATTGCTTGAACATCTCTCATCTCTTCTGAACTTGCAATTTCCATTTCACCACTGGCCGTGTTAGGAGGGGACACAACCAGGTCAGGTTTTAGCACTGAACCACGCGACACAACCAGGTCCTCCACATGCACCTTCTTAACATCCACTCGAACACCTAAATCATTGGCATACTTGCTCATGAAATACGTCCCAACTGCTGTTGCTGCCATTGTAGCCATTCTCACTCCTGGAATTAGCTTCACAAGGGATCCAATAGCACCAACCACCGCGATTGGAGTCTGAAACGTACCGGCTTGCCCAATCCCTCCAAAGAAGCATATATAACCAGTTTTGCAGTACATTGCAAAATGCTCACAGTTGTTACTCGTAATGAGATAGTCCCCGAAACCATGTTGAAGCAGATAATTGGCCCTGTAGAGAACTTCTTCTGGCGGGTCTGATTGTGCAGTGGTGCATGCGCTACTGAATTTGGATAGGAGGATGTATGTACGGACTCCATAATCAAAGCGATACAAGGACCCATTGGCAAGGAAGCAGTCCAAGCAAGAGAGCACCACTCCACTCTTAGGCTGTCGAAATCCACAATCAGGAGAATTTGGACAGCCGGATGGGATCGAACTTGAAGCAGCAGCAGGGACGCAGGAGGAAGAACACCAAGAAAATGGACCGGGGGTGTTGCCAAATGCGTCTGTAAAATGGACAACTTTGGATTCCCCAATATAGATGCCTGCATTCACAAATTTACAACAGATTTTTATTTTATTTTTTATAGCAGAGGATCAGAATCATGAGTTTTGAAAGAAGGTTAGGTATAAAATCAACCTGGCATGACTTAGAACTACATACAGACAGAAAAAAAAAAACACACACACACACAGGTGGGTGTTTGAGAGTTGATGACATACCGTGGTGGGAATAAGTGAAATTAGCTCTCCAAGTGTAGATGTGATCACCCACTGTCAGCTGGCTTCTTTCAATTTTTCCGGATAGAAAACCCATCTCGTAAATTCTCCCTATCTGAATCTGCTAAGCAACCAAAACACCAGTAATTTCTGAAATACAATTGTACTGATGAATGTAGTTGATGAGAAGTTGTAGGGATAAAATACTTGGGAAGACCTCAAGTCAACCACACTCAAGTCAAGGAATCACCTTCCCAGAAAAAGAAGAGAAACTGCAAATTTTAGAGGTCTATTATTTTATTGAAAAGGGTGGACACACCAACTAGTCAGTAGGGTCCTCTTTCGTCGGCTTTGCCTGGAAGAATATTGATAAAAGTAAACATCGTACAACTCTAGTTAGCGTCGTTGCTAAGCATTGATAAAGCAAATACAAATTAATAAAGTAAACTGGTACAAGTAAATATAGTGCACCTCACAGTGATAAAAGTTTGTGAAGTAAATATAGATTATAGAGTGCCCTCTACGTAGAATTATTGCTAATCATTGCCGGGAAGAGTGCCTGATTAAGTGAACATCATAGTGCACATCTATGATACGTTACAGACGATTGTGCAGATCTTTGCTCTGGTTCCTTTGAAATTGATTTGCTGTCTGATTTTTCTGCCAATTCTGTTTCCTGCTTTTGGACTCGATTCTGATGTTCAACCAAGAAAACAGAAGAATCAATGATTGTTCTAAGAGAAGATCCGCATTCTAAATCTCCCAATGTCATGCGCTCCTCCTCCGAATATAATGGTTTTTTATGGAAATTGTGAAGTCCAACACTTTGTTTGATTTTATATGCCAACGTCTGATCACAAATGCATTCTTTGTTTGCTGATCTGGTCATAGAGTTAATACATCTAACATGGCCAGAAAAAGCAGCACCTTACTAAACACTTCACTAACCTCCAACAAATAAAACCCCAAGTCCCAATTAAAAATTTACTGTACACGAATCTACAAGCATTACAGAATTCAATAAGAGGAAATTCTTCTGGGGTCTGTGAATGATATTGTAAGGGGGATTTTTCAAGGAAGCCAGGTTGAACACTCAAGTCTACGTTAATGAGTTCAAACTCACTGCAAGAAAGAGAAATTAGAAGTGGTCGACCCTCGTTGAGGCGATCACACTTCGATGATTAAGTTAGCAAGCTCAATCGAGAGTAGGACGAATAAAGGTTGTATATACTTGAGATTAATTGTCCATACCTGGCTTTCGAGAGCTTGGGTATTTATAGTGTGATCGATGGAGTGTTTTGCTCCTGGCCTAACAGCAGGTCATCATGCCTTGCTGGGTAAGCATCATCATATGTCGCCAACTGACTGTGGGCAAAGTCTGTCTTACCGTCGCTGAGGAATCCGGTTGATCGGACGTTCATGTCGACGTCACGTGGGGAGCCGCTGGCGCATTTAATGCGGGTCAACTCTGCATTTAATGCTCTGAGACTGCTAGCAGTTTGGGCTCGCCTTTCACGATTTGGGCTAATATCGACGTGAGGTCAACAGCTTGGGCCGGACCGTTCATTAGTGCTGAATTTAGACCGTCCAGCAACCCAATTCTAATTTGTGTAAATTGGGTCTAACCAAATGGGTTGGGCCATGTGCTATTGCCCCACAAGTGCCCCCCAGCCCTTGCGTCATTTTGAACTTTTAAAAGGCCAAGGGCTGTAACGGGTAATTATGGCACCCTTTCAATTTTGCGATCGTTTCTACGGTTACCTGGCCACGCGGACGGTGGGGATTTAAAAGTTCCATTGATGGAGTGCCATCAAATCGACGACTAATGTGACGGTTCGACGGAGCGACATGATTACTGTCGTTTTTCCATGCACGAATCGATGGCTTGGATGTGTATAAAAGAGGGATGCCTTTTCCAGTGAAAGGCACTTGGTTTTTCTTCATCTCTTTGTCTAGCGTGTGCGTTGCCATTCTCAACTCCCACCACTAGAAGTCCTTCTAAGCCCACACATCTTTCGCTCTTCTCTTTGTTTTCTTTCTTGTTCTCCACGACTATCCCCTGTTGGCATCCCGTCTTAGGAAGATGTTAAAGGGTTCGGCGGCCATTGCTGCTTTTAGGGCTAGATTTGAGATCCCAGACGAGATCGGCTTAGAGCTAGTCGATCCTAATGATCACTGTATAGGGGAGACGGAGAAGGGAGTGTCGTTCCCAACCATTGCTATCGTATAAGGGCGCCTTAGGTTTCCCCTTCATCCTCTACTCCATAAGTTTATAATAAAGAAGAAAGTGTTACCCTCCTAATTGTCATCGAACGTGTATAGGATTATCTTTGGCATGCTTGAGATAAATCGGCACCTAGGTGTGAACCTGGGCCTCAGAGAACTCGATTATTGTTATACCCTTTGCAAGGTCGGAGGAAGTTCCAAAGTCTACTTGCGGGTCATAGAGTCGGCCAGAGAATTAGTAAAGTGTTTGCCCTCCTCCGGGAAGGGCGTTGAGGATGTTAAGATCTGGGTAACCGGGCCTTGGGAGTTCAACAACATTCCTGAGGGAGAAAGACCGGCGTTCCAATGCTCTAAAGTCCTCCTCAACATAGGTTTGGTGCTGACCTCTTATTCTATGTGTGTGATTTATTTTTGATATGGATCTGAATCTGGTTGTGGCATTTTACAGAAAAAAAGAAAAGGTCGCCAGTATAAGATTAGCTTGTCAACTTCGATGATCTGAACAAGGCTCTCGATTTTCTTAATGAAGGTAGACTGAGGCACATTGCTCGGGTTGCCCATATCCTGCTCAACTATCCCCTTCGCTACACGACATTCACTGCCGACACGGGGGTCCCACAAAGCGTCCTTGCAAAATTGGCCAAGGAAGGTGCCGAGGGAGATTTTGAGAAGATTCCCGTCGGCATTGCTATTGAAAGGGCCTATGCCCCTACTGGAGTGACAGTTGTCGTTGCTCCTCCGTCCGAGCCCATCCTCATAGAAGAGTCTGAGCACGAAGCCCGATCTAAGTCAAATAGTTCGGCATCTAGTTCGGCTCCTTGTTCAATACCAGACCGCCGAGTCAAAGTAACCTCAAGAGCACAAGAAACTAGCTCATCCCCTGATGAAGAAGACATAAGTCTCCGGGAGATGATATTCGCTGCGACAGGCAAGCCTATAAAGACGTTTGCCACAACTTCTGCCAATCCTCCTACAGTTGAATCGGAGATCGCCCTTGTGGTGGAAGCCACCCCTATTCAAAAGAGGCCGGCAATAAGACAGCAAAAGAAAAAGGCACTTGAAGCTGCCGCACCGCCTCCGGCACCTAAAAAGCCAAGGGTCGGCGCTGGAAAAAGTGTGGTGGAGGAAGTCGGCGAGGTGGTTACAGTTACACCGGATATTTTTGGCTGTCCTATGACGACGGTTGATTCATTGATCGACCAGGCCAAGGTAGCTTTCGGCGTCGTGAAAAGCGTGGTCTAGAGGAAGGATGTCACCAAACTAGGAACGGCAAGCAACACGAGCATCTTCATGGGGGCCTTCCATGACTCCCTGCTAGTAAGTCGGCATTGCCTTTCAATTTGTTTAGAAATTTCGCTTACATTTGTTTTAACACGATCTTTACTTTTGGCATAGGGTTACCTGAATTCACTGGAGGCGATGAGGCGCTTCCAGAAACTTGTCGAGGAGCACAATCGCCTCATAGAAGAACATGGCTGTTTAAAAAAGGAGTGGATTGAGGCTAACAAGGAGCGGATCACCTTCAGGAGGTAGGCCGAACAGGCATCTGCCGAGCTCAAGATGGTGTAAGTAGATTATGATAAGAGGGATAGGGAGGTGGCCGATATCCAGAAAAAATTCAATTTGCAGTCCATGGATCTGTACACGGCCAAATCAGAGATCGAGGCCCTCCAAGAAGAAGTGGCTAAGCTGAAGGAAGACGAGGAGGCCATAAGATGGGAGTTGTTGAGTTTACTTTTTACTACCATATTATCGATGTAGACCTCCATAGTGCTGCCGTTTTGATTTTTGAACATCTTGGTGACCAATCGCTGGTATGTAGCCCTAATGTTCTTCAGACCAAAGGGCATTACTTTATAGCAAAATATACCCCTTGGAGTGATGAAGGCCGTCTTCTCTTGATCGTCAAGATGGAGGGAAATCTGGTGATACCCTCAGTAAGCATCCAAGAAACTCATCTTCCCAAAGCCAGTTATTGCATCCACAAGTTGGTCAATTTTGGGGAGGGAAAAAGGGTCTTTTGGGCATGCTTTGTTTAGATCAGTGAAGTCCACACAGACCCTCCACTTGCTATCCTTCTTCTTAACCACCACTATATTTGAAAGCCAGGTCGAGTAGTGGATTTCCCGAATTGCTCTAGCGTCCAAAAGTTTTTTGGTTTCTTCAATAATGACATCCACATGCTATGTTGCCGCCCTCCTCCCTTTTTGGACCATAGGTCAGCATTTTGAGTCAACATTGAGCCGGTGGCAAGCAACTTCGGCATCAATCCCAGACACATCATAAGGAGTCCAGGCGAACACCTAAAGGTAACTTGTTAATAACTCAACTAAAGAGTGCTCCTCGATTTTGGATAAGGAAGTGCCGATGACAAAGTACTTATCGTCCTACCGGTAGATGTGTATCTTTTTTAGTTCCTCCACGGCCTTGCTCTCAGGCGTCTGCCCTACATTGTCGATAATGGGAGTGTCTTCGTGCAACTTCATCATCTATACTTTTTCGGACTTTGTCTTTATTGTGCATGCCATCAGGAAACACTATTTGGCAACCACCTGGTCTCCCCTTATTTCCCCCACTCCGCCGAGGATTGGGAATCTGATCAACTGATGGTAGGATAAATAGATAGCTTTCACGAGATGTAACCAGGTTTGTCCCATTATAGCATTGTAGACGGAGCGCGTTGACCACCAGAAA